>MU227794.1:580021-597591 GCA_018584345.1 Thuja plicata
TCCTTCATGCTCTTTGCTCTCATCCTGATGATGGATCACGGAGTGTGATCCGAAACGTTGATGCTAAAAACTACACACAATCAAATCCAGAAATCAAATTGAAAATTCTTATGGATTGTGGAAATCTAATCGATTTAAAGTAATTATTCTGACAATTATTGTCCTTTTATGTTGATAATTTAATTTAAATAAAAAAAATAAAATATTGATTTCATTTGATTTAGTTATCATTATATTTATTAAATTTAATCAATAAAAATAAATAAATTGTTTGTCTTAAGATGACAGTAGTATTGTCTTCAAAATTTAGAAAATTATAAATGGTTAAAATTCCTTTTTGGATTACTAATTATGTTTCTCATGGATATTTAAAACTTATTAGAATAAAAAAATAATTCTTGATAATCAAATTTAATAGAAAATAAAGTTAATTTATGTTTTGATAGTAGAAGTAGTATAACAACGTTCTTGACCTTACAAAAATAGGTGAAACAAGCCACTTACAAAAGGTCGTGATCAGACTAATGACATGAAGACAAAGGATATAATAGACCACTTACAACACATTAGCAATACAACTAGGAACCCCCATTAAGGGCAAGCAAAAATTTCACCTACAACTCAGGGAAGATTTTGAGAAGAGGAGAAAGAATGACCTTTATGTCATTGATGAACAATCTGGCAATATCATTTGGAGCATCATAAGAAAGAGGAGCATAAGGTGTAATCTTGTTAGAGAGTCTGTCAAGATTAGGAGCAGAGTACTAACCAGAAAAAATGTTGCAATACACACAATGTACCAGTGTCACACCAGTTAAACTCTTTATTTTAATTTATCAAATTGCACATATGAATGAAATAGAAGATTAATAAATCACACCAATGCTTATTAAGGTTTATGAAGAAATCACATATTTCTCTCCTTTCTTTCTTCCCTAAATTGACTTCAATGTAGTGTTGGGATCTCTTCTTTCAAAAGCTCTTCACCCTTTTCTCATCAACACCCATCCTCACTTTCTCCTTCACCTGTGTTCCTCCCTCTCTCTTCGTAGTCCTCCTCACGCTATGATATGTATTCTATTGGTAGATTGAATTCCCACCTCATCTTTATTTTTGGTTTGTTTTCTTCATATTTAGCATGCAAGCTTGAGTTTTATTAATGCCTACATTAAACATGATGCTCTACTATTTAGTTGCTACCAGAACACACCCACAATGTCCTTCCTCTTTGATTGTTGTGCCACCCTTGAAACAATTTTTTTTGGGTGTATTCTACCATACTTCCAACATGGTTCCCTTCCTTCCTACACAGCCTACAACCTTTGCCTCTTTTGTGACACACACCTCCCCTCTTCCCTCATTCTCTCCCTCACCACTTCCTATCCACTCGATCATATACATTCATTACTTTCTTTTCTGGTTCAAGAAAAATAGCTCCCTTTAGGTTTTTTTTTTAACGCTAGAAAATATTTTGTAGTGCACTTGCCATTTGGAATTGCGTGGAAGTTTCGAAAGCCTTTTCAATAATTTTAGTTTTTGCATATCCTGTAATCATTGCAAACCGTGAGGCCCATATCATTGAGACATTTTTTCAAATAGTTACATGTTGTAGCTATTTTCCCACATTTTTCTTATGTGTCTACCAATACACTTAAAAGGAAAAGGAATCATCATCTTTGATGGATGTTGCACCCTAATCCATTCAAAAACCATGTGGTTGTTTGATGCAGGAGCATCCAGGGTTTAAGAGAAATCTTACATCACCAAAAAATTATAAAATATAATTATAAAATTAAAAAAAAAAATTAAAAAATTTTGAGAGAGAAAGTGATGAAAATGCAATAAAATAAAAATCATAAAGTTACTTTTGTAACTTTTTATTTACCAAGGTGCATAGGTGACATTTTAGAAGTTTGTGGAAAGTTCCTATTTAATTAAATATTTTAGTCATTTATTAAATTACAACATGCATTTAATATTTGTAGCAAGGTAGTTGCGCCTACCTTTTATCCCAGATTTCTTGTGTTTGTAATATCTTGGGTGGGAACTACTATATATACTCATGGAAATCAATTGTAAAGGTTGTTGGATTTTTTGTAAGATCCTCAAGAAGAAAGGGTTATATCCTTAAGAAGTTGTAAGCTTGTAAGCTCTAGTTTGAGTATTTGAAAGCCAACTTGGCTAACATTTGTAGAAGCGGTGGAATATTTATTTCCAATAGAATAACAAAGATTCAACATTTTCTCTTGTTTTTCTTAAGTTATTCTTGTGTTATTCTTGAGTTATTTTTGGATAGAGCGTAGTGATCTCATATTGTAAGAAGTGGTAGTGATCTTTTTCAAAGAAGTTGCAAGGATTTTATCTTAGAGCATTTTGGAAGCATGTTTATTCTCCCTTTGTCTCCATCTTGTTTTGTCTTTGGTTATAAGTTGGTAAGGGTGGTGTGACTCTTCATCAAGTGGTATCAGAGAAAAAATTCTTAAGCATGTAATAGATCGTCGAACGTGAGGCAATTTGCACCAGGATTGTGGTTGTGGGTATTAGAGATAAGTGAGGAAAAATGTCTCCATGAAGGAATCATCGTGTGCCAGAAGAGAGTGTTAGCTCACTCCAGAGACAAGTGCAAGCACTACAAGAGTAGATACAAAAAGGAAAAAATATTAGAGCAAGAGATGAAAGTGGGGAGGAATCCAAAGAAGAAGACAAACAGTTTGAAGAAGATCAAGAAGTGGTCAAAAATCTTGATGAGGATAGGTTTTCGAGTGCCATTTCCAAGATTGGAAAAAGGCCAAAGATTGAAGTTTCCACATTATCTGAAAATCTTAATCCAGAAGAGTTGATTGGTTGGATCAATGATATGGAAGAGTATTTTGAGTATGAAGAAGATCAAGAAGTGGTCAAAAATCTTGATGAGGATAGGTTTTCGAGTGCCATTTCCAAGATTGGAAAAAGGCCAAAGATTGAAGTTTCCACATTATCTGAAAATCTTAATCTAGAAGAGTTGATTGATTGGATCAATGATATGGAAAAGTATTTTGAGTATGAAGATGTAGAAGGATCCTGAGAGAGTTAGGTTTTCAAAGGCCAAGCTGAAAGGTCATGCTAGAATTTGGTGCAAAGAATTTCAGTTGGAGAGAAAGAGAAGAGGGAAAGACAAGATAACAGGATGGGATCGACTGATGGAAAAATTGAAGAGACAATTTATTCCTCTTGAATATGAGTTTGATTTGTTGAAGAAAAGGCAAGGGTTGAAGCAAGAAGGAAAATTTGTTCAAGAATATACAAAAGAGTTCTATAGAGTCCTTATTAGAATGGTCCATTCTGAAGCTAACAAGGAGAAGTTTATCTGTTACACACATGGATTTAAGCCTAGTTTTCAGGAAGAGTTGATAACAGTAAGAATATCTACCATTAAAGATGCATATCAATTTACTTTTAAGGTAGAGGAAAAACTAAACAAGAAGTTTGAGAACAAGCAAAATGGGAGAGGTCATGTGATGGAAAGACTAATGAACGATCTTATGGAGGATGAAATGAAGATCAGAAGAAGAATGGTGACTCTAGTAGCAGTCAAAATAAGAGGGGAAATAATTTCTATAACCCTCACGATCAAAATAATAGAGATCAAAGAGGGAGAGGAAGAGGTAAAGGAACATGAAGAGGAGGTTTTCATGGGACGTGTTTCCATTGCGGAGAAGAAGGGCATCGAGCTTATGAGTGTCCCAAACATCAAGGAAGAAAAAATACGAGACCAGAGGGAAATGCACGAGTTACATACGTAGATGAGGATGCTAAGACTTCACATTCTGAAGGTGTTGAAAGAGGATAGGTTTGTGTCACTAGAAGAACCTTGTTAAATGATGAGAAGGAACCTAAGCGAAGGAAGAATTTCTTTTGCACAAGGTGTAAGTGTAATGGTAAGTATGCAATGTCATTATTGATGGTGGTAGTACTAGAAACCTTGTTTCAGAGGAACTGGTTGATAAATTTAAGTTAGAGAGAAGAAAGCATTTGAATCCCTATCAGATTGCTTGGATGCAAAAGGATCACAAGGTTTTGGTCAATGAACAATATCTGGTAAAGTTCAAAATTGTAAACTATCATGATGAGGTATAATGTGATATTATGCCTATGGATGCTTGTCATATATTGTTAGGGAGACCATGGCAATTTGATCATTTTCCAATACCTGATGGGTATCCAAATACCTATTCTTTGACAAACGATGGAGTTCGACATAAGTTGAAGCCATTAAAGAAAATAAAGGAAAATGTATGTAGTAATGCCACAATATGTTTAGTTGATGAAAGGAAGTTTCTAGAAGGCATGAAGCATGAGCATATGTGTTTTTCTTTAATTACAAAAGTTGATAAAGAGGGAGTAGAAGATGTATCTATGGAAGTTGTAGATTTTTTGGGTGAGTTTCTGGATATTATATATGATAATGTACCTGATGGATTTTCACCAATAAGAAATATTAGTCAACAAATGGATTGATTCTTGGAGCTAGTTTTCCGAATAAGGAAAGCCATAGAATGACTCTAGTAGAGAGTGAAGAGTTTAAGAGACAAGTTCAAGATTTATTGTAGAAAGGGTTGATTCGAGAGAGTTTGAGTCCATGTGTTGTACCTACAGTACTAGCACCAAAGAAAAATGGAGAATGAAGGATGTGCATAGATTCTCGTTCTATCAATAAGATTACTATCAAGTATAGATTTCCCTTACCAAGGATAGATGATATTATAAATTTCTTGAGTGGAGTTGAGTACTTCAAAAAGATATATTTCAAGAGTGGATATCAAAAAATCCGGATTAGAGAAGGAGATGAATGAAAGACATCCTTCAAGACAAAGGAGGGCTTGTGTGAGTGGTTATTCATGCCTTTTGGGATAACCAATGCACCAAGCACATTCATTCGGCTCATGAATGAGGTATTGAAGGAATTTCTGAGTAAGTTTGTTATTTGTTTACTTGGATGATATTTTTATCTTCAATAAGACATTGGAAGAGGATATGATGTATATTCGTAGGGTGCTTGAGAAATGAAGAGGAGAAAAGTTATTGATTAACTTGAAGAAGTGCAAAATTTTGTGAAGAAGGAGTTAGTGTACTTGGGATTTGTTGTCTTAGCAAATGGTCTAAAGATGGACCCATAGAAAGTGAAGGCTATTATTGAATGGCCTGCTCTAAGGACAACTTTTGAGGTGATATTTTTGCATGGTTGGGATAGTTTTAAAGAAATTTTATCAAAAATTTCAATAACATTTGTGGCCCCCTAAAGGAAACAATGAGAGATGGCAAGAAAGAGTTTAAGTGGACTACATTAGAAACAAAGAATTTTGATTTGCTAAAAAGAAAAGTTACAGAACAATGTATTTTGGCACTTCCATATTCTCATAAGGTATTTAAAGTAGACTATAATGCTAGTGGAAATGTCATTGGAGTTTTTTTTGAGTTACGAAGGTAAACCCATTGCTTATTTTCATGAGAAGTTGAATGATGCCAAAATAAAATATTTTGTCTATGATCAAGAGTTTTATGATATAGTTCAAGCACTAAGGAAATGAGGACATTATATTTTTCCTATAGAGTTTGCCTTATTTACTGATCATCAAGCTTTATAGTATTTTAATAGACATGGAAAGTTGAATCAAAGACATTTAACATGAGTTGAGTTTTTGCAGAGTTACACTTTTGATTTGGAGTGGAAAGTCTAATAGAGTTGCAGATGCCTTGAGTAGGAGGAAAAATTTGTTGACAAAGATGCAAGTCAAATTTTTTGGGTTCCATGGACTCAATGGTTTGTATCCATAGGATCTTGATTTTGGCAAGGCTTGGAGAGCTTGCATGGAGCTTGTTACACTAGACAGGACCAAGTGGTCAGATTCTATAATCCAAGATGGGATGTTATTAAAAGGAAACTAGTTGTGCATTCCTAAGAGTTCCATGAGAGAGAACCTAATCAAAGAGAAGCATAGTGGAGGATTGGCTAGACATTTTGGTTGAGATAAGACCATTGCTTTGGTTAGTGAGAATTATCATTGGCCACAATTGCAGCAATATGTTAAGAAGTTTGGGAAAAGTTGTAGGATATGTCAGATGGAAAAAGGGACAAAACAAAATATAGGTTTATATCAACCATTACCTGTGCCAGAGAGGCCATGGGAGGATATCAGTATGGACTTTGTTCTTGGTTTAAGAAGGACCCAAAGAGGACATGATTCCATTTTTGTGGTGGTAGACAGAATCTCAAAGATGGCACATTTTATTCCTTGTAAAAATACTAATGTTGTTGTTCATGTGGTAGAATTATTTTTCAAAGAAGTCATAAGACTACATGGTCCACAAAAGAGAATAGTTTCAGATCGAGGCACCAAGTTTGTTGGGTACTTTTGGAGGACATTATGGAAAAGTTGAAGACATATTTGAATTTCAGTTCAGCGCACCATCTACATATTGATGGACATACAAAAGTGGTGAATAGGAGTTTGGGGAACCTATTGAGATGCTTAGTAGGAGATAAGCCCAAAGAGTAGGATATGATTTACCATAGGCAGAATTTGCATACAATAGTTATGTTAATAGGAGCACTGGTAAATCACCATTCCAAATAGTATATGAGAGTAATCCTAGGAATTCTTTAGAGTTAAGGAAATTGGACAAAGGAGAGAAGATTAGTGTCGAGGTTGGAGACTTTGCAGAACACCAAAATAATTTGCATGAAGAGGTGAAAAGACATATTACTAAAATGAATATTCACTATAAGACTAAGGAAGATCAGAAGAGGATGTATAAGGAATTTCATATTGGTGATGAGTTCATGGTTCATTTGTGAAGAGAGAGATTTCCAATAGGAACATATAATAAGCTAAAAATGAAGAAATTTGGACAATGCAAAATTCTGAAGAAGCATGATTATGGAAATGCTTATGAGGTATATTTTCTATATGGACTTAACATTTCACTTGCGTTCAACATTTCAGATTTGGAAAAGTATAATGAAGGAAGTAATGAAGATGAAATAGCAGAACCGCAGTGGAATATTCTGACACCTACTTTAGTTGTGGAAGAGATAGAGGACATTTTGGATATTCATGTCATGGGTAGAAGCACAAGAAACAAAAAAAAATGAAGTGTTTTTGGTTAAATGGAAAGGGAAACCTATTGAAGATTCATCATGGCTACAAAAAGTAGAAGTTAATCATCTTGGTTTTCCTTTGAACACCTGAGATGTGACAAGGTCACTTCTCAAATTACCCCGGGTGTCTGATGTAGGAGCATCCAGGGTGTAAAAGCAATCTCGCTTCACCAGAAAAATAAAAGTTTATAAAAAAATAAAAATAAATAAATAAATAAATTTGAGGAGAGATAAAGTTACAAAAATGCAATAAAATAAAAATCATAAAGTTATTTTTGTAACTTTTCATTTGTCAAAGTGCATAGGTGGCATTTTAGAAGTTTGTGGAAATTCTTATTTAATTAAATGCTTTAGGCATTTATTAAATTACAACATGCATTTAATATTTGTAGTAAGGTAGTTGCACCTACCTTTTATCCCACATTGCTTATGTTTGTAATATCTTGGGTGGGAACTATTATATATACTCATGGAAATCAATTGTAAAGGTTGCTGGAATTTTTGTAAGATCCTCAAGAAGAAAGGATTATATCCTCAAGAAGTTGTAAGCTTGTAAGCTCTAGTTTGAGTATTTGAAAGCCAACTTCACTAATATTTGTAGAAGTGGTAGAATATTTATTTTCAATAGAATTACAAAGATTCAACATTTTATCTTGCTTTTCTTAAGTTGTTCTTGTGTTATTGTTGAGATATTTTTGGAGAGAGCGTGGTGATCTCATAATATAAGAAGTGGTTGTGATATTTTTCAAAGAAGATGTAAGAATTTTATCCTCAAGCATTTTGGAAGCATTTTTATTCTCTCTTTGTCTCCGTCTTTTTTTGTCTCTGGTAATAAGTTGGTAAAGGTGGTGTGACCCTTCATCACTGTTGGACTCCAATAGCTCGCATTTCATTCTTTATAGAATTCAATCGTTGGGAAGAAATACCACAAAACATAGAGGAAGGAACATATGTCTATACACATAAGTGTTATTTAAATACTTTTTAGAGTACAAAATTTTAGGTACTTGAACCACACCCACTAAAATCTCAGGAAGAAAGAGATAATTAGCTAAATCTAGACTTAGTTTAAAAATTCTCGCAAACTTGAATGAGAGATGAAAACAAAAATATGATGAACAAATTTGAAATTTTTTTTGGTTAGTTTTGATTGTTAGTCCATCTATGTGCTCCTTGTTATTCCCTACATACCCGTCCCTACATTTTGTGTGCAAAATGTTGGGTCCCCCTTTTTTCTTTTAGCTCTTGCCTTGTTTTCTTTGCCTTTGCTTCTTTTATTTTCTTCTCTAGGTTTTTCCTTCCCGGAGGGTTTGTTTTGTCTCTCTTTTGTCTTTCGTGTCTCCGGGACCCAATCCCGGAGTTAGTGGTTTCCTTTCCAGAAGCCAGATTCTATACTCTGGGATTCTCTGCTACGATGTCTCCTTCTCGTAAGAAGACATGGTTGTTTGAAACCCTCAGGCTTGGAGCTCAGAGCGCCACCTGTTCCAAAGTTTGCGGAGAGAAGGTAACTTGTTTTTTTACCTCGGTTATAAATAAGATTTACATTTTATTTTCACAGTTACCGCAATTAAAAACACTTAGAGTTTTCAGAGTGATTCTTTGGCAATTTGAGTGTGAATTTCTCTGAGCTTAGTGGATAACGATGAGTTAATCTTCGGCAGCTGTTCATGAGCATTGGAGGTCAAATCTGTTACAGAGTGGTCCTAGTGCCTCTTCCCTTTGTCGTTCTTCAGATTCACAGGTTGGTTCTTCTGGTTCTTTCCCTTGCTTTGTCTATTTTTGTTTCAGTTTTTGGTGTCTATTTGTTTCTGGTTTTGCATTTTCTATTGTTTGGTCTACCACCCATTGGTGGGTCAGCTCTGCCAGAGGGTTGTCCGCCCTCTGTGCAGTTGTAGGATAATGTATATTTTTGTACATTCTATTTTTTGTGTTAGGGTGGTTTCTTTTCATGTTGTATATTGTTGTATATTGGTGTATATTGATGTATATTTTTGTATATTGCATGTATATATGCTTCAGCCCCCGGCCCTCATGTATATTATGTAGATATGTTGTGTATATCGCTTAGAGCTTGCAAGTTCTTCATGCTCTGTCATGAATCTCTACCCAACGAGACAGAACTTGTTGAGACAGAGTAGTCATGGTTTGAACTCGGCACCTCGCTGGTTCAAACCATGGCGGCTTTCTCTCTCCTCTGTCTCATGACATTGATGTCAGGATTAATTTCTCATGTATAAGGATTTAAAATGTGTCCAATCTAGCACTCATTTTTGCCCTGTGTCGGCCCACTTGTCCTAATTAATTCCATAAACACCTTTACGCCACCTGCCATCTTCCCACGTGCTAACGCACGTTGACCAAAGTACAGCTTGTTGCCAGTCACATCGGCAACGACCAGTTTGTCTGGACTCCAGACTCCCAGTGGGATCTTGTCTTCTGCTTTTCCTTGTCACTATGCCAGCACACTTCAGAATGCTAAGTCATGTTCATTTCAAATACTCTGGAACATTTGATGTATGTACTAATGTTTGTTTGGTAGGTGCGGCCTAGTGAGGAATCTCCCAGAGTTATAATTCATGTTTATACATGTTATGACAGTTTTTCGGTCTTGTAGGTTGCTAAAAAACTGATTGAAAATGTCTGACGATTTCACACCTCCTAATAGTCCAGAACTACCCACCACCTCTACCCAGGCAGCTACAAAATCAAAGATGGAAAGAATGTTGGCGAAGCTGCCTTTGACCTCCAAGTATCCAAAGGAAAGAGGTATTGCGGGATCCAAGATAGACTCTAAAGTTCAAGAGATAACAGATCTGGATCCTGGGACTTGGGTCGAATTACAAGGTCTAATCCAGGCCATTTATAGGTTAAAGGCCGAAGGGGATAAGATAGCTACTTGCTTAGCTGCCTCCGGCATCATAAAGGCCGCAAACTTTCCATGTGCGGTGCAATCACCAGAACTAATCGGGCAGCTAGCGGTGCTATACAATGCAGCCACTTGCTCAGTTATGCTTCTGGATCCTTAGCCACTACAGTATCCCACCACAATTGTCACATTGGATGCTCCCACCTTTGCCTCCGGGTTGGGAATTCTACAGTTCAAAGGGTCTGTCATCATCACTAGGGCCAAATCATTAAAGGAATTCGATGACGCCAAAACCATTTCCTGGCAATATCTTAACAGTCAGCGGCTGAAGTCTCCAAAGCGAGACTATAAAAGGATGAAGTTGGAAATTCCCCATGGGGATTTCAAGGAGCCCATTCAAGCGAGCATTATATTTTTTTGCAGAATCTTCGGATGGCCCCACACCTGGGACTTCTCGGCGTGGATGTATTACTTCTTGTATTGCATAACAACACACAACATAACTTTCTACTGGGCGGCCATTATATCAAACCATGTGGATACACAAATGCGGAGCATCAATATGACTTCATATGTGTTGTGGGCATTGGCACAACAAAGGCCGACTTTCCAAGGCCTGGGAATAGTCAGGGAACTTGGGAACAGTCTGGGACAAGTTACACCATGGGATCATTATCCCTAACTGGAGTGGGAGTTCAGTTTTCTGAACTTCTGCCAGGTAAACGACGGCTTCGTTTACCATAATATTCTAACACTTACCCAAGATTCTGGGTACCATCTCTCACAGGTAGCGATGACATTGGTCAACTCTTATGGACAATATTTCATTCAGTTTAGGCATCACACATACATCAGGGCAACAAGCTTCAATGGGAAGTCATATCTTCTTCCCCGGTATTGTGGGGACATAATTATTCTTTTAGAGTTTTGCAGGCAGATGATGGATTTGCACGCCTTCTCCACATTGAAGAAGGTCGTCAATGTACCATTCCCTTTCTCTTGCAGGAATTACACATCCAGCCTCACCGCGGCTTGGGAGGTAGATAATGAATTGAAAATTTTGGGGCTGGTTGAATTCAACCACGCCTGAAGAAATTATGATCTCCGCGGCAAGATTGTCGCGGCACTACCTCGGGCATCCCCACAGCATAAGGAAGATGTTGAAGATTTCTGGGTGGATTGCCAGGATAGTTTTGATCTCTGGGCTTGACAAAATACAAGGATGAGCAAAGGGCTCATGGAAACGCTGGACCTTTGGACTTTCCCGAAGGGTTTTAAAGATGGCGGGCCTCTGGAAGATCTAGAATACAAAGGACATGGGCTGGATAAATTAGACCTCCCTCCAGTGGATTGGGCCACTCCGGAGGATTTAACAATTGAAGGGGTATGCTACCCCATCATAGAAGCAAGTCACAAGTACTTTTCCCGAGTGTGCCCCAAGAGCACTCGAAAGAAATCGACGTCGGACCTTCTTCATCCGTCGTGGCCGCTGAAGTAAGTGTAAGTAAAGGGAAAGAGAAAGAGGGATTCTAGGTGCCCAAGTCACCTCCTCAGATCCCCACCCTTTTGATGGCCCAGTTGCACAAGAAAATGGAGTCGGCATAGCTGGCTAGCCAAAAAATCAGCATGCAAGTATCCGCCGGTCTTCCGATCACTCCAACAACATCTGCTCGCCCAGCGGAGCCCCCTTCTTTGGCGGCGATGATGAATAGACAAAATTTTGTTGAGGTGGAGTCTACCAGCATTCTGGATACCGGGGCTTCACTCACAAGGAGAAAGAAAATGGCCGTGACCCCTATACCAGGTTTCACCCCGGGTATGCCAGAGAAGCTCCTAGTAGATGTAAGTTCAGACTCTCCCGAACTGGAAGACATTTCAGACTCCTCTCTGCCACACAACGATTTTGATGATACCTTCTCGACGGAGGAGCTTCTAGAAATTCAGCAAGGTGTTAGTCATGCGATGGAAGAAATTGAAGCTCAGGATAAATAAGAAGTCCCCGCAGAAGAAGAAATTCCTATAGAAAAGGATATATTAGAGCAGGAGGCTCAGGAAGAAATCCAAGCAGAACTTGAGCAAGAAAGAATACCGGTCCATGAGACCAAGGATACACCAAGGCAGACCACAGACGAGCAACTGATGGAAGGAGAACTCAGATGCCAAGGAACAACCATGCCTCCAACCATCACGCTCCAGGTGCCTTTGGAAACTTCGGGTGACCAAGAGCCCCGAAGCACTTTCAAGGAGGTCGTAACAGCTACCGCCTTGTTAAAATTTGGCCAACGAGCTCACCCACCTCCAGAAGATGTCCCAAAGGAGGAGAATATTGAAGTAGATGAGGCCAACAAGGCCTAGGAACAGCAGCAGCAAATGGACCAAGAAGTCCCAGAGGAGGAAAATGAGGAAGCTGCTGATACCACCATGGAAGATAAAGTCCCTGAAAATACAGAGAATGAGATTGGGGAAAAGAGCCCGAGTGATATTGCAGGAGACGCCGACATGGAAAAGAATATCGAGGGTCCCGGAGAGCAAGACACAAGAAAAGAACAAGAACAGAAGGAACCAGAACAGGAGAAGGAAGAAGAGCCCAAGGATAATGTAGACTCTGGGAATGCACCATCAGATTTTGAAAGGGATCCCAATGAGCAGGTATTGGCAGCAAGGCTGTCCCAGCCGCCCCAATGGCTAGTAGAATCTAAGAAAAGGAAAGCTCCGACGGTGACTACAGGCACTCCACTCTCATTGGCCGAGATGATGGCCAGGAATGTCGAGGGGAAGAAACCCAAGAGGGCGCGGGTGGTCCATACTCTCCGGACCAACCCATCAGGCAACACCATTGCGGTCATCGCAACACCCCCAACAAACACAGATGCAGCGGTCGCAAGGCCTGAAGACTATAGTATAATGGAGGTAGAATTGGGGAAAAGAGACAAGCAAGGAGAATTAGACTTGCTAAAGGAGGCTATTAGGGCGATAGAGACCCGATACGCAAAGCAAGGCCAAAAGTTGTAAGAGGAAAGGGAAACAAATGCCAATCTCCTTGCGCTACTGACAGAATTAACACGGCCTTTGGCCGAATTCCTCCTCGAAACCCCCTCTTCCAGATTGTCACTTGCATAGGGTGATGTAGACTCTCTGTGCATAAAGAAAAAGAAGGTGCAAGCAATGGACGGGTGGGCAGCCGAGAAAATAACAACTATGAGAGAATTTCTGGTTGTGTCCCTCCCAAACTTTTACAGGGTGGATCTCGTCCTCAGCCACGTGAGAAGCTCCACTCAGTTATGGGAGCTAGACTTGGAAAAATATGAGAAGTGGAAGGCCAGGTTGGAAGAGATCCGCAGCCTAGGTGAGGAGGTTACCATAGAGTCTAACATTTTGGGAGAAGAATCATATGATTCCCTCCAGGTCCAGTACTCAGAACTTGCCCTTAGAATCAAGGTTTGCAAGGAACTGGTTAAGACCTTAAAAGAGAAGTTGACAGTTGCCCAATATCCCTTGGGATTATTCAAGACATGCGTGGTTGGGGTATCACAAATTGATCCCTTCACCACTAGAACATGTACCCCAGAGGACCATGTCCTCAGCAAGTTCGACGAGTGGATGGAATCCCTGTATCTGCTAGGCAGAGATTTTGACGAGGGCCGATTGTCTAGATTGTCAAAGACCATGATTAGGTCACATGATGCCATCAAAATGGTGGACAAATTCTAGAACGGGGCTGGAGAAGTTGAGGAAGTGTTTGAGGCTGTCTGCAACCGGTGGGAAAGAATCCAAGGCGTAGATGAGGAAGGCCTAAGCCAAGTGAAGGAAGCTTGGGAAAAATCATGAAGTAATAAAGTTCTCCGGATTCCAGAGAATCCAACCAACACCATATTTTGTATTCTTTATTTTTTTGAAACACAAGTTCCCGGATCTTGGAGTTCTGGATCCCACATTTTTGAATTTTTCAGGTGACCCATGTCTCGGTTCCCAATGCTGACCATTCACTATCAGGATAGTAATAAAGGTTGTCAGAAGATGGGTAATTACAAAAAGGCACGTCAACTCGACGGGAGGTCTCTAACAGATGGTTTTCCCAAGGCGTCATTTCAATGTTACACCTGGTGCATCAGAGATAGGGTGTCACTTTCCCATTTATGAGGCATGTAGCCTCGATCCCCAAGGGATCGAATTTCTTCTTTCTCCTCCCGAATCTCTTCTCAAGGTCGATTCTTCCGCTCCACCTTTCTTGTCTCATTCTTCTGACATGTCAGGCCTTTTCCATCTTGAGGTCTTTTGTAGCGTGGTGCAGGTAGTACCAGCCACCGGATAATGTATTTTATTGTAAAGTATAAAATAAGTTAGGGTTAGGTTTAGGTCAAAAGATGTGTATAAATAATAAGTCCGACCTCATTCCAAGGGTCGGCACAATTGAGGATTTTGCAGTCCATAGCTAATAGCAATATGGTTTTCTTAGTTCTTAGTTACAGAGCTCAATGCTCAATGGTCTTAAGTTCAGTAGTTAAATGCTCCCTTGGAGCCACCATTGTATCACGCACCAGTGCTTGCTGGAAGGATGTTAATGAAGAAGGAAGGGTTCTCTCAATGATGTTGTTGGCACTTTGTCTCCTGGGTTAACGGTATTTTATGCTTTGTGTTCTTCATGTCCTTTTCTCTAATGCTTAAAGTAGATTAACGACCTCCTTTCTTTTGCTACTGATAAAATATGAACTAATGGTTGCGTATTTCTTTGGTATTCAGTGTAGTGTGTTAAAATATTGTTGATGTTTTGAATGTTTAGCATAACTATAAGTAGATGAAATACTTCTAACTCTGCATTATCTTTTTTAAGTTTATTTGCTAAGTGAATGTACGCTTGGAAGAACCTCATTTACCTGAATCCCCAGAGTTGATGAGTTGAAGATAACTAGCTATCCCCCTCGAAAAACAATCACATCCCCCAACCAAGCCCCACACTATCGAGACCCGACTCTTACGTGCTTGGAGACTCAGGAAATCTCATTTCCCCAGACAACCTTTACAGGTGGAGTTGGCCGGTACCCCAGTACCCGGTGACAACTTACCTCTGTTGGTAGACTCGGTCACAAAGTCTCGTCAACACTCCTGTATTAGACACAATGGGTAGGAAAAAATTTAAAAATAACAAAATGGTTTTATGTAATAGGATTACCCTTCCAGGTTGTGAACAACCTACAATGAACTTCATCATTATATCATGTACACAAAATTAATCCCTTTTTATTCTCCTTTGGCATCTCACAAGAACAACTGTCGTGCTCGTTCTGCAACTATGCTTACTACTCTCTTCTCCTCTTGTGGAATTGTACCCAAAAATGTAATGTCCTCCTCTACTAATGAATATTTCCTCTACTCTTCTCCTTCATGGGATCCATCCTACTACTAACCAACCACCTCCACCAAATTCCACTGGCATGTCCTCTACTGCTTCCACACAAAAAAAAAACACTGCATCCCCTTGCACCCTTAATATAGCTTCCTCATATACATATGCAACACATAAACCAACTGATTTCTATTCTTCTCTATTTCACAAAACTCAGAGTAATCAATTACCTTTGTAATTTCAACTGTGGAAACATCTTCTACTATTGCAAGATCTTATTCTTATTTTCTCATTACAACTTCTTAATCTCTTCAAGCAATGTTTAATCTTCATCAGGTACTTAATTAGCCTCCCCTACAAACTCTACCTTCTGAACTTCTTCCTCTTCTACTACCTCAACCTGCAAGGTATTTTCTAGTCTATCACATTTTTTGCGTTCACTCACCAATTGATCATCCACCATGACTGTATTCTCTCTTTTCTCTTAATTTGTGTGGAATTCTCTCACTTCTTTCACCTTTTGTCTGCAACAATACTTTTCATCATGATTCTCCACATCCCATAAGTCTCTTCCCAATATCATGCCAAAAATAAAATCAACATGGATCTCTTCATGACCCAACTTGTCCTCTTTTCAAACTTGTCATCTTCTCAATTGTTGAAAGAACTTCTCACACTTTCACTCTCTTCACATATCTAGCTCTCAATTGTTGAGGAATCTATCCTACCTGCAATAATTATTTGTATCTCTTCTCAACCAATCGCTTCACTTTATGTCCACCCACCAATCTTGGTATAGCTTGCCTCACATTCGGTGCTCTACGTATGTACTTAGATCCTTTGGCTTTGATACCATTTGATGCAGGACAAACAAGTCACTAGTGCCATACTAGAAAACCCCCTTTTTCCAATTAATCAAATTGCACATACAAATGAACTAGTAGATGAAGAAATCACAACAATGTTTATTGAGGATTATGCCAAACATTAGTAGATATACTATATTTTCTCCTATGGTCATGCTTTCCTAAATTGGCTTAAATTGGCTTCAATGTAGTGCTATGATATCTTCTCTAAAAAAAACTCTTAACTATTTTCCCCTAAACACTCATCCTCACTTCCTTCCCTATTGATATATTGGGATTAAACAACATTCTCCTTCCATGTGGCCTTGTATCTCCTACTCCTTCACACAAACTTTTCTCTTACATGGGTTGAAGCCTTTTCTCTCACACAATTAGCTTTTACACCCTTCTAACCACTAACTCCTCACCTCCTCTTTCTTTCTAGTTTGTTTTCTTTATACATAGCATGATACCTTGATTTTTATTGAAGCTAGCATTCAACATGAGGCTCTACCCTTTGGTTTCTGCCAACACACATGCACCATGTACTTCCTCTTCAAAATATGCCTTGCAAAATTATTATTTTTGTGTATTCCACCACCCTTCCCACATGGTTCCCTTTTCCCCCCCTGCAACCTATAACCTCTGCATCTTTTGTGCCATGCACCTCCCCCTCTTTTTTATGTCTCTCCCTCACCACTTTATGTCCTCCTTATCCTCTCCATTCATTACATTATTTTATATTTCATGAAAAACAACTCCCTTAAGGCATTTTCTAAATGTTGGCAAATATTTGACGTTACACCTACCATTTGGATTTTCTTGGAAGTTTCTAAAGCCTTTTCAATAATTTCAATTTATGTATATCTTATGCTCATTACAAACTATGAGGATCATTTCACTAATTGATTATGTCAAGCAGTTGCATGCCCTACCTATGCACGATCCACATTTTGTGTAATGTCCCCGCCAGGGAACCCATAAGGAATCAGGTCTATGACTTAAAATTACAATTAACAAATTTTTTTTATTTTTTTTCTAACATTCTAACATAACATCGTTACCATTCACAAGTACATTCCTTAAGGTTCCCTTAATGAATTCAATTACCATTATTAAATATTTTATTTTATTACTTAATCGAGCAAATTCTATTTCCATTACAACTTCAATTTACATTGATTCCATTTCACATCAAAACCAACTACATTAATGAACTAGTGGAATTAATTTTCCCTTACCGACTATCACGTAATTTACCCTAGAAGTGAAACAAGCATACATAACTTATCACATCCACTAAACATATTTATTCTTTCATATTTGTTTACTCCTTAACATTATCTATGCTCAACTCAATTGCACCATCAAAACTCA
>MU227794.1:627257-659406 GCA_018584345.1 Thuja plicata
TACCATGCAATATTCACTTAAGTGTTCCACTTACATGTAAACAAAGCTACACTGCCCTCCCTACTTATAAGTTATACCTTTCTCCACAAACACACCTTCCACTACCCTTTGCACATTTCCAACATCAATGATGAAGAAACAACTGACGAAATGGGCTGTTATGGGAATCAAACGGTGTTACTTTGTTATTGCAGGAATCTGTACTGTGGCGATAGCTCTATTCATTGATTTGAGGATCCTAGTGAACTTGATTTGCATAGGGATGCTCCTGGTGTTTTACATGGTGCCAAATGCTTTGATCTACAGGCCCTATGTGGTGACTAGGAAGACGAATCCATGGTCGACGCTGAGGTTTCTCACTATGCTTTCGAGAATCGCAGTGGGGTGTGCATCCCTGTGACAGATGCACAGGTCTCACCATCATCGATCAGGGTGGGCTATCAATCTCTATCTTGCGGCTAACCAGTCGCTGTCCTCACACATTCACTTCCTTAAGATTGAGTCGTACCCTGCATACCGTGGATTCCTGTCGCCTCCATTTTCCTCAATGTCTTCTTTCTCGGCTCGCTCAACAGACACTCATACATACGTTTTGCAGAAGCCTCTTCCATCGCCTTGTTGTTCTATGTGTTGTACAGTGCACATGCAAGCTATGATGTCGAACAAGGGCAATCGGTAATACAGATCTCTCTTTCCAGCCAAAGACTTGTTGTAGGCTCATAGCCCAAAAAATATGGCATGAGACAGGTATACATACGGTGAATAGTGCCCACATAATATAGCCTATCGCAGGCTAATTAGGGAAGATTTGATTTCATCTGATCACCATTTCATCTGGATAAGATTTGATTTGATTTCCTATCGGATCTGGACGTAAGATTTTATAAGATTTGATGATTAGTCAGTTCAGTTTGCAAAAACCTGTTTTAGCGTCAACCAGGTTTGGGGGTGCAGCTGTCTGGTTTTAAAACGTCTGACAGGTATTGCCGAAAGCTCACGCAATATAGCCTATCGGCTAATAAAAGATAGATCAAGGCTCAATGAAGAAACACTCGCCCCCTACCAACAAAGGTAATAATAACAAATCCAATATATACTAATTTCCCACCAATATATGCTACTTGAATTCATAGGTGCATTCCCTCTATCGACTATCAAATTTACTTGTTTGAACTCATTCCATAAGATGATGAAGATAAGAAGTGTTGTTGAAGTCAAACCATGTGTTTTTATAAGAAAAAGTCACTATTGAAGTCATCACAAGTTGTTAGCATAGATAATAGTTGTTAATGAAAGCATCTATTGCTAAAGTCAACTGAAAATATGTTTATAACTAACTCATAAGCGTAATTTGATGAAATGTACAATAAATGACAGATCAAGTTAACTAATTGCCTTAGTCACAATCAAGCTTGTTGATGAAGATAACAATGTTATCAAAAGTACACAAATATTACTATAAAAAAAGGAAATCAAGTTAATTATTTGCTACTATAGTCAGTTGAAACATTATTTCACCTCTAAATTCCTCTTACTGTGCACAAAACTATGCACTTAAAACCAAAATTCTCATCAGCCTTCATTTTGTTTTTGGTTTATAGAGGATTGTGCAACTTGAATACTCCCACATAACATTCTCACCATTTGAACTCCAACCCCTTTGATAAACATTTAGAATTTAAAAAACATACCATAACATTTTTGTAGGACAATATATTTTATGAGAGGGCTCATTTCATAAAAAAAAATTTATATCATGTGCAAACTCTTACATGCATTCACATGAAAAAGATGCATCAAGTCTACTTGATTTCAATGATTTTGTTTATAGAGACAAAAAGGGCCAAGTCACGGGTTCTTAATTTTTAACTAATGAAAGGATCTTTATTTATTAATTAAATGCATTCCTAGTTTCAATTAATTAATCAAATCTTAATTGTTTTTGGCATGAAATAATTAAAAAAATTATTGAATCAGCAATCTATATTGGGTTCACAGATTTAAGTCAACTGCTTTTTTACAATATAAAAGTGGTGAATTTGAAATCTCTACCCCACTCATTCCATGGTTGCAAGTCTAAAGTGAAGTTAGAATGTAAAATTATACTCTCATGCGAAAAGAAGCATTGAGTTTTGACCATTTGACATTGATATGTTCAGTGTAGCATCATACTTGTTGGTTGGATGGTTGGAACAAGGTTTGTACATGAACATAATAGCAAGCAATGTATCAATCAACATATAGGCTTACAATGAAAGGTTTCAATGAATACAAACTTGGACTGTAAATTCACAAATTAGATCAAAAATTTAGCTTGAGCCATTAGAAATAGACTTGAGTGTTTAAACAAGTTGTCATTTTAGCTTTAGAATTGCTAACACTATTCCACTATCTCTAAGACAAGAACAACTATGGTGAACATTGAAGACCTTTTATGAACCAATGACGAGTGGTAGGGAACTTCATCATATTGATTTGGAAATGATTTTCAAATGAAATGTAAAAATCAAGACCAAGTGTTTGATTTTATCTCTTACTTGTCTAAGACTTGATAGCTAAAATCAGATCTAAAAGGTTTAAAAATGTTCTTTAACATTCCACAAGTCTTCAACATTTTAGAATTGTCTGAATTCACCTCTTTGAACAAAATTCACCTCTTTGAACAATTAAAAAAATTGATATTTTAAGAATCTCTTCTAGAAACATCACAATCTACATCCTTAACTTTGGCCATTTTATTTGCTTTAACCTAAATAATAAGATTAGACGAGCTACTACTTTTCAACAATTATTTGCTTCAACCTAAATAATAAGTTTGTATGGGCTTCAACGATAGGGTTAACTAACCACAATATAACTGTATTACACTCTAAATTGCACTATACCATTATATATTGTATAATGTTAATCTCCCGTTTGAACATGGATAAAATCTGAACTTTCAATTTTGCAATTAAAAAAGTGAGTACTGAAATATGAAGACAAATTTGTAAAATATGTGAAAATAAGCTTTGCAAAATGCGCATCTGAGGGGGAACATCCACTATGTAAAAATAAACTTTGCGAAACAGGCGCGTGAGTAGAACATCTCCTCCACATCATGGAAAAACTGATGAATTTGGTTCAGCTCAAAGCGCAAAGGATGCGTCCGCATGGAATGATAATAAACATCTACACAATATAGTAGAGTTCTTTGATAATAGTGCTCTCTATTTCATGAATGATAGGTTAGCCATGAGGAGTAGATTAATAAGCTTCACTACTAGGTTTTGCAAACATTGGTTCTTCAGTTGTCTAGAGCATCTTACCAAAACTTTATTCCACAACAAATATAGATATAAATATGTCGATAAAAAGGTCTGCTTCCCAACAATTAAATTTATTGCATCTATTACCTCAATTTTTTTTAAACTAAAGATTGCGAACTGGGATAGTGCTTAAACCACAATATGTTACCTCAACAAACTAGGCTACACTATTCCACAACCTCTTCATATATGTATGGTGCTATGGACCCCCTGGTATTGCAATGTGGGAGATTTAAAGCTATCTGAGGTTCTTTCAAGTACCCTCCGTTACCATAACATTACAATCCCTTTAATATATATCCAGCTTGACCTGGACAAATTTATGGAATAAATTGAACTGTATCCTGAACGTAGCCACCAATCATTGATTATTGCTAAATTAATTATCATTACTATGTTCTACTTAACCTTTTATAGAGCTCCATCTTTTATGCACAAAAAAGTTGAATGTTCGGTACACTTGTTGTATCATTGGTATCAAGATGAAAATATCAGTGATTTTAATTTTTAACTAAAACATGTAATACTTTTTCATTGTTCGGGAACAAATTGATTTTTGGACTACGTTGATTTGTCTTGAAGAACTACTTTAGCAGCATTTCGACCAGGTGCTCCCATCACACCACCACCAGGATGCGAGCCAGCACCACACATGTAGAGGCCTTTTAAGGGCGTCTTATATCCTGAACTGCAATTTAAACATCCAATCACGTTACAAATTATCCTTTAGGAAGAATGTATTTTTGAATGTTTAACTAGAATGAAAGAGCATGCATTTCATACCACCCTTTAACTGGTCGTAGAAGGAAAAGTGAATCAAGACCCATTGCGCCATGGAAGATGTTACCACCTATGAAGTTTTTAAGACAGAATGTGTAAGTTCTGGCACACCATATAAAAGCAATGCTGGGGACTTAGTTTTTTACACATTTATTTCCTTTGTGGAAGGCTTGAGAATTTATTTGAAACAAGGATAAATTTAAAACTACAAATCTTATGAATTTTTTGTATGTGCAAAATTACTAGAAGTGAGAAGTTACTGGAATTAAATATGAAGCCTGTAGAGTATGGGAAAAATATCTCTACATAAAAATAACACTAACACTTTTTCAGAACCCATAAGCTTTCACAAGAGCAACCAGCCTCCTTTGGATAAGCTACAAAGGTTTGTAGGATAACCTTGAACCTTTTGAAGAAGTGTAGACCAAAATACTTACTAATTCATATAAGCAAAGCATTTCTGCCAGTGAATCACAATCATCTAACATTAAACAGTATTTTAAGGTTTAAAAGGACATTTCCTCAAAATCTTATTAATAATATAAAGGCATGAACGACAAGCAAAAATACTGAGGGGGGTGAAATCCAGGGACAATTAGCAACTTGAAGCAGACGATTAAGAGGCTAAAGTAGAGACAGACACAAAATTTCAGTGAAATCCAGGGACACGCACCCGGCCCAAAGCTCAGGAGTACCCGGTGTGGGGACGTCCCTGGGATGGGTACTTGGAGTACCCAAGTACCCCCGCTGCCGCTGCCTAAGCGCTGCCGCACCGCTTGGGTGCTTGGGGACTCCCAAATGTTGCGGGACATCAGAGGGACTTGGGTACTCCAAGTACCCGTCTCAAGGATGTCCCCACACCGGCTACTCATTGTAGTCATCTTTATAATATTTGAATCTTTGAACTAATATAAATGAAAATCCTATTTGCTGATAATTTGATTTTTGGTTTTTGAATGTTACTATAGTATCGGGTATGTTATTATGTTCTATGTTACCACGTTGAATGTTCAATGGTTCTGGTTCGTGTTGCAATTTTGATATGTTCAAGTATTACTATATCAAGAATCAATTTGGTATGTTTTACTGAAACGTCATTTCATAACTAGCATCAAAGAGCACCCACTCTTACAATTTAAAATCCTAACCTTAATCACAAGGCTTCAACCTTTACATGCAAAATTTTTAAAAAGAATCACACTAGAAAGCTCAATGTTTTATACTGGAATGTATAAAACTCACTGGACATGAGAAACAATTACACTTTCAGAACGGAATTTACAAACATGATAAACACCAGCACACACAACCTTTATAGCTAACTGCAATCTTCAAGATCTCGTCTATGTAACTAGTCACACCTCTAAAACCAAAACCCAAAAGCATCAAAGAGCACCCACTCTTACAATTTAAAATCCTAACCTTAATCACAAGGCTTCAACCTTTACATGCAAAATTTTCAAAAAGAATCACACTAGAAAGATCAATGTTTTGTACTGGAATGTATAAAACTCACTGGACATGAGAAACAATTACACTTTCACAATGGAATTTACAAACATGATAAACACCAGCACACACAACCTTTATAGCTAACTGCAATCTTCAAGATCTCGTCTATGTAACTAGTCACACCTCTAAAACCAAAACCCAAAAGCAGAGAACATGCCCAGTACTGTCAAAACTGCCTTCAAGCTTACCCAGCTAAGAACAGTAATGTAGCACTGCTCAAAATATCAACTCAGTGATAGAAAAATAATATCAATCTTCAGGTAAACGATTCATAACCTTGCTGCAAAACATACGATCCATTATTTCAAAAGCTCTGTCCAGAAAATTTTGACGCTACCCAGTTGGTAATGCATACACTCCTCAATCGCTTAATGATGCCACAACATCACTAATATCCCAGACTAATATCCCAGAGTTCTTAATCGTACCACGCACATGAAGCACTAAAAAAAACGCCCAAGAACAAATGTTCTGTACTACTGTTTAGCACAGAAGAAAACAATTTATTTTATCAGCACTCCGCACATCATCGTCTACAGCTTCATTATATAAATTCATCACATACGCAGCCCAGAGTAATATCAACCACGCGAAAAAATCATCAACAAGTGGAATCGACTCAGCCTGTAAAACAATACTCAGCAACCCCTGTATACTGCCGCGCCAAGAATATAATAAGTAAAGCCTGGCAAAAACAAAAGAACCGTCTCAGATTTTTACGCCACCTACAGAAAAAATTCCAAAAACCTGCCGTAAAACAGAATAATGGCTCTGTAGTCAAAAGCGAGTCAGCACAATGATTAAAAAGAACGGTTCTGCAATAGCATTTCTTGTACACACAAGATGAGCTCCAGCTGTAAAAACAAATCATCAAAGGAAAACATTCTTCTGCTACTGACTGTGAGTAACGATCATTATTTGCCAGACATTTTCATTGCAGATCACAGAGGAAACAAACATAACGCCTGCCACAGCTCTAGCTGAGAAGAAAATAACGCACACCAACTCTCTGCATCGAATATAACCAAGAAAATAGTACCACAGTGAAATATTGATGGCAACGTCAACCACATACCCAGCCACGCACAATACTTGTCCAGCTGTATGCATCACAAATGGAATAAGTAAATGAATTTGTTTCAACCAAAACCGCCAATCCTTAAATCTGAAGCTGTCGAATATATGCAGTGCATATATCAAATTAGCCTCCTCATTTGCCAAACATTGTCGCACCAAAGAGATAATTCGATTCCATTAAAACATTCATTTGACTTTCAACTGATGACATGGCATATGGTTTAACACTTAGCACAAAAAGCAGACACGTAGCCAGCTGAGGTAGACAGCCAACCAGCTCAAGTAGCCAAGCAAGCAGCTCAAGCTCCTCAAGCTCGTCAAGCAAGCAAGCAACTTAACCAAAAATTCTAATACACTGAGTGATCCTTTGAAAATTAACCTTTGACATCAATGACAATATGTTCAACAGGCATTTCTTCCAAATCTTACAGAATAAAAGCATTTCAGAGAAAAATGGAACCAATCTTTAACTTGAATGAAATCATGAGAAATCTTGATCTTAACAATTTTTCTCAAAATAATCAGCAAGATTTGTTATACGCTGATAAACATAAGCATACACAATTATCGCTTGCTTTATATAAATTATGAATCTAAGGCATAACCACTCAACTCAAGAAGCAAAACACATGTTAAGGTATGAGCAAATCCATCTCTTGGATTTCTGGATACACACACATTCTATATAAAAGAATGATGTATTTACAGAAACGATGAATTTTGAACCACATAATTTTGTGAAACATTTGGCTTTTGGATTACAACTGTGTCAGAGATTTTGTATGAATTCTTACTATCCACTCACTGGATCGGAGATATGCAAGTACAAAGCAAATCTCTAAAATGTCCAACAAATGCTTGCCTCCAATTTCAAACACCCATAAAATATAAAATTTATGTTTGAATTATAGGGTTAACCTGTACAATTATGTTGTTGGATAAAATAAATACATTCAACATGTATGAAATGACAAAAAGAAAATGAGCAGCTTGAATTGAATACACTCATTAGTTCCATGTGCTAGTGGCGTTTACCAAGCATATTTTTGCCAATTTACTTGACATAGAAGAGACAATCCGTTCTCACCATTCTATGGTCCACTGTACCAATTATCTAAATGAAAATTAAACACATAAGAAAGATAATAATAGACATTTATATGGAATGGAATCATCACACCTAGATCATTCAGATCTTTACTCTAAACAATTCTAATAAATTGCATAAAGCTGGTTAAAATATTTGATTGAAGCAGTAAACCCATCACAAAGCCAATTTTGTCTCTGTTTTGCAAGAAATTCTTTTATAGATGAAATACTTAATTCTGTATCCAAATTGTATAAAATAGTTTAACATATATAACTTCAGTTATGTGGATTTGTATTCAATCACAATGTACAGGTGTTCTAATATCTCCTTGTACCAAACAAGTAGTGAATTGTAATAGCTCATGGAAATTGAAGTGCTCTCTTTTAATATATATGATATTTTTATTTTATGGTTAGTGGCTAATTAGAGCATAGAGCTACTAATATGTAGGGCCTGAATGTTCACTTGTCAATTTGAATGTAATATTTAACTTACTTTTTCCTACAATGTAAAGTTAGAAGGAAATAAAACAAAAAGTTTCTGTAGATCTCATTCGCACAAGTCTACTTCAGTACTAGCATCCAATGGATTATTATATGATTGAGTCTCCAATGCATCATGAAACATGTCCTTCCTTCTCTAGTTTTGCATGGTATTCTTTTTCTTTCCTTCATATTGTTGTACACATACAAAATTTCCGTGTTGTGTCAAGTTTCAGCCAACAAAGTAAAAGGAAAAAAAGCTGTTGTTTTCCCACACAAGTCATGTTTCAAACCCAATTGAAGTACTATTTGGTCAAACATCAAAAAGCAAAATCCTTTACACATGCACACCTGTGTAAAGATCAATTTATTTCAAAATTTTGAAAAAATGTGAACTATCAAGTGTTCAACTCTATAGAGGAAAAGAGCATAAGCTCAACAACTTGATGAATTGTCAATTGCTCCCCGAGTCCGACTTTGCCACTCATTCCATATGGGATAAACATACTTAAAAAGTGTTATACGCACTGGAAAAACACATTTGGGTGGCTTTATAAACCCTCTCTATTCATGTTAGACAAAGTCTTTGACTCACTCCAACCATTGAAAATACATGTTCCTTGACTGCTTAAAAAACTATGAAAGTGTTGTGCAAAGTGAAGGTCTTGTGCCCTCTAACCTGTTGGGGACATAGCCCCAAACCCTCACTTAACTCATTTCATGCATTGTGTAGCTGTTTTCTCATACAATTTATGTATTTTTTAAAAATTGGAGTTATTTTTAACTAGCCGAGTTTTCGCGGAGTTGGAAAACTTTGGTCTATTGTGTTTGAGTTGAGTCTGAGCTCTCAGTTTGCAAAATTTGGAAAATAGATTATGCTTTCCCCTTGTCAGGTGTGCACCATGTAAAGAAAAATGAGTTCAAGTTTTGAAAAGACAAATTTGCTTTATCAAGGACACCTCTGATATAGGCCAACTAAGTTTGTCCAAAATATTGCAACTAATTATAGAAGAGTGTATCCGTTCATAGATTGTTGTGTCCTTTAAAAACAAAAGAGTCATTATTTATAGGTGTTTGATCATTCAAGAAGAAATTAAGTTTTAAAAGTGCCAACATAAAGCAACGAAAATAAAACAAAATATTTATGTAGGACTGAGGTGCTGATAATATAAGTGACTTGTTGTAATGTCCCCTTTCAGGATTCACCTTATACTTTGCCCAATTCATAAATAGTATTCAGGTTCTCTATGCTGAGTGAGGTCACTTCGTGTAAGATCTGTTTGGTTCGATCTATATCTGCTCTCAATAAGGATGATAGTCAGTAATCTTGATCTGATTCTTCATATCAGATTTTGACTTTATTGATGTCTGATTGCTGCTTATATTCCATCTATATCTGCTTGGTTCAATCCTCTTATCTTTATTATGTTTCATCAAATGGAATTCTCAGATTGATCTCTTAGATCGATCTCCTTCATCAAATGGAATTCTTCCACTCTTATTCGTTTTAACAGTCTGCTCTAAAAATCTGAATAATATTCTTTTATTGTTGCTCCTCCTTTTTGCTTGGAATGAAATCTCCTTTATAACTTATTGGTAAAATTAGAATTGAGTCGCCGCTTATCATTGTTGCCTTTGAGAGTAATATATTATTCCCCAAATTCTTCTCCCTTGGATGTCATTCTCAAATGGAATATTCTCCTCTTTATATCTTCCAATGAGCGGGAGAAGCACACCTCTTCATCATGGCTGCCCTTGAAAAGGTCACAACCTTCCACAATTACCACCCTTTGGATGAGTCACAACCCTTCATAAATTTTGCCCTTTGAAGAAGTCACTTCCTTATTTCCTTCTCATTTCTTTTTTCTCTTCTATTAATTCTTCCTTACTTCACACCTTCCCTTTTCTCTTCCTTCCTCTCTCCCCCTTTCAAATGAAGTTTTCTTCTCTCTTTTTATATCTCATGTTTGAGAGTCACAACTTTTAATTTTATGCCTTTTGACCCTTCATTAACTTATTTAAATTTAATTGTTATATTGTAATTTTATTATTTATTATTTAGTATTTAAAATTTTTTTTTCTTCTTTTATATTTTAATTTTATTATTAATATTTATTATTAAATCCTATTTCAAAAAGGGGACTTCACACTTGTGTTTAAGTAAGACCTCTACATTCCATTGTTTTCCTAACAAAACTGCAAAAGTAGCAAGCAGCAGTATTTGGCAAGTCACGTCAGCAGAATATGAAAAGTGCAGAACAATGGAGTTTTCAGCAGTCGTTATTCCATATCAAATCGGCAGAGTTACTTTCACAATCAGCAAGGCAGCAATAATAATGCAAAGCGATTGAATTTTAAAATATTTTTATCAGTTATCAGCAAGTTTTAGTAATCCACGGCAAGCTTTTCATCAAAAATTTAGCAAGCTTTCTATCAAAAAACTTTCGACGCCTAAGATTTAATCACCATTACAATGATGTTGCATAGGATTCAAAACTTAGATTTCAGTCTCTTATATCAACATGTTTTCAGACTGAAGTGAAGTTGTTGCAAATTAAGGACGATGATTTCAGTTTCAATCATGATAGTTTTCAGTCTTTTGTAGTTTCTCGAGTTTGCTGAAGAAAGGATTTCTCAGATTTAAAGAATTGAATTGTCAAAGTTTTAGAGTTTCATTAGAGGATCTGCCATGACCAAAACAAAGAAAAAACTTCATCAAAATCTCCTGAGCTGCTTGTCAATTCATGATTTTTGGCTGCTGCTACTTTCAATTGTTGGCATTTCAAAGTAGAAGAGCACAATTTTATGTGTGTCTTTAGCTAGAGCTATTACAGCCCGCTCTCTAATTTTAGACTAATGTGCTTTTTAAGGAGTCATCTATTTTAGAAAGTCTATTTTTGGATCTCTTATCCTGTAGGAGATGAGAGTTCTATTGTTAGCTTGAGTAACGTGTACCAAGATTCTAACTGGACTTTTCCTTGAGCTCAAATTTACTATGTTCCAACAAGTTTCCTGGATGGGGACAACAAGAGACAAGGGGACATGTTTCCAAGATATATTTTTTTAGGCCAGTTTACGGAATGGTAGGGTACAAAAAAAGGAAAGAATTATATGAAAAATAGGGACAATTTTAAAAATATAGAGATGTCTCAAATTCAAGTATTCATATAATAACATTGATAAGACATTCCTCAAATACATTATAAATCATTGATACACAACATTAAAGTCAAAATGAGAGTTCAATGAATTAAATCGATCAGATTTCCACAATCCATTTGAATTTCAAGCTTGAATTTCTGGTTTTGATTGTGTGTTTTTTAGCATCAACGTTTCGGATCCTGGTGATGGATCACGGAGTGTGATCCAAAACGTTGATGCTAAAAAACATACACAATCAAAACCAGAAATTCAAGCTTTAAGTTCAATGAATGTTAATCAAATTAATATATGTCAAAACTCAATAAAATTGCCTTCATAATCCATTGTAAATGTTCATATGATATAATTGCCCAAAGGCTGCAAGATTGAAAAATGACAACAGCATAGAAAGTATGACAACGGCTCTAATCGGCATTTGCCAACACTGCATCAAAATCATAGTCACTACCACTACGAGAAACTGCCTCATCCAATGGAACTCTGACCAATCCCTAATTTGCGTCCTTTTGATCAATTTGGGTAGCATCTTCAAGATCAACATTCCACTATAAAGCTAGATTTTTTGATACTCAAGTCTAATGATCCCAAAGTTGAAAAAAGTTATGAATTTCCACAAACTTCTTTGTTCATCGAGAGGTTAGCTTACTCTTGATAGAGTGGAAGAAGTTTTATGTTGACCAAATCATTTTTGC
This sequence comes from Thuja plicata, assembly GCA_018584345.1. NCBI lineage: Eukaryota > Viridiplantae > Streptophyta > Pinopsida > Cupressales > Cupressaceae > Thuja > Thuja plicata. The sequence continues at coordinate 639,361 of MU227794.1, forward strand.
AACAAAAATACTCGCCACTTCTAAAAGATAAAAACGGCAAGTATTCTCAACTCTAGATTAACCTTTCCATGTCATGTCCACCATCCAATAGGATCAAATTATTTAGCATTGCCCTGCCTATCCAACAAGTCCATAAATAAGAACACATGTGTTTTCTATTTAATTTGATTGATTTGAAAACAAATTGAGTACAAAATTGCATCCTCATGTGGAATCCTAACATAATAGTTAGCTGACATCTACAATGAATTTATGATCAATGACATTTAACATCATCGTGATTCAGCATAATTCATAAATTGCATATTACAACACTTTGCATCTTCCTCTTCCCTATTGTAGTTAAAACTTTGGGAGAGCTAAATTTCTAACAATCACATTTGAATCGTGGATACTGATAGTATGATATTTCATCATTGATCAATAATATCATGATAGTGGTAAAATTAGTTGTCTAATTTCTCAATTTTTGTCTCCACTCTTGGTTGTTCATGTGATTGGTCTTTTACATTTGCTCCAAGTTACAAATATGTAGAGTATGCTTGTGAAACTAAACATCAAAGTAATCATCTAATCCAATGAATGGTATTCTCCTTAGTACTCCCTTTCCCTTTTTACTACATGTTAAAACCTTAGAACGCATTGAAAATAAAATGAAGAGCCAGCCTTTCCATCCTCAAGGTTGCTTTTTGAGCCATGTCACACACTCACGAAACTTCCCATACTCTTTTTTTGCTAAATAAGGGGCCGAAGCCAAGAGTTTGTATTAAAATAAAACTTTTAAAGATAGCTTACATAAGTTTCTAAAAAGTTTCTTGAATCCAACTAGATAATGTCAAGCTAAAACTATAAAACCAAATATAGAGACCAAAATGGAGTTGTGTACTACTCCTAGCAACTACTAAGAAGAAACTATCAACCAACTAATGCATCATCGTTCGTTAATATTTCAACAACAAAAAAACTAGAGACCCTTGTATAAAATAGCAAACCCAAAAGATTATCTTATCTTTGATCTGCAATCAGTCAATTGGGGAAGATGGACCAACTTCATCTGCATCTGATGGAAGATTTTTCCCTGCCTCTTATTCTTCTTCACCCTCGGAAGAATCCCCACTTCCCAAGCCATCTAGGTTCTTGTCATATTTATACTGGAAAACCCAATCTTCATTCTCATTGAATTCATCCCCCAATGGAGTCTCCAAACCATCTTGTATTCCCAGAAATGTTTTGAGGAATGCAATTCCTCTCTTCATCATAAATGTTCTGATTTCTTGGTTTTCCCATTCCCACCCCCTCAATACAAAAAACCTTTGGAGAGGACCACCATAATATTCCTCCTATGCCTATTGTCGAATCTTGAAAAAGGACCACCCGCCCTCATTACCACTGCATAATCAAATGGAAATGGAATAGTCAAATCATCATCAATATTGATGATGACATCATGTAAGCCCACGAGATACTTTTCTTCAAACAATCTGATACATATCCCTTATGTTGTTAACTTTTGCTCCCCTGCAACAAGGATACAAGCCAAGAATCCAGCGCAAAAATATGTATTCACTCTATTGCAATGGTTAGTATAGAGGAAGTTGAATCCTTGAACCTGTTTCATAGCATGAAGAACCAGTAGATGCTTGTAATTGGAAACTTCTTTCAGCCTTAAGTCTAAAATAGACTTATCAAAAGCCGTTTCTCGGTTTATGGAGTAGAGCTTGATTGGAGTGTCCATGTTGGTCGCTGCGACTCTTTGCTGCTATTCTACACCTGCAAACAACCAAGAAAACCCCAGGAAGCAAATAGACTGAAAGTGGTGAGTTTAGCAAATTCAAAGCATTTCATCTATCCTCTACACTCCACCGTTTATAATTTCAAGAAAGTTGGGAGTATAAATGCGTATAGCTGTCTTGTTATGCACAAGATGTCCTTCCTTTGCTTCACCCTAGCTATACACTTTGTTGGTACTCTCAAATTTGGCACAAATTTGGAGTGACCATATTGAATTTTTTTATAAGGCAAGATTGTTTAATAGCCTACTTTGAGGTCTTCCAAGTTGTATCGAGTTGAATGCCCTGCATAATTAAGTATACCCCCATGTTGCAAATACGAAAGTGTACCTACCTGAAGAGTTTCAGATTCATACCAATCCATTTGCCCACTTTGCCAGCTTGATTCCAAATCCAAATCCTGCATATTCACTGAGTTTAAAATCACAAAATTTGTAAGGTGCTAACTTTGCAGACTTCTACCAGTTGATCAATTCACTTTCAATGCAAGATAGTTGAGCATTCATGTTCCATGTGTGAGGGTGAATCAAGTTCCAGAGATTCAGATTCTGAAGGTTCTTCTTGATGACTTTATGATTTCAGTATCAGAGACAATTTGTGTAGTTTGCAGTGCAGAACATAATTGAAGTAAACAGAATGGTCATTTTAAGGGAGTGATAACTTTTTGTCTGAAAGTTGTTTTCAAGAACCGATCATGGCATCATTCTGATGGCATGTAAATGAACTATCTGACCTAATAGTGAGGTCTCAGAGCTTGTCTTGGTAATCTTGCAATGTTTGATCCGGACGAGGTTTATGTTGTTTCAGCATTTCGCATTTGCACTATTTTCTGAATTGCTAAGTTTGACTAGCTGCATCTTGCACCTGAGGATGAATCCGGCGAAGCCCTTTTGCGTGAGTATTGAATGTGGATGAATGAGTTATTCCACCAAGTGACAGAGCTTTATGTTGTTTCAGCATTTCGCATTTGCACTATTTTCTGAATTGCTAAGTTTGATTAGCTGCATCTTGCACCTGAGGATGAATCCGGCGAAGCCCTTTTGCGTGAGTATTCAATGTGGATGAATGAGTTCTTCCACCAAGTGACAGAGCTTCAAGGGGTGATCTGATGTCTTTTCAAGTCACACTTCTGGCAAGGTTTGCAAACTCCCGATTGCAGAATATAACGAAATGGCTCACTTTGCATATTATTATCTTTTGGCCTGAGTGTTTTCAAGCTAGTCCAGTTAATGATAATTGCTCTGATGCTGGAGATGAGAGGGTTTTCCAGTTCCCATGCTTGCAAAGTAGTATTCAGACAGTTTTCAAGGCTTGTTCCGAAGGCTACTCGCCATTAATAAAGCCAGTTTGCAGAATTGTAAAAAACAGTTTTAAATTTGATTGCAAGCTCAGTGGTTTTATTTTCTAAGTTGCACGATTGATCAAATGTTTTGTCAAAGATGAAAATGGAGATCATTGCACCAGCATCTCAAGGACTTATCGTCTGTTCATGGAATCCAGTACTCAGTTTACAGAGTTTCAAATGGCATATTATTATTTTGTGATTTAAATAATGATCTTTAGAAATATGCGCCAATGAACTGGACTGTAGGAGAAAAATGAAACTACACCATGAAAATGCAATCAGAAGGCATAAAGGTCATATTCATCGACATTTGTCGGCATTCTCCCAGCTTATGCAAAATTTGAAGTTTTAAAAAGGGAAGAGCATGATAATGGATTTGAAAGTAAAAAAAAAACGAGAAAAGATGCTAATGTCTATGCAAATAACAAATTGATGTGCTGCACTGAATATGAAAGGGGGCAATGAATTGTTTTTAAACAGCAAACCATTGCATGCTGGAGGTTGCGCTAAAGTGCAAAGGAAAAGTTTAAAAGAAAATCCAATGCATATGCCAGTGGGGTGCATAGCAATTCATTAACCTTGGTGTGCAGCAATGTGATGGAGATCTTATAAATAAAAACAATAAAATGCTTGCAAACAACAAAGAATTACATGGGCGGATGGAGGACACTGGAGGATTTGGGGTTTTTTAAAACTAAACCAGCAAACCAAAGGAGGTGCACATCAAGAGGATGGAGCAGTATGGGAGTTTTAAAAAACATTAAAAACAAATTAGAAGGGGGGCGCAGCACTTGATGGAGGAATTTTAAGTTTTAAACCAGCAAAATGCATTGAGAAGTTGCCCATCATGCTGGAGAAGTTTAAAAAAACTTGAAAATGCAAGAGCACAGCTAGTCACGTTTTTGGTCATATCTCAAAACTATGAACTGGGTCGGGCTGATTTTTGGATATGATTGAGGCGACCATACCTGCAATCTACAGTAAAAATTTCACACAAATCCGAGTTGAAACGCAAAAGTTATGGGTCTTTGAGTATTGGCAAAAATAACAAAACTTAAAAAATTTGACAGAGCATTTATCCCACATTGACTAGGTTCTGGTTTTTTATAAAGTTAATAAACTCCAGCGTACGATTATGAAATAAGAAAGAAGCCAAGAGGCTTATGGCGGCCCCTTGGCTGGAGGTTTTGAAATACTGGTGGGCCCCATTATTTTCAGCCAAAATCCAAAAATGCTTTAAAACATAGAGGGATTTAGTCCCACATTCATCCCACCAGCGAAGTTTGAGATGTTTATAACCCAAATGGAAAACATATTGAAATGTGAGAAAGGGCAGGAGGCTCTCCTCACGCGCGTGCGGGACGCCAAGTGGCGAGTGCATTGGGAAGCGTGCTCGAGTGACAAAGAAGAAATTTTGCAGAATAGCTGGTGCTGAGGTGGCGACAGTGATGTGACAACAGACACGTGGCGGGCAGTCGCGAAGTCGGGAGATAAAATGAGATAACCGCTAGAAATCAGGAGATTAAGAAACTAACTAGTCGCGAAGTCGGGAGATAAAATGAGATAACCGCCAGAAATCAGGAGATTAAGAGACTAACTGTAGTCGCCCAGTCTCCATAAGAAACCATGGTCAGTGAAAACATCAAGAGACTTAGAGACTCCATTGTGCAGGTTAACTATGGTTGAGGCGTAGTTAAAGTACGATCAGATGAGATCTAGAGACTTGGAGACTAACTTAATCTCCAAATCTCCCAACAAACCCATGGTTAAGAAAAAGATCATGAGACTTAGAGACTTGAGGTTAAGGAAAAGATCATGAGATCTAGAGACTTGTGTGTCTCCAAGTCTCCAAATCAGCAGGGTTAGAAGGTGAGTTACAGACCAGTTAGGAGCAGCCAGCCAGTATGTGCCACATGTCAAATTCTGGAGAGATCTGGGTTTAAATTGCATAAAAGTTAAAATTCAAAATAGAAATGTGCACAGGATATTAAATGATAAATGATTTCAAAAATCAAAGATTGTGTAAAGTTTTAAAATGCAAATAAAATCAGATTTGCAAGGATAAAGTTTTCAAGATGAAATGATTAAAATATAATGAGCACTATAGTCTGTGCAATAAATTTTATTGCAAAAACTTATCAAATATGCATTACCGGAGGTTATTGAAGACAGAGAATCAGATATTTCTCAAATAAAGGATCAGATTTGGAGGATGTCCTCTTAAGAAATGAAGATCAGATTTTAAAGTCATACATGTGCAGAGGATAAGATCAGACATTGAAAAGAGGCAAAATAAATCAGATCAAGTAAACTTTGAAAGGGCAAATATGATCAGATTTTGAAACCACCAATAGAGCAAAGTCAGATTTTGAAAAGACAAAATAAGTTCAGTTTTTAGAGGAGAATAGAAGGATAAGTGCAGATCAAATTTGATAGGACAGGTGTAAATCAAATATTGTTTCTAGGGTTTCTCCTTCTCCTATATCTCCTCTTCTTTTCTCAGTTTGGAGGGTTCCTGTTTTCTGCTCTGTTGGGAGAGGGTTTCTGAGTCTGTTCAGTACTCTCTGCAACATGTTCAAATCAGCTTCCATTTTGGATATCTTCTGTAATACTTATCTCTCTTCTTTGCATATACAATGTTCTTTTTCTTTTTTGTCTCAGAGAATAACATTATTGTAAAAGGCAATTATTTGCTTGTTTATGAATCAATCTCAACACTGTTGTTCTGATATCAAGTTGTCTCCATTTATGTTTTTGAATCATATAAACTAGGGCATCCAGGGTGTGTTAGTTTTGTCTGTTGTTAATCACTTAAGGAATGCTTGCAATAGAGTTATTCAAGGAATAACTGTGATTTAGGATATGTATTCAGATTTGTATGAGTTGGAATATCAAGGGTATTGCCAATCTTGTCTTTCCAGTGGATGTTGGTTATGTATGATCTACTCCAAGGTCTCTTTCAAGGAAAGGGTTAAATTCTTTGAGTAGAAAGTTGCATCTTTGAAATACACAGGTGGATCAATAAGTAGAACTTGATTGTTGAGGTCTGTTTTATGTAAGGCATATAAACATATCAAACTATGTTGTTTTCCTTTGTTCATGATCATCTTTGCAATGTCATGTTTGACTCTGTTGCCAATAGGATAAGGCACTGGTTTATGCAAGATTAGGGATGTTTCAGAAATCCATTCATCAAAACATAATTAAAAAACCATTTCCATTTCATACTACTAGGAGTTAGGATTACTCTGGTTTTCAGACTTACTTTGTATAAGCAGAATATTGTAAAAGATTTGAGGAGATATTGAGGTAGTTGTTACCTAAAGAGTCTGAAAACTATTCCACAGTTTTATATCTGCAAGCTTGTAGTTGTCCGAAAGGATTCATATGTATGTGCAGATAAGGCAATACCCACCTGAGTGATGTGGAGCTCGAAGAAGGAGGATCTCATCCAATCCTCATCAATTAGCCATTCTCTTACATAAATAGGAGTTTGCATTCAGGTATACAACTATATTGTCATCTTAAAGTTGTCCTACATGAAAAAATGCTAACACACTCATAAAGAGCTTTTGATGCCTTGTGGAAGACATCATTTCAGAGATGTCATATATTTGTTTGTCGAATGATTCCTTTCTTGGATAAATTGGCTATTTCTAAATTAGCGCGATTTTCTACTTTAGCCAAGTCTAGTTTGAAAAAATTGGAGAAAGAAGTAGGTAGTGTCCCATCAAATCATAGTCTTTCCTTCGTTGCAGCTTGTCTTGTCAACAATTAAGAATGGCCTTATCAGCAGACCAAAGCTTGGCGGAGACATAACCCTACCATGCCCATGGTTAGACTGTTTCTAGTCGTTACCGCCACTCCTTTGAATTTAACTATTGCCATCTACCTATATATCTAGGAGAAAGTTAATAACTTATTATTATACAGTGGCTACCAATTATTAACTTTAATTCACTTAGTCTCCAAACTCTGTTATCGAAATCCATGCCCTACTTGAGGTTCCTCTACCAATTTGGCTCATCACATGATGTATTGCTACTCTGATCTGTAACAAACTGCTTAAGAGAAGCACCTTTTGCTCCCTGTTTTGCCAACTCATCCGTCATGGTGTTTCCTTCCCTGTATATGTGATTAATAGAAACCCATTGGAATCTACTTATCATATTTAATATCACCTCTAGTAAGAAGTGAAGCCTCCAATTTGGTGTTGTCTTGGCTCTTACAACATTCACCACAATAGTGGAATCTCCTTCAATTTCTATCTTAGACAAATTCATTTCTAAGTATAAAGATAATCCTATTAGCAAAGCTTTGAATTTCGACACATCGTTAGTATCATTCTCCAAAGGTTTAGATAATCTTGCTATGATCTTACCCTAGCTTGAATGTATCACGTAACCTGCTCCTGATGGTCCAAGATTCCCTCTGGAAGCTCCATCAAAGTTTAATTTATGCCAACCAGTAGTCAGAGGAGACCAAATGCATTTTGCTCTATTTCTTTTGCTAGCTTGACCTCCCCTACCTATAATTTGAGGAGTTTTGAGTCCAAACCAGTTTTTCAACATAATGTCATCCCAACTTGTAAAGAACTTTGGAGAAGAGCTCTGAGACTGAATTCTTAAGTTCATTGTTTCCACTATGACTGCTCCTATTTTGTTTTCCAGCGAAGCCATTTCCATAGCCTTTCCTTGAAATAATCTCCTATTTCTTTCTTTCCATAATTCTCAAATCAAGATTGAAGGTGATATTATCCAGAGGTTTCCACAGAGGTTCTCTTTGAACAAGATAGGCCAAGACTTAAATAAGGATAAGATGTCATTTGGTAAAGCTAATATCCATCCAAGTTTGGCACACATCCATTGCCAGCATTCTAAAGAGAAGGGGCATGTAAGTATCAAGTGATTGACATCCTCCTCATTTTCATAGCATAATGGACAAATTAAAGGACCCTGATATCCAAATTTTTTGAACCAGTCTGCTGTCAAAATTCCCCCCTGCAAGGCTGCCCAAGAAAAAATTCTAGCCTTTGGTAAGAGAGCTTTATTGCAACATAATTGGATTGGTAATTGTGTTCTGATTTGATTCTGGAGGCCTGAAGCAATCTTGTATCCCTTCCTCACTCTATATCCACCTGATTTGTATCCATTCTAGATGATCTCATCTCTTCCATGTTTGAGCACAACAAATTTGTCCTTCAAAATTAAATTAAGCTTATCGATATCCCCCCGAGGAATACCTAAGCCCTCAAATTGTTTCTATTGCCACTTTCCTTCTGGATTTGGGTCAGGGGCAAAAATGTAGTCACTGACATAAGTCCCCCATTTTTCAGAGCATATAGTATTGATTCTATTTGAGTCCATCAAATTACTAATGATTGCGTAGCCTCCCCATGAATCATTCCAAAATAAAGCTCTCCTCCCATCCTTAATGTTCCAAGTAATATGGTTTGGAATGATACTGCTAGACTTAGTTATGAAGTTCCATATTCGGGATCCCCTTGGAAATTCATTGGCTCTTAATGCCTCATCCCCATTAAGGTTAGATAGATATTTCCCCCTTATGATTCTGACCCATTTAAGTTGCTTCTCCTGGTGAATTTTCCAAAACAGTTTGGCTCCTAAAGCCTAATTTTGATGGAGCTGAATCCTGATTCCTGCCCCTCCAAATTCAACTGGGTTGTAAATTTTGTCCCAAGCCACTAGAGCAAATTTCTTTCTGGTGTTCGTTCCTTGCAAAAAATAATTCCTCAACTTCTTCACCATGTTCAAATAGATTCCTTATGATAGTGAAATACAAAACAATAGGTAAATGGGAATGGCTGCAAGAGTAGATTTCAGCATGATGATCCTCCCAGCCCATGAAAACCATTTCATTTCCAAGACTCCATCCTCCTATCTAATTTTTCTCCTGTGTTTCCATGTTGCAATTGATCTCATTGATTTATCAACCAGAACCCCTAAGTATGTACAAGGAAGCTTTCCTTCCTTGAATCCAAGTATGTTAAGAATTTGATGTTGTGTTCTAGTTTTAACAAATAAGAAAAAATTTGTGATTTCTCTTTGTTAGCCACTTGTTCTGAAGCTTTGGCATAGTTAGATAGTAATCTTTTCAACTGTAATGCCTCCCCTTTACTACCTTTCCCAAAAAGCATTCTGTCACCAGCAAATTGCTAATGTATTACTAGTCTCACCGAAGAAGTTATCTCCACACCTTTGAGTATGCCAAGTCTTTGAAGGTTGTTGAGCTTCCTGCCAAGAGCTTCAACCATTATTATGAAAAGGAAAGGAGAGATTGGATCTCCTTGTCAAATCTCTCTTGAACTTTCAAAGTAATCATGAGGTGAGCCATTTATGAGGATTGAAAACATTGGTGTTGAAATGCAGTAGAAAATCAAGTTTATCCATGCTTTAGACAAACCAAACCCTTCCATGCATTTGGCTAAGAACCTTTGATCCACTTTGTCATATGCCTTTTTGATATGTAGTTTAATAATCATACTTGGTTGTTTTTTTTTTTTGTATTGACCGGATTGCTTCTTGGGTGATTATCACTCCATCAAATATGGATCGCCCAGAAACAAAACCTATCTACTCTTCACCAATAATTTTCCCCAAAATCTTTTTCAATCTGTTTGCCAAAGTCTTTGTGAGTAACTTATAAATAGTACTGCAAAGTGATATTGGTCTGAACTCATCCAAACAAGTAGCTTTTTCCTTCTTGGGAATAAGGACAATGAATGTGTTGTTGATTTCTTTCAAAAAACTGCCTAAAGATCTAGCCGCTTCTAATGCTTCTTTCAATTCCTTTCCAATAGTGGGCCACCAAATTTGAAAAAGACTTGTTGGGAATCCATCCGGACTTGGGGATTTATTCGGGAATAATTGACTAAGAGCTTTGTAAATTTCTTCCGCAGAGAATTTTGCCACTAACATCTGATTATCCTCATGTGTGAGCAGCCTGGGAATATTCTCCAGCATCTCCTTATGAGATTGAAGATGAGAACCTTCATAATTATTTAGTAAATTAGAATACTAATTGACTATTTATGCTTGTATCTCCTTCTGATCTTCTAATGCCTGGCCCCCTTCAGTATTAATTTTATGGATTTTGTTGGTACTTCTCTATCTAATGCTATTATGAAAAAACTTAATAATCCTATCCCCTCTATTCAGCCATGTTTCTGTTGATTTTTGTAGCCAATAAGTCTCCTCATTTGCTAGAATATCTTAATAATCTCTTAGCAATTATTTTTCCTTGCTAAACAACTTTGAACTCATCACTTGCTGAATAACAACTTCATAAAGATCTTTAATGTTTTGTTCAATGTCATTTTTGGTTGAGAAAATATTCTCGGTTCCAAACAATAAGGTTGTTTTTGATGTTTTTCAGCTTGGACATGAAACAAAATAGTTTCAAACCATCTACATAACACCCTTTCCACCATTGGCTAATCAATTTTGTAAACGCCTTATCTTTCATCCACATGTTCTCAAATTTGAAAGGGCATAACAATTGTTTGTCTTCTCCCAATATATCCAGCTGTATAGGATAATGGTTCGACCCAGATGTTGGTGAAATGGAGGCTTTGAAGTCAAACGGAAAAGTTGTTAAATCTCCTTTATAGAAAAATCTGTCAAGTTTCTCCGCAATGTTATTGAAACCCATTCTTCTTTTGTTCCACATGAAGGTCCCATTTTCCATTTCAATCTCAAGAAGGTTTTCTTTTGTAACCCAATTTTTGAAGTCTATTTGAGTCTATGATTCCCTCTGTATTCCCCCACTTTTTTCTGATAAGTGAACAATAGTGTTGAAATCTCCCTGAATAATGAAATCCTTATCTGTCCAAATCCTAAATATACTAGTGATCTCTTCCCAAACTTCCACCTTCTTCTTAGTGGGAATTGGTCCATAAACATTTAGGATAGAAAATCTGAGATTGGAATTTAAACTTTTTATAGTTCCCCCTATCCAATTGGGGCTGCCATCCAACTTGGAGAAGACCAGTCTCCTTGGGTTCCACAGGATAGCAACACCACCAAAGGACCTTGCAGCTTCTTCATATACCAAGGACAAGCTTCCTAGTCCTTCAGAGAATCTTTCCAGCTGCCCTGTATTCATTTTTGTTTCCTGTATCATCACTATATTTGCTTTGAATGCAAAATGCAACATTTAACCAAACGTTGCTTGTTAGGGGCATTTAAACCCCTAACATTCCATGATATGATCTTCATTTGAACTTGGGAAGGAACTTCCCCTTCCCTACATGCACATAAACTGTAATTTTTGTTTGGTCAGAATCCTCCCCTTCTAATCTTAGAACTGACAATGATTTATGTCCTTTCCCTTGCTTCCTAGTCCTTTAGAGAATCTTTCCATCTACCTTGTATTCATTTTTGTTTCTTGTATCATGATTATATCTGCTTTGAATGCAAAAATGCAACGTTCAACCAAACGTTGCTTGTTAGGGGCGTTTAAACCCCTAACATTCCATGATATGATCTTCATTTAAACTTGGGAAGGAACTTCCCCTTCCCTACATGCATATATGCTGTAATTTTTGTTTGGTCAAAAACCTCCCCTTCTTCTGATCTTAGAATTGACAATGATTTCTGAAACTTCCCATACTTGATATCCACATGGGCACTAATTTGTATGAAAGATCAAGATATCAACAATTATATGTATATGTGGGTGGGTTTATTAAGGCATCTGAGTTGAAGGAGAAGAACGAGTCATTGTGATGGCTTACAGTCATGGTTATATCTGTAGTAGTTCATTTATAATAATGATGTGGTTTTGTTAAGTATCTACTACTACATGCTCATCATTGGCCTTTTGTTACAATGCACTAGTTATTATGTTAGATGTAGAAAAGCTTTCATCATATCTATATCTCCTTTCGCAACTTACTAGTTGTGACAAAGGAAAAACTTCCTTAAAGGGATAAAGTATTTTTTCCTTGTAATAGAAAAGTTCATTTTTCCTTTCGAGGAAAAAGAGAATTAGCACTCTGGATCATAGGTTCTCAAGTGTGGAAAATTTGTAGAAAATTACACATAGTAAGATTCTTGGAGCTCGGGATCCTTATTCCCAAGCTCAATGAGGTTGAATCTATGAGATGACACATTAATGAGAAAACAGCTAAACAGATAACATAAAAGAATTGTATCCATAAGAAAAAGCATTGTATTGAAATTAAATAAATAGCCAAATGACTTCAAATTCAAGAGTTGAATAAAAGCTTTATCTAATTAATCATAGGGTTTTTCACTTCACTCCATAGTTAATTATATAATCTAACAAACGCAAAACTCATAAAAGTTGTGTAATGCTATCTTATATCCAAATCTAGGAATAGGAAAATAGTAAAAGGCCAGATCAATCTTCTCATAGCAAGCGAAATTACGTACAAAATATTGAGCACACAAAATTAAATGGTTAAGTTCAATCTTCTCATTGTTAATGATGGTAGCTTTGGTCAGATAAATATAACCATTGAAATCATGTTGATTATACCAACATGATTTATTAATATGTATGTATATATATTAATATATATAATAATAATAATTGCTATTATTATTATTATTACATACTTAAATATATATACACACATAATTTATAAATGTGATATTTAAATCATTAATTATGTTGTTGATATATTAATAAGATCAAACCTATATTGAATCTAGAATTTATTGACATAGTCAATCTACATATGGAACAATTATGTGAATCGTTTATATCCGATTATATATAAATCAATATACTTACTGTTTATCTTAAGTAACGATTATGAGAATCGTTATCAACAGACATCTCAATGAAGAGACATGTCTCCACGAATGTAGAGGCACGTCTATTCATTGCCATGTCTTTTTATTTGCATATATAATCTGATTGAGAGTGATCAAAAGGAAAGTACAGAAATGAATTAGTGTAAGCCTTAAGACAACCTAAATTATAGAAGCATCATTTGTGAACCAAGAAAAATAGATACATTACTTACACTGAGAAAATTCAAGACTCATTATATCAAAAGACTGAATACAGAATCCTATTATGTTTTACTGGTATTACCTGTAAGTCCAAAAGTATTTTCCAAGTCTGGAGGTGTCAGCATATCATAACCAATTATAGATGAACTAAACCCAGGAGCATATTCATCAATTAAGTTGAAACATTGTTTGGAAAATGCATCCTGCATTAGGCCAAAGAATGTAAGTATTCATAGATGAGAAACCCATAACTTTTAGAGACTATATTCAATCTAGGATTGAAAGAAAACGAAATAGAATATAGGCAAAGATGAATACATATTTGATGTATGGCTCAAAAACATTATAAAGTTTTAAATAGAATGATCTAAATAAAATCAAATTCTCGGTAAGTTTTCTAGGTTTTCTTCCATGAAATTCAGTAGTTTCATTATGCATTTTGAATTTCAGTTGGGAAGAAAAAATATCGATCACTTTTGAATATGATTAGGACAAAGTGTAATGTAAGTGAATACACGCACCCTTGTAGTTGGGTCTTGCCAATTACCACTTTGGAGCTTATAAGGTGTATATTGTATGAAAAGATTAATAACATGTTTCCCTGTTAATCAATAATCAGCAATATCAAAAAAAATAGAAGCCATTCTTTTATAATGCTAAAATCCATTAAGATGGTTCATGTTATTGACAATACAGATATTGTAGAACTATTCTCAAAGGAAATTCCTAAACATGGGAAAAATAGAAAATTATTATGACACCTGGAGGAGAGATTGTTTTGTCTAACACTGATGGTATTGTCATCTCAATTAGAGGTCGTCGTGAAGGATGGCCATTCAATGCATCCCGATACGCCATATCAATTTCTTCCATACTGTGTCACATGAAAACAATGAATAATAATTTCAACTCACAGTTAACAATCCTAAATCATCATAACATAATTTCCATAATAATGCATATTGAGTTAGAACTTATTGGAAAATAAAATCCCCATACAAAAAATAATACTAATCTTTGTCACCCACTTTTGCAAAACAAAGACCATATACTTTCAAAGAAAACTATAGCAAAACTCAAAGGATAGGGATATTGTGTAAAGTGATTATGTAATGAATGGTGAAAATTGGTATCTATTATATACAAGTTTCAATAGATTGAATGTTAGCTCCAAGGCAAAGAGAGATCGACAAATGTTTTTAACAAGCATGAACAAGATGAAGACAAAGGGGTACATACTAATGACAAACCTATCATCACAATGATCTCCCTCTTTGAATGGAGCATCCCTATCTAAGGGTTGCATGCCATAGATTGGAACATTGAAAGGGAAGAGGTAGCCTAGCATGTCTTTGATCTTGGTTTATATTAAATCCTCAACTCCAAGTCTTCAAGTCCTTTGCACACGTGTGCTCCTCTAATTGATTCCAATTGCCCCCTTAAAAAACTTAATAAGCCATAGGTAGGTATATTGTACTTTGCAACAACAAAGATAATTTGTTGAATCTCATTTCAAAAAGCCATTTAAGGGTTACGATTAAAGGGATTAAAAATGAGCACCAAATATCAAGCCACATAAGGTAGGTTTCCAATAAAGAAGAAAACTATAGGTGGACTACATTGGCCATATTGAGAATATCATGGTGGTTTGATGATTGTTGACCACACAAACCTTCATGACACATTCCATCTTCACAATTTTATCAGTTAAGAGCAAGATTACATGTTCAACACTTATTTGTTTATATAAATGTGTTAAAGATCATATAAATGTTTACTGCTATACTTGGTAAATTATATACTGTGTACTAGATATAGGAATAAAATATCTTTATTCGCTCATGATATCATTATAGAAAAGAAGACCAGATATGGTCGGCGAAGGATTACAATTCATCCGACTATACACTAGTCCCTTCCTTGGCGATACACAACATATTTAAAGGACCTGATGGTTGCCAAGAGAGACAACCGCCAACCAACCAACACTTACAACCTAAGTCACAAGGTTCGAATTCGAATACGAATTTAGCAACAATAAAATTTGGATGAAGTTAGACAAGGTTGAAAATTTTGAAAAAAAAATCGACATTAAATTCGCCTATAAAAATTTATATTTTTATAATTTATAAATGATAAATTCATTAAATTGTCAAAATAATTTAAATTTTTAAAAAGAAATGAAATGTTATTATAAAATAAAATGGATTTAAAATAAAATAGTGTAACACGGGGACATGTCCCCCCCCTAAACACCCCTACAACCGGGTCAAGGACGTCCCTGAGACGGGGACTTGGCATTCCCAAGTCCCCCCACTGCCTTCCCACCACCAAAATGCCGCCGAGATTTTAATTTAATTTTTTTAAGTTTTAACTTTTCTAATAGGGCTCTATTCAAACCCTAAAAGGAGGAGGGTTCCATTTGGCCACTTCAAGCCTAAATAAGCCCCTCCAAACTTCATTTTTTCCTCACAATTGGATTTCAACTTGTTCGCTACAACTGATAGAGAAGCGTGAAAAGGAGTGCAAAGACTGATTGGAGTGCAAGAAGTGATTGCAAGTGAAAGAGGAGCAAGAAGAAGAAGAGGAAGATTCTACACCTTCCTTCAAGAGATTCAAAAAGCACAAGGTTAGGTTTTTAGAATTTTTTTGTTTTATTTACTAATTTTTATTTCTAAAACTAAAAGTAAACTTTAAATTTCAAGTTCTTTTGAAATGTTGAATGTTGTTTCTTTTTCATTGTTTCTTGTTGAAAGTGTTTTCATTTTTGTTGTTTGAAGTTTCTTGTGTTTTCGTTTTTGTAACTTGTTTTTGTTGTTTCTTGCTATTTCTAAATTAGGGCCTAGGCTGAAACTAGATTCTTAATAATTTATTTTTAATTTTTTTAATTACTAATTAGGCTGAAAATTTTTCATTTTGTGAAATGCAGTGTCAAAATGAGCTCTCATAATCATGATATCAGTGGAGATGAGATGGAAATTCATTCTGGGGGTGCAAGTCTATCAGAGTATGAACCAGAGCATGAGGTTGAGCCTGAGGCAAGTGACCATGGGGTTGATCCAGAAGCCCAATCTAGTTATATTGCTAGTGGACCACCTTCTATAGGTTGCCCCTCTCATCTTTTGACAAAGTTTGCTAGGGGTCCTTTTGATCATAAGTATCCTCTCAAACAATTTGCAACAAGAGTAACAGCCCTAATGCCAACAAGTCGTAGCACAAGAAAATGGAAATGCAATTTGTGTGGTGCAGAATGGTTTGGCAACATCACTAGAGTTAATGCACACTTGCTCTTTTGGACTGAACATGGTGTGAGTGGATGTAATTTTTTTATGGAAGCAACAAATGTCAAGTACAAAATTGAGATAAATAAGCTTTGTGGTGTTCCTGAGGATACTGCAGTTCCAATGCTTACTACTTTGTCTTCTAAGCAAAGGGTTCAAGCAATTCAGCAATCAGGGGCAGCCACATCTACTCGTGCCATGTATCAGAGAGCAGGAAGGATGTCAAAGTCAGCTTTAGGACCTTCATCCATTCAGAGTTCAGTAGGGGAAGGCAGCAGCAAGGGGAAACGCAAGGCAGGAAGTAACCCCATAGCTGATTTGTTTAATGTGCAGTTGAAGAATCAGATAGAGGATTCCATTGGCAAGTTCTTATTTGCCAATGGCATACAATTGCATGTAGCTCAATCTCTTTATTATAAGGACATGATGTCCATGGTATCGAAGGGGGGGGACCATCATTTGTACAACCAAGTGAGCACAATTTGAGGACCACAATCTTAGATAACCAGTATAACAAGATCAATATTTTGATGGAGCAGATGAAGGCATGTTGGATAGAGTCTGGATGCAGTATAGTTATGGATGGGTGGACGGACATTAGTCATCATCTACTCATCAACATCATGGTTACATGCACAGAGGGCCCATACTTTCTGAGGGCAGTTGATTGTTTAGGGCATCACAAAGATGGTGATTTTCAGTTTCAGGTCCTTAGGGAGGCTATTGAGGAGGTTGGGCCACCAAACATGGTCCATGTAGTGACAGATGCAACACATGTGTGTAGAGCTACAGGGAAGCTTATTGAGGCAGCCTATAGACATATTTGGTGGATTCAATGTTGTGTGCATGCTATGAACAATGCACTAAAGGACATGGGGAAGATTTACTAGATTATAGGAGTGGTCAACAATGCGAGACATGTGTAGATGTTTATTTGCAAACAACCACACTTCACATGCACTCTTCAAGAGCTTCGCGAAGGAGTTCTTGAAACCAGTTGAGACCAGATATGCATCCTATTAAATTCTCTTGGAGAGAATGCTTGAGTTGCAAGAGCCACTGCAACTAATTGTTATGACGCAAGAATGGAATCGGCGGGTTGAGGCCAAGACAGAGCAGGGGAAGAAGGTGAAGGAGACAGTGAAGAGTGATCAATTTTGGAGTGATGCAAAATACATAGTCTCTATCATTACTCTAGTTTTCCAAGTGATCAAATATGGTGATGGGGATGCACCTACCCTTGGAGAGGTGTATGAGTGCATCGATTTTATGCTTGACCAGATGAAGGATGTTGTCTGACAGAAGGACCCCACTTTAGCATTCTACAATAAGCACATTCAGAGAACCATTCAGCGTTGATGGGACAAGCTAAACACTCCTTTGCACATGAATGCTTATGCATTGAATCCTAAGTGGTCCATGGCTGGAACTGGTAGAGTTACACCACTTTAGGATGATGAAGTGAGGGCAAGGTTCTTTTGGTGCATTGGTAAGATGAGTGATAATGATAATGCTGGCAAGATTCGCACAAGTGGACGGAATTTGCCACTCTTAAAGGTTATTCGGATGCAGCAAAGATGGATATCAGAATTATGGCACAGAAGCATCCAATTTTGTGATGGAAATGTCATGGATTACAGAGGTAAAAGATTACCACACTAGCCATTCGTCCGCTATCTTGGGTTTCTAGTTCTTCAGCTATAGAGAGGAACTGGTCTACTTATAGCTTCATCCACTCTCTTAAGTGGGACAGACTTTCCTCTAGGAGAGCAAAGAAGCTAGTGGTTGTACGCAGTGCCCTGCGTATCATGGACCGCTTGACACGCGTATACAAGGAGAGCTCGGCAACACGATGGAATGTAGAGCCTTAGGAGTCATCTCAGATTGATGGGAATGAGACTACAGCAGCTACAGAGGTAGGGCAGGTTGTTCCTTTGGCAGATCTTGACCATGAGGAGTCCAATAGTTCCAGCGATGAGGAGTTTGCCTTGGGGGAAGATTAGAGGCCTCCCTTCACTACATTTTGACATGATTTTGCATTCGTTTTGATATCATGCTACTCATTGTAATCATCTTTATGATATTTTTGATAGAATATAAATCAAAATGTTCTATTTGCTGATAATTTGAATTTCTAATAGTAATTGGTAATTCGATATTCTGTATTGGGTATGGTACTATGTTGACTGTTCAATGGTTCATGTTGCAATTTTGCTATCTTCAAGTATTTGGTATTATTAGTTCTTATACTGTTATACATCATTTCATAACTAGCATTTAAAGTACTACATGTATTAGTATATTACAACACCCCCCCTCGTCGTCACGATATTGAAGCCCTTTGTCCTTTTGTCCCCTAGTGCCCGTGTTACACTAAAATAAAATGATCTAATTTATCCTTTATTAAAATGAAATACTATAATATTAAATTTTAAAATTAATATACTATAATATTAAATTTTAAAATTAATATACTATAATATTAAATTTTAAAATTAATATAATATTTTACATATATAAATTTGAAATATTAAAAATAAAGCCATACAATTGGTTTTTAATACATTATACTAAATTAAAAAAACATTATAATATGAATGTGTTTAAAATCTTAATTTTTTATTAATTAATATACATTTAAAAAAATGATAAACATTACATAATAAACAATAAAAATGTTGTATGCTTATGACGGAGTGCGAAACACAATCGCTAGCCTAAAATACATTTGTTAATTAATATCTCATTCATTCGATATACATGGAGTCAAGTTCCAAAAAAGTCAATTCGCAACGGCTATCACTAGAACAATGATGTATCCAAGTATTATAACATTCATCATGTGGTCAATAAACCTATTCCATCACCACACTTATTCATTTCCGTTCAAGATTCGCAGCATTCCAACACATACTCATTTATGTCTGAGATTCACGCCTAATCCTTAGACAACTAGATTATTTTCAATTTAAAAAACCCTAATTTTCTTCCCTACGAACTTTGGGCTGAATTAGACTGAATTTTTAATAGTTTATTAGAATTCGCCAAATTTTGAATTTCATACATAAAATTCGACGAATGTTGTAACATAGCTTACAACTAACCGAGAGTGAGAACCAACTGACAATTAATCAATTGACAGATAACCAATATTATCAAAATCAAACATAACAATAGGCATTGTACACCGACTACATCATCCAGACCAAAAGAAAAACTCGTCTTCCAGACAACAAGTATACATCAAGTAATATTAGAGAAGACTAATGCCGAAAAGTGTAGACAATGACTTGTACTGTGCAAACTCAACATTGTAATGTACATCAAAAATCAAATGAGGGTCTAGAGGCAACGCCCCTTGCTAGGGTCTAGGGTCAGCACTGTAATGAGCCTAACTTGGCCTTGTCTTCAAACCCTCTAATTCTCATCAATTTCTTGTGCAAATCATAAATTTGGCATTTGGTCAAACAATTGGTAGGCAATCACTGTAATGACCCTGATTCGGCTCTGCTATCTAGTGATTGAAACTTTGCTAAACAATTAACAAATTTGCAACAAATAGGATAACTCCGCAAGATTTCTTTATTTATTTATTCAATTTCAAATTGAAAATTTCATAATTCCAT
>MU227795.1:14430-24694 GCA_018584345.1 Thuja plicata
CAGAAGAAATCTCATATTTACTAGACATGGAATATCAAAAACATGTTGAGAAGAGTGGTCAAATTTTTTTCTCAATGCACCATGATAATCAAGTTGATGGATCAGTACATACTCAGGGGGTACTAGAAGAAGAAGATGATAAATTTAAAGAATCAAATAACGGAGATGAAATAGAATAGAATACAACATGTGAACACGAAGAATTTTTAGATGAAATCTCTCATGGAGATATGCCCAAGTTCTCTATATCCTTGAATCCATTATTTGAAGAATATTTTATATGAAATCAAGTCCATCAACATCATGATAAAGACACTGAGTCTAGTGATCATTTTGAAGATGATGAAACTCAAAATATGTATGGAGAAGTGTATTCAGAAATGAGACATGCATTATTGCATCCTATGAGCAGAAGTTGTATCAAACATGTGAAGATGAGATGGAATCAAACAGACATAATGCGGAGAATGTGTTGAAGATTAGTTCTAAAAATTATCCAAGTATCTTATCTTACCAAATTCTTGATAAGAAGGAAGTTCCTGAATGTGAGTTATCTCCAAATCCTTTTTGTGAAAAGAAACAATATCTTGAGTATAGGGAAGATTGTGTACGTAAAGGCATCCAAGTAGAAGAGCTTAATCTAGTTACTTGTAGGGTTTATCAAATGCATGGGGATCTTCTATTTAGCAAGGACTATAGTACACCTGCTCACTTTTCTAAAAGTAAGTCAAAGCGTGTTAATAAAGAAATGAATGTTGTCCATGAGAGTGGTGGCATCGTATTCGGGAGATCCAAAGTATTACATGATCAAAATTATGTGTTCGATAGAGGAAATAAGCAATGTTTATTTTTTGGGGGGCCTGGGGCCACCCAATTGAATGTTCCTATGAATGTTCTTTATGAGCCTATTGGTATAAAGATAAATCTTAAATATGAGAACCAAATCACTTTGAATCGGATTAAGTGTAGATACTTGGTCTACTTCTCCAGAGATAGCTGGAATCTCGCTATGCTCACAGGGAGCATACGTCCTCAGAAAGAGCCACTAGTGGTACCCTAAATTTTGATAATTTAGATGTCCCAATCCATTATCAAGAATCATGTTTCTCCATACTAAAAAATATCAAAGGAAGGAAGCTTTATGACACAAATAAATTGAATTAACTAATCAAAGGCTTCAAAAAATGTTGGAATTTAGACCTGCTACAAAGATGATATTGACAGAGGGTAAAGATGGTCAAATTTTAAAAATATAAAAATGACCCAGTTCAGGAAATCAAATTTCCTATCTCTAGCAAAAATATTAGCTTTTCACGAGGTGTTTTGTATTTTTGACCAAATCCAAATCTTAAAGTTAGGTAGTTATTTTTTAGTTAGTTTATTGTTTTTTCAAAATAATTTGTAATAAGAGTTGTGTCTTTTCACCCTAAAGAGGTGTGAAAGCCACTCAAACACATATATATATATACATAATGTAAAATCTAAAGAGAAGACAATACAACAATAATACAATTTTGATAGATGGATTAGATGGATCAACAATTGCAAATGTGAACTCTATTATACTATTTTCATAATCAATAAAGATAAGTCCCTTTTCTTCATGTATGCAATTGTTTCATTATGATTTTACAATTAGTCCCTCGAATAAACCAATAGAACTTCTTCAAAGTGACAGTTTGATGTGCATGCTTCCTGATTTTCTTCATAGTTTATATTTTCAATTGGTTTTCTCATTTTGTATGGTTAAATTCTATTGATTGAGGCCTCAGTCAATTGGTCTGTCATCTGAGAAGTATTACCCTTTTGATATATTTCTGAATTTGTTTTAGGTTGCATGTACATTCCATAAGACCTTTGAAGTGATAAGTTTTCTTGCAAAACTGTCTTTGAGGTTGAACATAGGATTGGAATGATATTGACTCTATTGCCCGTGATAGAATAAGGCACTGGTCTAATCATTATTTGGATTATAGTTATTCAGTTCATTGTTTATAGTTTTGTGATATCTTATCTATCTTTTCATTTCAATTTACATACACATTTACTAAGCATTCTTTCAATTACTTAAAATATTTCAGTTTACAGTTCATGATATATTTCTTTCAGTTATATTTATTTCAAGTGCCTTGCCATACTTGAGAAAGAAGGTTGAAGTGTTTCTTATCTGCTATAAAAAGCCTTGTAACTTGAAGGATAAGTCAAGGTATAGGCCTACCAGCCTTGGTTTTGCAGAGCCAGAATTGCAGAAGTTCCAACCTTGCCTTGGTTGTGACTTGTTAGTTGGCCAAATCACTTGGGTTTCCCAGCATTGGATTGGCAATTCCATAGGAAATCCAATCTTTTGATTTGAGCACCAACATCTTTTGTCTTCTTCGTCCATTCTCTTTTCCTCCTCAACTGTCATTTTTCCTTGAATCAATTCAGTCAATCTTATGCTATTTTCTTCAAGATCTTTCTTTATTAAATCCAACAGCTCGGTAAGTGAATCATTCTTTTCCAATAGTTATCTTATAGTTGATTCAGATTCATCAATTAAAATTCCTTCAGATGTTGTCTCAAGTGGATCAACTTGTTCTTGTGTAAACTTCAACTCATCATATAGTTTCTTTCTTATCCTCAGATACTTCTCATGTTTATTTCTCAGAATAGTGATTAACTCTTGTGCACTTTCCAACTCAAATTCAAGATTATCAATCCTCTTAGATTGTCTATAACTTTCCACGACTCTGATCTTAAACTCTCAGGTGGTTAAACCTTTAACTCAAGAGTACTAGCTCTAATACCAATTGTTGGAATAACTACAGAAAGTTGGGACTGAGAGGGGAGGGGTGAATCAGTGACACTAAAATTTTTCTAACCACATTCACTGATAAAACATATACTATTGCATACTGTTTACTGAGTTCATAACTTTGAAATGAAGTTAATGTAAAGCTTATAAAACCATAACATCAAAACATTAAACAATGGAACTCATAACACAATGATTTTGGTAACGCAGAAATCCATGGTTAGAGGAAAAAATTGTGGTGGGGATGACACCCTCAACCTTCACTAACTACAGTATAAAGGGTGCTTGGTTAGAGCTTACAAATTTTAGCTATGTTTACTAGCTTACCTGGTTAAGAGTATACAAGACTTGTTAGGTCTACCTGGTTAAGAGATTTTTACAATCTCTACACTTAGAGATGTACCATGTTAAAGGATTTACAAGATATAAGATCAGTTAAGAACTGCCCAGGATTGGGATTTAAAGTTCTCAATACAATAGTATCAAGCAACTTAACAATGTCTGTAATAAGTGCATCAAATGTAAATGTTGATCAGACTCTATGTGCTCTGATGTGTTACCTCAATCTCAAACTTGTAACAGTGCTCTGCTTTGCTCTGTTGTAGCTGAATCTATACTCGGTGCTCTCTACTCTACTCTTGTCCTTCAACAACTTCACTTCAAAATAACTCCTTCAACTTTCTCAGCTAACTCTTCAAGAACAATCTCTCCTCTCTTTCAACTTTCTAGTTCATCCAATATATAGATGAGTTATTCCCTCATAATCTTATGCGTTAGGTTTGCTGTGAAATTCTTTGAACTATTAGATCTTCTTTTCTACTCGGTGACCATGTCACTTTTACCTTGGTACTTGTTTTTCTTAGAAATAACAAACTTTCTTTTTTCGCTTGATCTATGCCTTAGATCTTCTCTTTGAATTATCTCAATCATTGATCTTGTAATGAACTATTCTACATGCTTGTAGAATCATAATTAATGCTCTGACACTCCATTAAATGTGATCTGATCACATTTTGAATCAACTGTTCAAATCGGTTGAGTAACTCTTCTCTCTCAGTTAAATGATTTTCAATACTCGGTGACTATCAACTCGATGTACTGTACATGTGCTCGATGTAGTGTGTCGCTCAGTATCTCTAGATGCCCGGTAAACTGTAGATGCTCAGTGTGCATTACCGACTGCACTAAACTTGTTTGTCTTTAACTGACTAGCTCGGTGTGCATTACCGACTAGCTTAATACTTGACTATCTCCTTTCATCGACTGATTCTTCTCGACTCCATGAATTTGACTTAAACTAATGACAACAAAAATATCTTGTAGAGATAACAAATCTGATAGAGTGTCAAGCGATTTACTCAAATTGACTTTGACACCAATCTTAGAAAAGCAGGCACATCTTTGCCCCATCGAATTATCAAAACAAAACACAAATTCCCTAAAGGAATTGTAGATGAATCTCAAAATATCCTCTATCCAAAGCTCGTGAGGAAGCTTATAAAGATAGATCCACAAAAGGAACTTCCAATTCAGAGTAAGGATTGAATCCTGAATACCACTCTTCGATGAATAAGCCAACACTTCCCATAAACCATGGACCTCTCTTAAGCACCTTGTCTCTACCAAATCTCAATCAAAAATAATTTCAAGAAACACTAGAGCTAGAAACCTAACCTCCATCTTAAGCCCGTACCAATTATGTTCAACCCATGACTTGATTCTATTTATCGATGGCCAAACGCCAATAATTTTTGCGATGATAACATTCTTTTTCAATCTTTCCACTTTTAACTAAGAAAATCATTCAAAATGCACAACGCAAGTATCTCCCCCGAAATGTTCACATTCACATAATTTGCCACCATACAAAACAACTTTCTAACGTCTTCTTTTCCACTAGTCTCATTGTTTTCTTCCGAAAGGATATGCCCCAAATCCTATGCATCCTTTGAGCAATCCTCGGTCTCCACTCGAACAATCTTGCCTTCCTTTGTGCCAAAAATCACTCCCTCTCTATCCACCCTACAAGGATTGCTTTGCTTTATCATAGAAATTTGATTGTTATTTTTAAATAATAGATAATATTAATAAACGAGAGTTGGGATCTAATATCTATGAAAATAAAGTTGGGACATGAAATCTCTATAAAAGGCTATAATGCCCATTTAAACAACATACAAAGGCCTTACTACATTACTTAATCAAAAACATACAAAGGCCTTGGGGAAGCAATGCCCTAAAATTGTACCTTTTAATATTACTGAGTGATTGGTCAGCTTTGTATACACAATTTATGTGTAGTTCATAGATATCAAGTATTACTTCTTGTTGTTATGACTATATGATTCGTATCAATGTTGAAAATAAGATCTTAAAAGAAATCAAGTTTATTTAATTGTGCAATAGAAAATGAAACACAATTTAATGAATTGCCCAAATATTTTTAAGATTGACTATACAATTAATATATAATATATAATTTCAACTTATCTCCAAAAATTCAAATCAATATTTGAATTGGAATGTACAAACTTTTTTCATGAAAAAAATTACAGTTAAATTGAAAAACATTTCAAACAAATTTCATAGAAAAGAGAATCAAATAAAATGTAGGTCTTAAGCAGTTAAACGAGCCCAACTGTGAACAAACTCAAACCGAAGTTACGACTTGATTTTGGCAAATTCAAGACTCCCCTTCCCATCAAGTCTGCTGGAAAGGTAATGTTGCATATAGTCTTGGCGAAAGAATTTTCTATATTGACAGGGATGCAACTCATTTATGAGCTCAGGGGCAGGACCCATTTCTATTTCCCCACTTGGACTACAAAACATCGCTATGGAGATTCGATCTCTCTCTGTACTTGTGACCGCTCTGTGCTCAATGCTTTTATATATTCCATTGTTTATTACCTAAATCAAATCGCACAAACAAAACTTACATTTGATATTAATATGATGGCATCAAACATTAACCCCATTTATTAAAACAGAAACCTAGGTAATATATCATCAAGAATATAGAGGGGAGAATTTTGTTTAATACGTGAAATCTTAAATCGAGATAATCATTCACAGCTTGGATGAAAAGGTTCAAAATTGTACACCTATAGAAATAATTTTCGAAACAAGTTACACATTGTTTTAACCTAAAGACTTAAAATTCATCATCGTTACCTCAAGCATGTCCCCAATATTTATAACCAGGGCACCGGTGATAGGTTGAACAGGAATCCATTTGCCATCCTTGCAGATCTGTAGCCCTATTGTTTCGTCATCCTGCAGCAACACTGTCAAACCACTTGCATCTGAATGAGGGCTTAAGCCTAAAACCAAATCTGATCTTGGGCAGGGTGGGTAGTAATTCATTCGCATTGACTGTGACATTTTACCAAACATGTTAATGAAATAGTCTGCTTCTAGCCCAACTTTCTCTGCTAAAAGGCAAAGAACTGTATTGCCAACTTGCCAAGCTTTTGAATTTCAACAGCATATTGATCCACGGTTTCTCTGCAACAAATAGGCAGTGCAATCAGATTGAAAATAAAAATGATAAAAGTCAGTTAGAAAAATTACGATATCATGGAATTATTTTTGAAATGGATTGAAAAAAGGGAATTGAAGAAGTATATATATTCTTTACATATATATAGCCATCAAGAGACTTCACATAAGATCAATCCAATGATATAATATCAACATGAGATCAATAAAATTATCAACCACATTGCCTGAGTTTAACCTTTTATTCCTTCTATTGAAAGACAGAAAAGTTGAGCATGAGACTAATGCAATGCTGCATTGTATTAATTAACTAAGAAGGCAAAGAAAATAGAGTGATGGAAGGCCAGTGCCTATCCATCATATTATTTGCGAATCCTACTCTTTATTACTTGTCTGTATGCATTCCTATCTAATGGGAGTGTCCACAGCCACCATATTCCTTACTGTGCAAATAGCCAGTAAAAGTACCGGAATAATTAACTGCCATCACTGGTAATCTAGATTAGGAGATGCTAATTAGATGTAAATTGTTCAGTCCTTTCAGTCAATAAAGCCTTATGTAGTGAAGCCTTATTTCAGTCAATAAATCCCTAATCTATGACATGATCAATGTAGTCTATTTCTGTATACATCTGCTGTATATGCAGCAAATCACTTGAATAAAAAGAGGACATTTTTTTTGCATTTTGTCACTGGGATGCAGGGTCATATTTTCAATAATGTATCAGAGCTAAGTTCCCAACTTCCCAGTGAAGAGAACACGAGGGCCAGGCCATGGATTAGAAAAAATGCAACTCTCAAGTAGGTAGATTCAGATTTTTTTTGAAATGGCTGGCCAAATAGGTGAAGAAATGAAGCTATGGAAAAGTTTGATGGAGAAAACCTCCATTTGTGGAAGGTGAAGATGAACATGTAGTAGTTGGGAGCAGAGCTATGGACTGAATTGAAACCTGCTACTTGAGATGGAGCAACAATGTGGGAGCAGAGAGAAGGGAAAACATTAGCCACAATCTTGCTCAACCTACAGTGTGCACAACTGCTGCATGTAGGCAGAATGAAACCCTCAAAGGATCCGTGTGATACACTTGGGATGCATTGTGTCAAATGTTAGACGAGGGATGTGATAACTATGGAGGAAATTCTTTCAACTATGAATGGCTGACCAAGAATCGGTGTCATCACACATCAACAACTTCAAAATGTCTATTGAATCAGTTGGCTGCAACTGGTTCTCCAAATTCAGAAGAGGGTAGTATTATGACTCTTATCATATGGGGTTGGTGGTCGCTCAAGGCACACAAGCTAGTCACAAACACCAAAAACTAATTGGGTTATTATTGCAGGAGAAGTTGAGAAGAAAAGACGCAGGAGAGAAGTCAAAAACTATCATTGCCTCATATGTTAGATAGAAAATCCAGCTGAAGAAAAGAACTTAGCCACCATTGATGATGAAAGTTCTTCAAAGAAGAAATCAAAATGTCACTAATGCAAGAAGCGAGGTCACTATCCAAAGGACTACTGGAAGAAAGTAGTAGATCTTGCAGAAGCAGAACTCAAAAGTCCACACAAAAATGCAGCAAATGAAGGAGCTAAAAAGTCTAAGCTAGTTGTAAGAGTCCTGGCCAGCACTGTAAGTGATTGAAACCTTTAGTATTTTGACTCAAGAGTCTCACGTCATATGGCACCATGTACAGATATATCTTTGTCAAATGCAAAACTTTCTAATGAGAATAAGGTTTATTTGAATGATGATTCAAGTCCTAAGATCTATGGCGAAGGAGTGTGTTTTGTAGAGCTCTGAGATGGTGTATCAAACAAATCCACAATGTTCTGCATGCTCCAGGGTTAAACAGAAATTTGTTATATGTTGGTAAAATTGTGAATGAGAGAATGAAAGTGGAGTTTGACTCAGGCATATGCATGCTAAATAACAGAAATGAGCAGATCATGGAAAAGGGAGTATGATGGAAATCTATACAGACCATACACATCATGTCTGGGTTTGTGTAAGAGCATGCTACTGTTGCAGAAAATCTGCAAGGCATAAAATGTTTGGCCATATCAGCATGTAGAATCCAATACTTGTGGATAGCCATAAACTTGCGTTGGGTTTGGATCTGGAAGAAAGATCAAACATTAAGCCATGTTGATGAGAAGCATGCATTTTTGGGAAAGCATCAAAGGACAAAGATTTCAAAGGAAGGAGAGACTTGATCAAAGAAGTTGCTGGAGCTTGTACACTCTGATATATGGCAACCAATGCAAACTATGTCAACTGGAGGAGCAAAGTATTTTACAACCTTCACCAATGATTGCTCAACATATAATTATGTGTTGTTCACTGAACAAAAGTTTGAAGTTTTTGATAAGTTCAAACACTTGAAAAATCTTGTGAAAAAACAAAATGTATAAAGAAGCTCACGAGTGGCAATGGCAGAGAGTACAACTCAAAAAAATTTGAACATTCTATATGGATGAGGGAACCCAAAGACAATAAACATCCCCATACAATGAACAAAACAGAGTTGCTGAATGCAAAAACCAAGTGCTAGTGGAACAGGCAAGGAACATGTTCAACCCTACTAGACTATCAAAGACTTTTTGGGCTGATGCAGTTGCTACTGCAGCTTATGTTGGAAATAAAGTTCTAACCAACGCAGTGATTGGAAAAACTCTTGAAGAAGTTTGGTCATGCCATGTCAACTTTTTCCAATTAAGCGAATTAATGATATTATTTAAGTTGGGCCTAATAATTTCTAATGTTAAGGTAATTTTATAATATTATTATAATTAAAATAAAATGTATTTTTAAACATTAGTGTTAGAATAAAAAGTATTCCTAAATACTTGAAGGGAAATTTTGGACCCAAGGACATAATTAAAAAGGTATATCGAGGAGGTGGCTATCTTCAGTTGGGATCATCATTAAAGTTATTCTTTGCATCCAATTTTCAGATTTGGGCAATTTGTTGGATCTAGGGCAGCTAAGGAAAAAATCCTTGGTTTGTTTGGGGTTTGAGAGGACAAAAACCATCTTGGATTCCAAAATTTGGATCAAGAACGAAAACCCCTGTTTTCCATTTTGAGTGATTCCGTACAGGGATCACAAATGTGCTGATTCCTTGAGGTTTTGAAGACATTTTTAAAGTTTGTATGTTGCTGGTACAGGGTTGCTATAATGATTTGTTGAAGATTTCATCATTCGGAGGGTTATATGTTGCTGCTATATTGTCGCTACATTGATTTGTTGAAGATTTCATCATTTCGACGGTTATATGTTTCTGCTATAGTGTCACTATAGTGATTTGTTAATGATTTCATCATTTGGAGGGTTATATTTTGCTGCTATAGCGTTTTCCATCGTAGTTGAGGGTTTCTACGCTGGTTTCAGGGTTTTGGAGAGTTATTGTGCATCAAAAGCGGCTGGATCTGAATTGATTATGTCATTTCAAGTCAACCCTAGGTGAGCACTACCTTTGGAGGAGTAATATCAGTCAATCCTAGAACTAAAAGAAGTTATACAGGTATTGGTTTATATCTAAGTTACCGATTCGGGTGCGGATGCGGGTGTGGGATGCGGGTGTGCGGATGCGTGAAATTTTTTTTGGGGCGATGCGGATGCGTTTGGATGCGTGCGTTATATATATATATATATATATATATATATATATATATATATATATATATATATGCAAACTTCAAAGAAATGCAAGAAATATACAAAAATAGAACATTTGATAGTAGAACTAGATACTGATAGTATGATACTTCACCATTGATGAAGATTCAAGATATTTCATATTTGATAGTTAAAAGTAAAACTTCAAAGACACAAATATTCAAATAGTATGAGATGCAAATTTGAACTACAAAATCAAATCTTAGTTCATGATTCAATGTTTATCAAATGAAAAATAGAGTGCAAATGGATTTATGTTATTTTATGAAGGTTCGAATTCGAATTCGAGT
>MU227795.1:24935-36058 GCA_018584345.1 Thuja plicata
AAACTCTAAACTTTAAAAAATAAAAAACATAAAATAGTATTAAATTTTATTTTAACTTCAAAAATGAAAACAAAAAATACTAAATTTTATTCTATTTAGAAAGCATATGATTAAAAAGTAAATTAAAACATATGGTTTTTAGTGGCAATTAAAACTTATAAAATCATTGTCAATTCATCTTTGCTCGTCTTTAAACAAAACGGCAAAATCAGAAGTGTGGATGCAGAAGAGATCTATAACGGAGGCAGACATGGGCGAAGAGGAGAATATCTCCATGTACTTTGATATGCAAGTTTTGAGCTTCATGTGCTGGTCGTCAAGTTTCGAGCTTCACATGCTGGTCGTCCATGCCAAGGGGTTTGTTTGCGGACATCCATTGCTCGATGCCTTCAGACCACTGTGAACCACTTGTGCCCTAGTTGCAGCCTCAGAAAATTCCTCTTCATCAAACCCTAGCGAATTTTAGGCACCTTTCAACGAATTTAAGGTTTGAAGTGGGAAAAAATTTTAAAAAAACATTGAAAAGTCATTTTTTTTTTCTGTTTTCTGGGCATGCTGCCCCGGATGCGTCGGGATGCTCTCTGGGTGCCACCTGGAAGCGCATCCCAGGCGCCCGGATGCTTTTGGATGCTTCCGCTCCAGCACCCGCATCCGCAGGCACCCGCTTCAGCATCCCGTGGTTTGGAGCCCGCATCGGTAACTAAGGTTTATATCATCAGCATTATACCAATCATATGAGGTGTATTTCCAGCATTCTAGAAGGTTACATCAGTCATACAAGGTGCTGTCCTAGCTAACAAAATTTGTATCAGACATTAATTGTGTTATGCCTGGATTTGAGAGCATTAATAAATCATTTGAAGTGCTTTATCAGTATTCATATTGCACAACTTCAATCATTGTTCACTTGTGAGTTAATTTGGAAAAGTGGTAATTCTAAAAATTCATTTTCAGCTTGCATATCAGCATTGCCATCATTTTTCTCAACTTGGAATTAAACAAAATCAATATTGTTGCTGCTGTTATATTGATTTCTAACCAGATCTGGGTGTGATTCAAAGCTATTTAATGTTTTCTATGAAGTTTCTAATTTGGTAGTTGCAATCAGCATTTGCATCACAAGTTTTAGTAGTTGTTCTAATGGTGTGTGTTCTAGGAAGATCTGAAAAACACAAAAAAGAAAAAACAAAAGTTTTTACAAAGGAGACATTAGATGTCAGGAATCAAGCTGGCAATAGCCCACCTTCGTGAATTGTATATTTGGTGTTGCAACATACATGTACATAGCTGATTGGGCATACAAATTCATAGATGCATCTTTCTTGGATATGCATTTGGAGTTAAAGGCCATAAGTTGTATGATACTACAAATCACTCAATGATAATTCGCCAAGATGTCATATTTCAAGATAGCATGGGTGTGCTAAATAAAGTGGGAGACATGGAGCTTCCTACAGCTACCTTGAATTATGATTTACTGCAGCAGCTATACCAAGAGATTCATCAAGGTAGCGATGAAGAATAAGGCATACAACCTAGTGGAAGGTGAAGAAGAAACCGGTGGTGCATGCAAATAAAAAACTACAGAATTTCCACTATAACTTCAGAGGTTGGTGAGAATTAAAAAAAAAAATCTCATCTTTGCTTCTGCATCCTTTGAAGCTAAACTTAATAGCTAAACTGAAGCAATAAAGAGTCCCAAAGCAAGTAAATAGAAAGAGGTGTTGAATTTTGAATACAAGTTATTGTTGACCAGCAAAACTTGGAGTTTACACTCTTTTAGAGCTAAATATTCTTGTGTACAAATGGTGATTCAAGAAAAAACTCAAAATAGATGGTGCCATTGAATGGAATAGAGTCTAGACATAAAAATTTTACTGATTTACCATCCCTTCTAATACCATGTTTAACACTACTTTCTGAATAGCATGTCAATATTCATCCCCATGCTAATTATCTAAAATTGACACTTTCACCATGTTTAACGAATTCCTATTTGCATTATACCCTTTACTAATGAACTTAAAATAATTATATTATTTAAATTAGTTCCTTTTCCATCTCATATTGTCAACTAATTCAATAATTTTATTATTTAGTTAGTTTAACTCTCACCAATTTAAATAATAAATACCTTACTCCACCATCCCATACTACATGCACAATTAAATTCAATTTCCTGATATGTCTAAATAAATCCTCCTCATTTTATGGTTACAACAAATTATTTTAGGCCATCTCTACTTTTAGATAATGCAACATCATTCATTCATTTTGAATAAACTAACTCATAACTATTCTTATTCTCCTAAGTCCAAGGAAAATGCTTGTAGATTAGGTTTTCAAATCCTAACCATCCATCCTCTAGCCAAATAATTATAACTTAAGCTCTATTTTCCACCAAATGAGATATTTAATATTTGTGAATTCATAAATATGTGCTGCTAATAATTTGAAGTATGTTTTGAAGTAATGGCACAAAGTTTAGTTGGTAGTCAAGGGCCATTTACTAGTAGGTATCAATTAGCATGATACACTTTCATCTATTGTTAAACTCACATCTATTCAAGTTTTTCTTGTTGCTAGGACTTAGACATCCACCAAATGGACATTAAAATTGTATTCGTCAATATTGACTTCTTGGAAGTATTGAAGAATTGGTGAATAGATTGTAAAATACCCAATAGAATAAAGCAATCAACAAGAGCTTAGAACCAATTGTACTGTCCTAAATTGTAAGCACCTAATTTGTGTACAATTTAAGGATTATTTTGTGCCCACTTTAGTGTATTTTCTATGGTAGGACCTCATATAGCACTTAAAGGTTACCTAAATTCAAATATGGGTTCTCCATTCCTTTCAATCTTGCTTAAACTCAAGGTTGGCCCTTATTTCAAGGTGTGTTCCTCTCCTTTTCCTCCAATCAGATATTTCATTTCCTCACCTTGGCCCCAGTTTGGCCTTCATGATCGACCCTGACCCCAGAATGAGCCATACTCGGAATTCCCGCACATATCTTATGTTCCTAGCACCTAGATCAAATCTGGGCTCATTCTCCCAGGGACATGTCCTACGTAGATGGGGCCCAAATTTGGCCTCGAGACCTTTGCCAAGATTTTAGGGGGAGATCCAATCCCATGGTGGGCCTACTTAATTCTTAGCCCCCAAAATGATGTGAGATGTATATAACCCCCTATCTCTCCTCATTTTGGGATCCATTATCCATTATTAGTATTCCATTTTCGCGATCAAGTTATCAAGTGCAAGGAAGCAAGTTAAGAGCCATCGAGTTCAAGCATTCAAGCATTCATTCTTTTCTAGAAATCAAGGTGTTTTCTTCCATAGATCTAGCCTTTTTCCCCCATTTGAGGCCAAGAAAAGGAGTTTTCTATCAAGGAAGGAGATCCACATCCATCTATCTTCATTGAAGTCGTATGTCTCTTCTTGTCAATCCAACATTGTGGCGAATATCAACATTTATTCCATGAGGTTTTGTCTTTCATGATTTCCTTTTGGGATTTTTGTGTTTAGTCAAAGCTATTGCATCAACATATTTGATCACATTCAAAGAGACATTTGCATCTACAAGGTATGATATGCTTCATTTTCTAGATCTAGCCTCTACTACATGACAACGCACTTTCCTTTATTTCATTTCATTTCAAGGTTGATTCCTAAACAGGGGTTTGACCAAGACAATCCCCTTTAGCCAACCTTCTTCCACATTTTTCTGTGTGCGGGAACATGTTACGGAGCTGTCGGATCAAATCTGGGCAGAACAGGAACAGTCGGACGATCTGTGAAAAATTTAGTCGAAAACACCAGGAACACGTTACCATTATCGTCATGTCCTAGGAAAATGTCTCCATTGTTGTCATGTTCCTTCCATTTTGAGCTCAGATTTCTGTCACACGTCAGATCTATCTTCTGATTTCCATTTCCATGAATTTATGCTCATTATTCGTTTGTTACCATTTTTTTTTCTTCAGTTTTTCAGTAACTTGCTTAATTAATCATTCACGTTATATCATTTATCATTTCTATCTTCCATTTTCACCAGTCACATTTATAGTAAAGGAATCATTATCCCCATTCAATGCTTAAGTCACCTCTCGAGCCTACTGGGGATATCTTCCTTCCGAATGTGCAATCATAGGAAAGGGAATTGATTTGCCTTATTTACATTGTTTCCCCCCTTTCACATTGTACACCAATAAATTGAATGGAATCTCTATTCTACTCTTTGTAAAAGTAATCATGATTTTAATGTTTTATATGTTAAGAATATAACTGAATTATATGCTATGCTATTGGTTTTGGTATGCATCCTGGTTTAGATTTCTGGATTTGGTAGGGAAAAAATGACACTAGATTTGTTTTGGGCTCATCTATTAAAAGAAATGTAAATATCACACACACACAAAACACATGCACACACACACACACACATTTTCATATTAAAAACAGAAATTAAGTTAAAAAGCACCACATACAATAGTATAATCAACAAAACCACCATAAACTCTAATCTCATTTAAAATATAAATGATAAGTCTTCAAATGTTCATTGTTCAAACTTGATGTTCAATATTAATTTAATAATATCAAGCTCGACAATCAATTTTCAGTATCAAGTATTTTCTAAATCATCACCATTAGCATCATCATTGACATTATATGTAGGAACATTTGAAGAACCACAAGCAGTGTCATTTCCACTAACACTAAAAGTGTGCTCACTTTCAAACTCAACTGTAACATGTTGGAAGGTGGAAGCATCCAATTTATCTTTCTCTAGCTCCATATCCCACAACTTCATTGGGATCTAGAGGTAGCACCCCAATAGAGTTGAGGGGCAACGCCTTAAACCCAAATAAAGAGATTCGAAACTGCATAGACCTTCATGATGCACAACATTCTTACAAGTTTTTTTAAAGGAAACATCAAAACTGGAAAAAAAATTAGAAGGCAAAATAATCAATAGATATGCCCTAGGTTTGTCTAGGTTCCCGTAGATCTTGCTTGAGTTTGCCCAGGTTTCATCCTAGATGAACCCAACCCCACTCTCTTGTGTCTTACTCGTATCCATAGGTAGATCAGACTGAATATGGATCTGGTTCAAATTGAGCTCAGATTCAATAACATAGACTACACGTGGATGGTGCAATCATTGCAAGTAATTGACTTCAGTTATTGAAAGATCATCTTTTTGAGTTTGAAATGACAAACCATGGAGAGGTACACTATTACTTGGGTATTTAAGTATATAGCAAAAAAAAAATTTCTCGTTGGGCTAATTTCAGCTAGCATAGTTATATTGAGAAAATTTTAAAAAAGCGCATTATAGATATGAGTAAATTGATAAGCACATCTATGAAAAATAGTGTCAAATGAACAGCTAATATATCCCCAAAAAGTTACAAACTACCAAATAAGAAAGCAAGATAGCAAGCATCCCATATCAAAGTATATTGGGCAACCTTATATACAAAATAGTTTGCATTGTTGAGATGATATCTTAACTTTGCATTTCTAATGTTCAATTTTAGAACTTCTGTAATGCAATCACTATTTTGTCTTTTGTGTATTTTGTGTTTATATGGAAGAGTTGGCATTCCATTTGGAGGTGACATCCAATTTGTCTTTATTGGATTTCATCTTCACATGAGGAGATTGACATCCCACATTGAGATCACATCTTTTTGCCATATGTCAACATCTTGTGGTGTGTGTAAGGTCATTATGATGAGAGTTACACATGACAAATTCTTACGACTCTAAGAACACATAAGACAAAGGTTACATTGGAATCGTGACCAACATTATGACAAGCTTGGACATTTGTCATGAACCATCTTTGAATGCATTGAATGAGAAAAAAATTGGGATGCCTAAGTTTGGGTGGTCATGGATTATGACAAATATGAGAGTATAAGGAGTGTGCTAAAAATAGCTAGGAGGATCAAGACCAAAGAGGAATGTTGGAATGGACCCATGATTTTTAACACTATTCCACTTACTATTTTGCAAATGGTTTTTCTTAAGTTTAAACCTTCATGGTTTCCTATGTGAACCTTGCCTATTTATTGGTGCTTGGAGATGTAGTTTGTATAGTTAATTTGTAGGTACCATATGCCACATGAATCATTCCAAAATTGTGTGGGGATAATATTTTAAAAGGCATAGCCTTGATTGTATTTTGACTGCAGTTGTTACTAAATAATATAGGTGGTTATAAAAAATTAAAATGGTACAACAGCCCCAAAACCCTTTGCACTCTCTAGAAACGGTGGTTGCGAACGAGAAACGCCGTTTCGCTCGTTGAAACGCAAAATGGAGTGCATCCGTTGCGTTTCTAGCAACATAGATCCTGAGTGATACCTCAATGTCTCATTGGGCCACCTCTACCCACGTGCTCTGCCCCTCTTTAACAAATGTGAATTTTTTAAATAAGATGACTGCCACCATTTTGTAACGCCTCCCTCTATCCGTGCACTCATACCACTCCTCTCCATCATTGTGCATTCTTTTGTCAATAAATTTTTTTCTAAGGTAATGAGCATAAATGATTTAACACCTCCCTGAAATAGCTGCTACAATTTCTCTTAATTACCACTCCCATGTGCACCCTGTCATTTGGTAGATGTCCATACCCTGTTTTGATGTTCCCATTCTGGTACAGGCAGGCAGTATGCTCCTGCATCAAGAACATGAATTGCTGTCAAGAGGATCTTCAATTGCTGTCAAGAGAATCTTCAAGTATCTGAAAGGACAACCCTTGATAGAATTTGTTTTCACTTTTCAAGGAAACAAAATTGCTACAAAGCTTGTACACGCAGCAAGTTATTGTGACACTGATTCGCTAGGTGAAATTTATAGTAGAAAATCAAGTCTCTGAAAGGGACAGAATTTGATAGGATTTGTTTTCAAGGAAACAAAATTGCTACAAAGCTTATACAAGCAGCAAGTTATTCAGCTAAGTTACCAATTCGGGCTTGGGGATGGGTGCGAGAACGTGTACGTGGGTACATGAAATTTTTTTTTAGGGGTTTGGGTATGTGTGTATATATATATGCATTTTATATACAAAAAATAAGAGAAATATACAGAATTGTAAAACTAAATCATTTCCTAGTATGATATTTGATCATTAATCAATGCCAAATGTCAAAGATAAATATTAAATGCCAATTGATAGTTGAAAATATTTGACTCAGCCATATCATGCACCCACAGTACCCAGCAAGTACCCACAGAAGAACCAGTACCGGGTGCGTACCTGAACCCGGTTCGGGGCCTATTGGTACGAACCCGGTAACTAAGAGTTATTGTGACACTGACTGGCTAGGTGAAATCGATTGTAGAAAATCAACTAGATATTGGTTTCATCTTGAATATGGCTCAGTCAGTTGGGGAAGCAAGAGGCAACTAATAGTTTTGTCAAACATAGAGGCTGAATCTATGGCAGCAATGAAACAAGCAATTTGGCTGAGAAAGTTGCTCAGAGATTTGGGATATGAGCAGCAACAACCCACTATCATGTACTTCGAGAATTAAAGTTGCATAGCTCTAATAAGAGATGCCAAGTTCCATATGACAACATAACATATAGAATCCAGCACCACTTTGTTGCTTGTTTGTGAGAAGAGTGAAGAGAAGTGGAACTGAAGTTTACAGGCACCAAAAGCTTGTATGCTGACATGTTCAGCAATGGTCTACAAAAGCTCAAACATGAATTGTACTAGGAGACTGGAATTGTGACAAAGCAGCAACTAGTAGATGTTGGCTATAGTGGGAGTCCAGAACTATGATCTGTCATTGCTGACAATCAACATTAGTTAGAGAATTGGTTAATAGGTGCTAAACTAATGGTCTTTTATTAAGTCCCATTTCAATCAATAAAATCCTAAACTGTGCAGTCTTGTTTCAGTTAATGAATCCCTAATCCATGGCATGATTCGTGGAATCTATCTCTATATACCTCTGCTTTATTTGCAACAAATCATTTGAAAAATAAAAGAGTTTTCTTTCCCATCTATTTATTTGTTATCTTCTCTGTCTGCATTCCCTGTCACTGGTGCAGGGTCACATTTTAAATAAAAGGAAAGCATACCTGAATGTTTTACATAGCTTGTTGAGGGCACTCCCAGAATGGAGGCTCCTCTGTTTTTAGCATACACTTTCATAAAATATTATAAAGAAATGCGTCTATATATGGAAAAAGGAGGCAAGTTTATGGGCTGGAGACTTAGTAGTTAGTGTAAAGAAGATATTAAAGTTTCGATCACCTGTCGAATTAAGACTCTTAACCTCTAAAATCATTTAGGGAGTTTTTAAATGCCAAATGCTAGCCTGTGTAGATATTTTAACTAGGAAATCTTTACTGATAATGTTAGATGCAAAGTTCTGAAAATGTGGGGTGGTCAGCCTAAAATTTTATGTTACAACTGTGACATGACCTATCAACTGTAAATCACTCCATTAATTTATCTGCAACCGTTCTTAGAAAGTTGTTATATTGTTTATGAATACTTCAGATTATAACTATGGTTGTTGTGATACTCAAAATAGTACTACACATTTATAATCAAAAGCACTTACAAACACTATTATGGATTGTAGAAATATAGTGTCTCTTAAAATTATTATGATCACCTGGATAGTAAGATTATCTCAGGTTTAAAGTTTTCCCTATAAATTGTAAAGCGCCATATCTATATGGTGTAAAAATAAATTTGATGTGCCTGGGAAATAAATTACTCTTAATCATATATAAATTGAACAGGATGTCAAGATTTTAAAGGACTTGTGATTGCCTAAATTAAAAAATGCTGAGGTACCTGAAATCTGTTGGCTTTGTTGGCCACAAATTCATTTCCCTATTCTCTGGAGGTAGAGTTTTCAAGAACATTACATCTGCCCAGTCCAGTGTTTGATCGTCTGAGGCTACAAAAAGCTGACCATAGCCTTCCGTCTCTTGCACTTTGTACTTGAGCTTTTCTTCCAAAGGTAGTTGAATGAATTCCCTGACAATGCCCTTCATTTTTTCCATCAGAGACAGAGGAATTCCATGATTCACAACCTGCCATAGACATACATAGCATCTTATCTTAGCGAAGTAAGCAAGTTAAGAGGATACAGATAATTTGGATCCTAATTCAATCATAACGGTTATGCCGTTATAAACTATATAAAATAGCTTGTAGTCACTGGTATGCCACATCACATAGATAATTACTATATCCTACAAACAATCCTAAAAGCGATTCCCATATATCCTACAAAGGACTGTGTCAAAACTTCTGTACAAAGAATGAAGGCCTCAATGAGGAAGATAGCCCTGTGTCTTTTTGAGTTTCTTGAAGTAAATTAAGGTAGCAACTTTTGTATAGACCAAGATAACGAACTTTATTTAACATCTCAAGAGCTTTCCATTTAGTAAGACTGAATTCTAGTGAGTTCATTTAGAAGCATTTAATTCAAAATTGTTTGATATAGTTAGTAGGGTCCCATGGGGAGGCTTGTAAATAGGCAAACTTAATTTTTTCTATAAAATTTTATTTTGGCAAGAATTTATATTTTTAGAAATAATTTTTCTAAGTTGGTGGAGCAAATTCTAGCCGGTATTTTTGTGGAGAAGATTCCAAATGATCCTATAACAATTTATTTTCTTCTTCATGAGACTTCTTCTTCCTTGAAAATAGAAGCTTAAGCCCCTCCAT
This sequence comes from Thuja plicata, assembly GCA_018584345.1. Classification (NCBI taxonomy): domain Eukaryota; kingdom Viridiplantae; phylum Streptophyta; class Pinopsida; order Cupressales; family Cupressaceae; genus Thuja; species Thuja plicata. Next base: position 34,658 of record MU227795.1, read on the forward strand.
AGGACCCCACCCTTAAGCCTAGATTAATCGATAAAATAAATATTACTCTAAATTTATTCTTATTCACTGAAATAGATCTGCAGAAATCAAACTATGACACTGAAACCACCTCTTGTATTAGGAAGAAACAGGAGGATGCTAAAACATTTCACCCTCAACAAAACAATGTAATAATAATGGCTTACAAAGAAGCAAACTGCAATGATAACAATGTTAGTATAAAGTATAAATATAACATATTTATATTAAGATTTAAAACAAATTCTTTTTTATACTAAATGTCATATTATTTGTTGACCATGTGGAGCCGGTTACTCTTTTAGCTGCTATTGACAGGTTCTTGGGTTTGCATGAATTGTTCGGCCATCCAGTTCACAAAGATGAAGAGCCTCTACAAGTGGTCCCACTTCAACAATTTCCACACGAAGAAGGTCCCAGTAACTGTGAAGTTTAACATCTTTTTTTATTTCCAGTAATGTAATTGATATTGCTCTGCACTAAATATATGAGTTTGTGTCATGCCCAAAACTAGGGCAAAACAAACACAATTTTTTTTTAAAACACATAAGTACGTACTACTAACCATGGTTGAGTTGGAAAGGTGATAGCAAGGTAGAGTTAACATTCGAGTTACAAGATATATACGCAGACTGAATTAGGGTCATGACACAAACAAATGCAGAATTTGGGGCATCAACTTGTTCCACGGGTTATATGAATGCTTAACTCCGGTTGGTCTAACTCTGATCCCATGTTTAACTACGTTTAGTATCATGATGATAGTTAGTTGTTATGAACATATGTTGAAAAAGGTTGACCTAATGATTACTTAACTCTTAACCTAGATTACTACTTAATCCATTCAAATCTAGCTCTAGTTTTCTTTCAACATTATCTACTAGCTCAAAACCTAGTCAAATTAATATTCTACTCCCTTTTTAAATAAACATACATGAAACATTTATCAATTGACATGCTTAAAATTGAATAACAATTTTCACTATACCAAACAACTATTAATTAAAATATAATAGCTGAAATCAAATCTGATTTTCTAACCTACTAACATCATTAATAAAATTATTCTCCTTTGATGAAAACACATGCATTCTTAATTCATCAATCCCTTAACAAAACAACTTTAAATTAACCTTTAATAAGACAATTAAATTATCCTCTAATATAAAATTTAAATTAACTTCTAATTGAAATCTAACATAACCCCTAACCCCTTGAACACAAGGGTAACATAAAATTTTTTTTTCATGATGATAAATGTTGGAATTATATTGGAATGATGTACTGAGAGGGGAGGGGTGAATCAGTACCTCTAAAACTTTTCTTGGTTAGCCCATTAACCCTTAATCATCAGTTTGTAAATTATCTTATCTAACTGTTCAT
>MU227795.1:65487-108006 GCA_018584345.1 Thuja plicata
AATAAGATTACTCTGCAAGCTTGAAGAAGTGATATATTTTGGCAAATGAAGAGTAGAAAGACGATGATATTCCTGAGATCATGGATGGACACAATGTTGTAGACAGAATGGAAGACATCTTTCTAGATTGGCCCTAGATCCTTCGATAATTGGGCGTAGGATCAAGACCCAGGCTAAAAATATGTCTTCCTTTCTGTTGTGGAATTATCCCTTCTTTGGCCTGCACTCATTCCTCTTCTCAAAAATGGTTATCTAGAAAATTTGGATACTGTTTCTCATCCATGCACAAAATGTTATAGTGATCGTATAAAATTACTTTAGGCATCCAGTATTGATGAGATGTACAAGTGTAAAATGTTTTTGCAAGATTGGGATCAATTTGTGTAGTGTACATAAATGCAAGGCGGTGATTATTCTTGATGATCGATAGGTAGCTAGGACAGTAGCTAGGACTAAAGATAATACAACTCAAGAGACCATCATAGGTTGTCTCTTTCTTTGGTCTATATTATTGACAGAATGTTTTACATTGCATTAGCTCATCAAATCTGGGGATTTGAAAGAATTTAATAGAATATTTTCATGACAATGTATATTATTTAAGTTGACGTTGAGCGAATTTATCTACTTCGCACACTTGTATACTATGAAGACGGCAATAAAGAAGCATCTCCTACCATGGCCATGCTTCTTTATCGCCATCCTCATAGTCTACAAGTGCACAAAGTAGATAAATTCATGCAACGTCAACTTAAATAATATACGTTGTCATGAAAATATTCTATTAAATTCTTTCAAATCCCTGGATTTGATGAGGTAATGAGAGGTAAAACATTCTATCAATAATATAGACCGAAGAAAGAGAGAACCTATGATGGTCTCTTAAGCTATTTTATCTTTAATGTGCATATCTGTCAGTTTTCAGACATTTCATAATTAATTTTCGACAGCAATGCTATGCCTTCGACAGATAAAATGTCAGAGAATCATAATTTACGACAATTATTCTGACAGTAATGCTATACGTTCAACAGGGCAACCTGTCGAAGAAATGTTGCACAACTGTCACTATTCCGACAGAAAATTCAATAGTAATGCTATATATCCGACAGGTATATCTGTTAGAATTAGGTGGAAACTTTCGGTATGCCAACAATTATAATGTCAGAAAGGATATGTTTTTGATAGTTATTTCTGATAGAGATTGTATATTTCTGATAGGTCATGGTGTCGAAATGCTGATGGATGAACCACAGGAAATGCCATAATGAAGTTGTTGTCATGTGCAAGTTTTCGATGTGATGTGGTGTCGGTAAACTGACGGATGTGTCTTTTGTCACAATTTCCTACGCAAAAATGGCGACAGACTCATGTGTCAAAATACTAACAAATGAGCATTGGAAATCTGACAAATGGCCGTCAAAATTTGACCTCAAATGTACTAGTGTCATGTGGTTGAAGGAGCCCACTTGGATGACTGTGCTCTGCCTTCACTCTCTGGCACTCTAGACATCTAGCAACTATGCTAGCAATCTACAATCTCATGCCCAGCCAATGATACAACTGTCTTAGATTGGCATGCAACTTCTTAACTCCTAGATGAGCTGCATAAGGTGCTCTATGAGCCTCAAGCACAATAAAATCCCACAAGTCAACCATAGAAGGTACATAGATGCATCCCCTATGATGTAGAAGTCCATCGGACTCCAAAGTATACTCTGCAAATCTCCCCTCAAGGGGTCTCTAAGAACGGATAAGCTGATAAACCTCCACATATAATCCATCCTCTGGAAAATGATGCAAAATGTGGTCCCTCAAATCTGTACTAGAAGTCATAGACGAGAGCTCATGTCGCCTCCTACTCAAGGCATCTACAACTATATTCACTTTCCCCTTGATGTAATGAACATCAAAATCATACTCACACAAAAATTCCATCCATCTCCTCTGCCTAGCATTAAGATTGGGTTGTGTAAATATATATGATAGGATCTAGTGATCTGAATGAAGCTCAAATCGATGACCTAGAAGGAAATGTTGCCATCTTACTAAGACATGAACCACCACTACGAGTTCTAGGTCATGAGTAGGATAATTAAGCTCATGAGTCTTTAGCTTCCTAGACTTGAAAGCTATAGGATGACCCTCCTGCATAAGGACTGCTCCTAAACCATCCAATGAAGAATCAGTACATACAACAAAATCTGCCGAAGGATCTAGCACTACTAAAATTGGTGCACTGGTGAGGGATCTCTTGAGCTCCTATAAAGCTCTCTCACACTTCTCTATCCATTCATACTTCTTCCCCTTTCTCTGAAGGGAGGTGATGGGGTGAGGTACTCTAGAAAATCCTACCACGAAGCATCTGTAATATCTTGCTAAACCTATAAAACTTCTTACCTCAGTGACACTGGTGGGTGCTAGCCAATCCATAATAGCTCTAATCTTTGATGGATCTACAGAGATCCCATCACCAAATATAACGTGACCAAGATAATGCACCTTGGGTCTAAAGAAGGCACACTTTGACAAGCTCCCATATAATTGATTTTCTCTCAAATGCTGCAGAACTTGTCTCAGATGCTCCTCATGCTCCTCCTCATTGCAAGAATATATCAAAATATCATCAAGGAACATTACCACAAATTTATCCAAAAATGTACGAAATACTCCATTCATGAGGCTCATGAACACAGCTGGAGCATCCGTGAGGCCAAATGGCACTACTGTGAACTCATAGTTACCATACCTCATGTGAAAAGTAGTCTTGTGGATATCACTTTCCATAATCCATAACTGATGGTACCCCAACTTCAGATCTATCTTTGAGAACACTCAGGCACCCTATAACTGATCAAACAAATCATCGATCCTGGGAAGTGGGTATCGGTTCTTAATTGTTACTTTATTCAACTGTCGATAGTCACTGCACAATCTAAGTGACCCATCCTTCTTCAAAAAAATCACAGGTGCACCCCAAGGTGATACATTAGGTCGGACATGCCCTTTCTCCAAGAGCTCTTCTAACTAAATCTTAAGCTCATTGAGCTCATGTGTGGTCATCCTATAAGGTGCTCTAGATACTGGCTCGGCTCCTAGTACAAGATCTATGTGAAAATCAACTACCCTAGGTAGAGGCATACCAGGTAGCTCGGTAGGAAACACATCCACAAACTCCTGAAGAATAGGATAATCTTCAAGAAAAGGCTACCCTCCTGAATCCTCCTCTCTATCGCTAATGGTGATGGAAAATAATTGACATCCCTTCCGCATGCACCACCTAAGCTACATAGCAGAAATAATGCGAAGGGATACGAGTCTTTGTACCCAAAATATCACCATAGAAGTGTCGTGATCATCAACACACTCAACCCTCTTCTGACGACAATCCACCTTGGCACTGTGGGCACATAGCCAATCCATGCCAAGGACTACATCATTAGAACCTAGAGGGGTAATGCAGAGATCAATCATCATGATAAGGTCTCCAATCTGCATCTGAAAACTGCAAACTAAGGAACTAACAGAAACTATAGCTCCTGAAGCTAACTCAACCTCCCAACCGACATCCTATCTAACTACCACCAACCCGCAATGCTCCACTACATAGGGAGATATAAAGGAGTCTATGGCTCCTAAATCAAACAAGATAGAAACACTGATACCCTGAATCATACCTACAGCCTCTATGACCGTGGCCTGGTGCTCATCTTGGCGGTTATAAACCACTGTAAAACTCTATGGGATCTACCCATATCTCCAACTATAGGCTCTAAGGTAGCCCCTCTCTGACCACTGGCTAAATGTCCCTATGGGCACTCTCTCGCTAGATGACCCATACCATTGCAATTATAACATGGCCCTTGGGTCTGGATCTGCACTCCCTGTGTCCTAGGCTGCTGTGACCCTTTGGTTCTACTAGAACCACTATATCCACCCCTAGAGGACTGCTGAGTCCTAACTGACTGTGTCTGAGGGGTCTATGTCCTATGATCCTGTCTAGGGCCCTAAGACTACCACTCTTTGAGCTTAGAGCCCTGATAACCTTGTGAATGCCTCTGTCTAGAATCCTGCTGGGATCTCTGTTGTTGAGAGTGTTGACCCTTAAAAGATCCTGTTGAGTGATTCCATTTCCCTTTCCAAGGGGGTCTCTGCTACCCTGACTGCTGGGAAGAGGGGTTTCAGTGCTGGGATAGATCTCGAGACTCCTGTCTAGTACAAATATCTTTGGCTACAAGTGCCATCTCAACTGCCCCTCTAAATGTGGTAGGGAATACTAGGTGTACTATGCTTTGAAGAGACATATTAAGTCCCTTAATGAAATGGTGAATACGCAGTTTCTCATCCTTCATGTAAACAACATATGGAAGGAGATCAAATAATTAACTCTCCTACTGGTTCACTGTGAGGCCTCTCTACTGGAGATCATGGAACTCCTCTATATGTCTCTGTCTGAAATGCTCAGAGAGATATCTCTCACAGAAACAGGCCACAAAAGTCTCCCAAGTGAGCGTGTCAATACTCACTCCACCTATGGACACCTCTGCTCCCACCAAGTGGAAGCCTTTTCCCGTAGGAGATGGACTGCAAGTCATGCCTTTAGATTACTCCCATAAGGGTGCAATCCAAAACATCACTGTAAACTCTGTAACCATGCCTCTGCTACTGACCCATCAGTGGATCCCAAAAACAAGGTTGGCTGGAGTCATAATAACTCTTGGATCTCATCTCCAACATCTCTAGGGGGTCTCTCACTGGCACGTATCTCATGCTCCCATGGTATTACAACCTAATGAACTAACTCAACCTCCTGATCATCATGACCCTCAATAGACCTGGGTGGAGGAATCGTACTCCTCTCTCTGCTAACTGCTCTATCATTCTCTGAAATATGTGCTTCCCCTTCAGCAATCTGCTGCTGAACTATGGGTGGTAGTCTCTGCTAAACCACCCTAATTAGATTTTTGAGAACATCCAAAATATCCTAGTTAGGGTTCTGAGGTGGTGGAGGTGGTGGAGGTGGTGGTGGTGGTGGAGGTGGTGGATCCTCATGTCCTACCCCCGTACGGGGAGCTCTACAAACTCTACCTCATCAGCTAGCTCTGGTGACCGTAGGCATCCTACACAATCATTTAAGTTTTGAATGAGTTGAAACGTAATGGGTTAGGTTCCTAGTGTCGAAACATGGCTCTGATACCAAAATGTCATGCCCAAAACTAGGGCAAAACACACACAATTTTTTTTTAAAACACATAAGTACATACTACTAACCATGGTTGATTTGGAAAGGTGATAGCAAGGCAGAGTAAACTTTTGAGTTACAAGATATATACGCAGACTGAATTAGAGTCATGACACAAATAGACGCAGAATTTGGGGCATCAACTTGTTCCACGGGTTATATGAATGCTTAACTCTGGTTGGTCTAACTCTGATCCCATGTTTAACTATGTTTAGTATCATGATGATAGTTGGTTGTTATGAACATATGTTGAAAAAGGTTGACCTAATGCTTACTTAACTCTTAACCTAGATTACCACTTAATCCATTCAAATCTAGCTCCAATTTTCTTTCAACATTATCTACTAGCTCAAAACCTAGTCAAATTAATATTCTACTCCCTTTTTAAATAAACATACATAAAATATTTATCAATTGACATGCTTAAAATTGAAAAACAATTTTTACTATACCAAACAACTATTAATTAAAATCTAATAGCTGAAATCAAATCTGATTTCCTAACCTACCAACATCATTAATAAAATTATTCCCCTTTGATGAAAACACATGCATTCCTAATTCATCAATCCCTTAACAAAACAACTTTAAATTAACCCTTAATAAGACAATTAAATTATCCTCTAATACAAAATTTAAATTAACTTATAATTAAAATCTAACATAACCCCTAACCCATTGAACACAAGGGTAACATAATCCTTTTTTTTCATGATGATAAAATTTAAATTAACATTAACTATACATTTGGGTAAATCCATTTCTCTAATAGTCTAATCAAAACTTTAGGCCAAAATCCCTATTAAATTAATTCTCAAATCTCACAATTTTAAAATAACCTAAACAACTAATGTTAAGGATCCATTTAAAATGATTAATTATTATATTAATAAGTTATTCCAATACCAATTAAAATTAGATCATGTTAATAAATCCATTCATCTTACATAACCAAAAAGTTATTAATCTACTAACTAAACCAAGCTACATCATTGAATCAATTTATGCATGTATACAATGCTACCCAATGAAGAATTAAAAATAGAAAAGCAATAGACCTAATTAATTAACTTAAACTTATCAACTAGTTACCTATTAATCTAATCTATCTATCAAATAATCTCCTAACCTAACTAGTCTACTAACTTATTAATTTACCATTTTGTATTACAAAGTCCAAAATTCAAATCGCATTGGGTGAAGGGGTCGAAATCCTATGGTGAAGTGCAGGTCTAAAGTACTGCTTTGGGGCCCACCACCTAATCTACCCCCATTCCTATGCAAGGAATTTTGCAAAGCAATGACAAGACATCAAAGGTGGTGTGGGCTACAAGGCAAGGAGGATGGTAAGTTTGCTAGGTCCCACCAACAAATTTCCTTTCTCCCAAGGAAAATCTCGCATGGAAAGGAGAAAGGGTTGACTTCACAAAAAGGGCATGTCACAACTTGCAGGGTGACTGCAAGGGAGGTGGCACATAACCCAAGTAGTGCATCCCCTAAACAATATAATTTACCTTTCAGATTTTACACAGTCCAATGCCCAAGCAAGAGGTAAAGAGGTAAAGGTAAGGCCCACGGAAAAGGGTAGAACCAAGATAAGTTTAATTTAGAATCTAGGATTAATTACATGGTTATGTTAGTGAGATTAGGTTACAAATTTAATTAGGGAGGGGGCACATTGGGAAATAAATATTCTCTATGGTAAGGAGAATATTTCCTTTTCCATACAAATTTTAGAGAGCATTTTTGCTCTAAATCTGGAAAGTGCTATGGGCTTTGTTTGGTATAAGCTCTTTCATAGAGGTTTTCTTGATTCAATTTTTGCAATAGACCATAGTATGCATTGGATTGATTTATTAGGGAAATATACTAAAAGGAATAATAATATTAGTTGATTTTTATATTATCATACTAACTAGTTTAATTTTTTATTGTTATCAAGGTTATTTTTTTCTTCTCAAGAGTTGAGATTGAAATGGAGATTTTTAATGTAGAGAGTTGAATCTATGGAGATGGAATAGAGACTTTCAAAGGGAGAAACGGAGTGTTCCAATAACTTGAAGACTTACATTTACATACATTATGGAGGTTTCGAGATTCACAATTCCTCGAGATTTTTAGAAAATGAAACTATTATATTGTCTTTCTCTTTCAATATTGGGTATCCCTCTAACATGTATGGTTAACTCCTTTTCTTTTAAGAAATAGAATGCAATATGCATGAACTAAAGATTCCATCATTTACATTATGGTAATCTTATAAGCTACATTTACATATCTTCAAGATGATAAATCTATACAATACATGGATGGTATGCAACATTTCGTCCTTTAATGAATCATTACATAAAGAAGGAGATCTTTTCACATCTAGCTTCAAAAGTGAACATTACAACAATCAACAAGAATGAATTTTAGTACAAATGAGTGACTATGCAACATTGAAGTTGCTTACACACAACTATCTCCAAATAGGGATTCTTTCAAGCTTCTTTCACCATCATCATGACTTCAAAAACCTACAAATTTCATGAGGGAAACTATGGGAAGCTCATCACCTCCCAACCAAGGTCTCAAGGAGACCACCCCCGAGCTTGGAGAACCAAGGCTAAACAAGATTTCACATCTAAATTCTCACAAATATCTTATATGCACAAAACATAATAAATTCCCAACCAAGGTTTCACAAATGAGTTTTCCAAACCCATTGAAGTAGGGTGAAGGTGGGTTTTCCAAGCAGGAGAATGCCATTGCAATTTCCAAATTTCTCAACAAGAGTTTTTCTATGCCTCTCCAAGGCTACATTGACATTCCATCCATATACATATTTGGTCATTCTATACCAAAAATAATATTTACAACATGGCTTCATGAAGCCCATACTCCATGAAATTATCCATCTTCTCAAAGAGAAGAGACTCTCACAACAATGGAGAGACCAACAAACCCTTTCACCCAAGGCCACTTCTTCCCTTCCCAAAGGGTGAGTAATGCCTTAACTCCCATGAACAACACTCCCAACCTAAAAGAACAAGAATTGATACAAAATCCAAATGCATTCCCAACCCAACCCATGAAAAAAAAATCTACATACAACAACACTATACAAAATTACATACATGAACACCATACAAGATTTCATATTCATAAAACAATAACATCCAAATCTACTTGCAACAAACAAGCACTTCATGGAAAAGGAGACCAACCTTCCAAATATGTTATGGCAAAATGAAACTTGAGAAGAGCCCAAATCCTTATCCTTCCTTTATCCAAATCCTAATTGTCTTTAAAATTAGACAGTGGGTGAACACCCACTAAGTCTCCCAAAACCCTCTAAAAAGACCCCTAAAAGTGTACTCAATACCTAGCAATAATGAGACATGACATCTAGCCTTTTGTGTCCCCTCTTAATTATGAGTTTAGTAAGGAGTGTGGGACAAGTTAGATGCATGTGGCCATCTCTATTTTCGCCAATTTTAAAAAGTAGGCATTTTGGAGAGTCATAATGGTGACCTAGGTTTCTCCCATAGGTAAAAACTAGCCCTAACCCAAGGTACCCCCTTAGGGTTAACTAATTCTGGTCAAAAATACACTCTAGGGTCACTTTTAACCCCTCTAAGGTACCCCTAAAGTTTAAATTCGAGTTCCAACTTGATGTGATCCCTACAAGACATCTATATGCAAGTGGGATAAATATAATATCATATAAGGCTAGGTGATTCTTTCCCGAGCCCTAATTGAGATGTCACCATCCACATGGACAACACAAGTGTCAAGTGACACCAAACAAAATACACATCACATTCACAATGACATGTCCAAACAACAACATGAATTTTAAATTATTAACACACATTCAAATTATGTTTACAACAAAGATCATATTACAACGAGGTTTCAACCCTTATTGGATTAAACCTTGGCTTACTCAATTCACATGTGTTTAGCCACTCAATTCACATGTGTTTAGCCCTGATTCTCTGAATAATTCCATGGTTCCCTTTCCTACACACTAAACTTTGAGCATTAGTAGTCTAAGATGATAAAATCACATGTAATATACATTTTTAATTCATAATTAGCAACATTAATCAATAAGCAGAATTAAGTCCCTAATTGAAATTTTCATACAGAAATGTTTGAAACATGAAAATTCCTTAATCACCATGACATAACATCCATGAAATAGTCAAGTCTAATCATGATCCGATCTCCTCATTAATTCACTTGTCTAAACATATATAATCAAAATCAACCACCTGTTCTAGGTCTATTTCATATCAAAATGTAATCCACACAATATAATCATCATCATAACATAATATCTCAAGTCTCTATCAGGATAATCAAAAAGTGTATCAATGTATCAAAACATAAAGTATCAAATTGTGATCGAGCAGTAAAGCTATGATGGTCCGGGGTGAGGGCTCATAGTTTTCCCAATTTTGTTCTGCATATGGGCACTAGCTATACGAGTTTGTCCAATTTTGTTCTGCATATGCGCTTCTCTATTTAATGTTCAATAACTTAGCTTTTGACTAAGTTTTTCCATATTAGTATAAGCTCTGGGCATTTTGTTTTGATTATATCCCTAGTTCGTGTGTTTTATGGAGTCTATGATGGTCTGAGCATTTTGATTTTATTGAGCTCCCTAGTTCTTGAGCTCTTACAGAGTCTATGGCCTGTAATGTTCTTGTTCGATTGGGGTTGTTGTCTATAATGTTTTAATCAGGATCTTATAGTTATTTTCAATCATGAGCTGTCTCTTCCCCTTACGACATATATGTACTCACTTAACCTACATAGCAACAAAATTTTAGTAGTCCTACCACTTTTATAAAAAAAAGGAAATCATATAATTTGTATAAAAAAATGGATTACACAAATATTTAAAATAATGATAATTACTATATAAACTACTACTTTCTAACAATTGTTGGTCTGTTATTTGATTTATGACCAATTTGGATGTACCCACTTGAAAAAATCCCCATTGCTGGCATGCAATACCAAGTTTTTCCAATTCTTTTTGCCTGCAGAGATCCAAACCTCTCAAAAACATGCCCATGTCAATTGTGGGGATGTCCAATTGATGATGAATATAGTTATCTGGGCACTCTTTCTCTGACCTGATATACCTTTGAGGAAGACTGTGAAGGTTCTGAGATGTCAATTCCTAAACAACAGGAACTGAAAACTATTTTGAAGTACCATCAGATGGATCAAACACTATACGTGAATTAAACATGATATTATTTGATATAAACAAGCATCTGTTTGCTTCTAAACCCCTAAACAAAAGATATATGGTGTGCTATGTAATCATCCTCCCACAGTGTTTCCCTTATTGCAGAATTTCAGTCCAGAATAAACAATATCCACATAAAATATATTATCTAAGTTTTCTTTTGAAAATGTTTGTCTTGTTTTCTATAATTCAATGTGGTAAATATAAAAAGGCCTAAAAAAAATCTGGGAAGAAAGAATTTGTATTTTCTACACTTCCCGTAAGGTAGAAATAGAAAAACACTTCATTCTAGAATGTGACGCCTTCAAGGACAGTAAGGACAATTTCAATAGTCTTTTGATAGAAAATTTGTGGTTTGATCTTTTCAATGAGGGGACTATTGAGCAGTTGGGGGCACTCATCCTCAAGCTTCACAAGAAAAGGGTGGAAATGAAAATTTCAGAAGTTAAAATTATTTTCTATCTTTCTTCCTTTCATATGTTGAAGTGACCAATTTAACTACTGAAACTTGCCTACAATTTTAGAAAAATAGATGAAGTGAGATCAGATTAAAATAATCTTATAAGGGAGCGACAAGTAGCTATTGCAACTTTGAAGTCAAACAATGTGTAAAGAAAAAAGAAATTGCAACTTCGAAATCAAACAACGTGTAAAGAAAAAAGCTATTGCAACTTTGAAGTCAAACAATGTGTAAAGAAAAAAGCAATTGCAACTTCGAAATCAAACAACGTGTAAAGAAAAAATCTATTGCAACTTCGAAGTCAAACAATGTGTAAAGAAAAAAATAGTACAGATGTGATTTCCATTGAAAAAAATTGCTAGTGTAATTTTTAAGATCTACTAAGAAAAATTGTTTTCGAACGAGTGTTACAGTAATTTTGGTTCTTCAGGGGTGTCACATCTAGGTATAAGAGCGACGCGTTGATCTCGGTTTCTTCTATACGAAGTAGGTTTTGTGGATATATATATATATATATATATATATATCAGTTTATTTAAATAAATTTAAAATTTTTTTTTGTAAAATTGAGTGAGATCTTTTATTTTAATATTTTGGATTATATTTTATAATTCATCTCATATTTTATGTTTCTTAATATAATAAAAGTCAAGTTACAAGATATTTTTATTTTGGTATAGTGTTAAGTTACAAGATAAATCATTTTTCATATAATATTAAGTTACATAATACTACAATATTCATAATTATGGTTTTGAGAAAAAGTTGTTCATCTAATCATTGTGATTTTGGGGGTATACATCTAATCAATATATTTCACTAATCCATGTACCCCTTCCAATCCAATATACAATCACTCAAATAATTGAATAATTTAGAATTATCTTGAATACCTTAAAAAGCTATTGGATCACATGATAAGGAATGTGGCATTACCTTGACATTTATTTGATTTACTTGAAGTATAAGGGGAAAGAGATTTCAATGCCTACTATAAAGCCTATGTTATAACTATTTAGTAACTTTTTCTTTGGGATGTTGTACTCATGAAAACATTTCTTAAAATGTTTGAAGGGATTTTTTTAGACAAGTATTGTAGGTTATCTAAGAATCCATTCATTTCTTTTAAGAACTCAAGTGATTATATAAAAATGTTTGACATGAATAAGTTGATAAGACAAGCAAATTAGAATTCTTATACACAAAATAAATACCTAAACAAATTTGTAACTCATTTTGTTATCAAATATAGACAAGTTCTATGATCCTTTACTAGCACATGAATAACAAGTAGCTATGTGACTTATTTCTATATTCCTAAAACAAATATATCTAACAAGAGGTTCAGAATTTTCTTGCAAAATCTATAAGAATCTCTGGGACAACACTTTAAAAATATGACTAGGCCCTACCATTAATAATGGAAAAATGGTTTACAATTCAAATGGAAAACTCATTAGCCGCGTGTGGTACAACAAAATAAATGAGGTAGAGGAATCTAGACTCAACAACCAAATCTAAGAAATGAGGTTCCTCTCATGGAACACGATGGGCTTAAATGGCCCCCCAAAACCATATGCATTACAAAATTGTATTTTTGAAATTCAGATTGACGTCCTCCTATTATAGGAAGGTAAGATGACAAAATCCTCCTTAAGCAAAATTGTGGGGGTTCTATGGTTGGGCTCTAATTTTTTCATTAGTGAAACTAATGATGCGCCTAGAGGACTACCTACTATGTGGAATCTGTTGAAGTGGATGGTGAATTTATTTCTTCTACCCCTAGTTTTTTACTACTAAATTAACCTCCCAAGGGAATTCCCAATTTATTGTCAATGTCTATCCCCAATCCTCATCTAAGAAGTAAGGTGGTTTGGGAGGAGATATCTTCTCTAATTCAACAAGATAATGGTGTACATTGGTTAGTCGTAGGTGACTTCAATTCCTTACTTTTCCCTTTGAAAAAACTGGGCAGTCTAGCTAATTACTCAAAAAGTATGGTTGATTTGTATGACTTCATCAATTGTGTTGGGTTGGTTGACATTGAGCTAATAGGACAATTATTCACCTAGTTAAACCATAGGAAGGGTGGCACCCTCATCCAATTTAAGTTGGACATATTCTTGAGTTTTACCAATTGGGACATAGAGTACAACTCTACCTTAAGTGTGTTCTTGAGGACAGTGTCTGATCATAATCTTATCCTCCTTGAATGGATTAACATGTTGTAGAAGGGGCACATCCCATTTTTCTATGAAATTATGTGAGCAACACATCCTAAGTTCCATGAGTGTATTTAGAATTGGTAAGATTCCCCTACTCATGGGACTTTAATGTGTAGAGTTGTGTAGAAGCTAAACATTATTAGAGGGAGTGTGAAGAGTTGGAAAAAATTCACATTTGGGGATGTATTTGCAAAGAAAAAATAAATCAACCTGAGATTAACAATGCTTTAGGATAGAATGGCCAAATGTGACCATTTGATCTTAAATCCACAAGGAGGAGGAAGCCTAAGAACCAAATGGAAGGAAAATCTATACAAGAAAGAATTTTTTTGGAAACAAAATTCTAGGATCTAGTGGTTGAAAAGGGGAGGTGGGAATTCGACCTTCTTTCATTGGTCCTCTAGAAAGCATAAAAAAAAAAGAAACACTATACTCAGCCTAAAGGACGATGCTAATTGTGAAATCAAGGAGGATGTCTAGCTAGTTTTGATGGCCTCAAATTATTTCTACAAGATCTTTAAAGAGGATAATCACACTATTGATATCTTCTTGGAAGATTAATTGTTATATTGTCTTCCTAGTGTTGTCAGTGTTATTGATAATGCTCAATTTCTTGCACATGTTGACTGGTCTCTATTATAGATATTTAATTGGTGTAAATAACTCAATTCACTCTCCTAACGAGACACCTAATCCCCTATTAAGTAACTCTTCATCTTAATAGAGGCTCATTTAATTATCGACTAGAGACATATCTACTTGGATAACACTAACACTATATGTGCAACAAAGTAAATCTAGTATCTATTGAAAACATTAATTGAATCTAAAGACAATAGCACTAAAAAAAATCTAAACTAATTTGAATCACATAGTAGTGCCTAAGTTAGTGAAGTGGTACGGATGCATGTGAACAAAAAAACATATAACATTAATTAAATTGTAAGGGATCTCAACAATAACTAACATTAACTAGTTCAACTAAATATTGTAAAATAAATGAAACCAATTAAGATGACCTATCTATGATAACTATTTATGCAAAAATTAAGATAAATCACACTAAGTTAACTACTTGTGTAGAGATGGAATAAAATAAACAACCTAACTAATCTATGCTAACAAAGAGTTATGTCACCTCAAGTGGCCCTTTCTTGAGGGGTCGTAACCTCATATCAAATCAATGCTTTACTCAAGTGTAAATAATTGTTACTTGTATTAAGTGAAGCTGAGAATTAAAAAATAGAAACTGACTATATTGTTGACTATGATCTAGCACAAATCTATCATAACATTATAACCATCACTCACAAGACTATCCTGAATATATAGGAAATTTGAAGAGCAATTTTAATAAATTTTATTCAAGTCTTATTCATACATCCCATCTTCTAAGAAGAATTGACTTATTCTACAATAGAAGACCTACTTAAACAAAGCTAAAAACATGGATCCTTGAATGAAGTTCAACACCCCATCATGGATCATATTGTCATATAAGAACAAAAGTAGCATATAGTTGGATGATCACTTCCAGTGATAAAGTCTTCATGAACATGCATGGAAGTAAGAGAATGAGATGATCATGTTGAAGAAAGGGTCATTAATTGTTTCTTGTGACCGTATATTCTCCATTGTAAAAGTTGTAACTGCTTGCAACTAGAGCTCATCATTCATGTATTGAGGCTACAAGTTAGTTAAGAACAAGGAAAGATACACAAACATTCTAAATCAACCCAAAATATCATTAAAATAATGATTAATTACTACATCACAAAAAAATATAGTTATAATATATGCCATTAAATTATGCATTTGTATTTATATCATAGTGGGTTCATCATAATATGCTTAAGTATCAAAGAGTCTTAACAAAGTCTAATAAAATTATCCCCTCTATATATGGAATATCATGTCCTACATTAGATTCAACTTCATACTCATGAATTTCACCCCTTTTGTGTGATTCCTCATATTTCCCTTGTCTTTTTTCCTCTTGTATTTCCTCTTCTTGGTTTGGAGCTTTATTATTAAGGGGCATGCCTAATGTTGGCTAATTTGAGGACATTCAAGGTTTCCTTAGTCTTAACATTAATAGTTGCCCCTAGATCAATGAGGGTGTTTTCAATGAGAGTGTCATTGATATGAACATTTACAATTGGGCTACTAGTATTTATATACTTGGGAACAAATAGTGGCTACGGGTGATACCATATGGATGTGTGTGAACAAAACAATATATAACAAAAATTAACTAAAAGTAAATTAATCAACAAAAACTCAATTGTAAGAGATGTCAACATCACCTAACATTAACTAGTTCAACTAAATATTGTAGAATAAATGAAATCAATTAAGATGACTTATCTAAATAAATTAATTTATGCATAAATGAAGATAAACCACACTAAGTTAACTAATTAAGTTAACTACTTGTGCAAAAATCAATGCTTTACTCAACTCAAAATAACCATTAATTATATTAAGTGTCACTTGGAATTAAAAAATAGTAGAAGAATATATTCTCAACCGTGATCAAACATAAATATATCAAAATATTATAACCATCACTCATAAGAACATCATGAATATATAGGAAATATTAAGAGCAGTAGTAATAAATTATATTCGAGTCTTATTCATACATGCAATCTTCTAAGAAGAATTGATTTATTCTGCAATGGAATAACTACTTAAACATAACTAAAAACATGGAGCCTTGAATGAAGTTCAACACCCCATCATGGATCATACTACCATATAGTAAAAAAAACTAGCATCCAGTCAGATGATCACTGCTAGTCATAAAGTATTCATCAACACGTGTGGAAGTAACATAGTGAGATCATCATGCTAAAGAAAGGCTCATTAATTATTGGGTGTAATAGAGTCTTCTCCATTATAACAATGGTAACCACCTACAATTGGAGCTCATCATTCATGTATTGAGGCTAAAAGTTAGTTAAGAACAAGGAAAGATACACAAACATGCCAAATCATCCCGAAACATCATAAAAATTATAATTAATTACTACATCACAAAATATTATAGTTATAGGGTGAACCCACAATAGTGGGTACAATTTTTTTAGAGGAAGTAATTCCTCTTGAAATTTGCAAAGCAGGCAGATTTAGAAAGTACTTTTGATAGAAAGTACTTTCTATCGAAAATCCTTGGTTAAGGGCAATTCCATTCAAGTACCTTCAATAGAAAGTAGTTTCTATCAAAAGTCTCTGATTAGAGGCCATTTGCAGAGGTTGACACAAGTCTGAATTTTTCATGGCTTCGGGGCTCAAATGTAGGGCTCAAATGGAAGAATAATGAGATGCCCTTTTTCGTAGCACAAGTACTCTGAATGAGCTTTCTAACGAATATAGATTTGACAATTTATGAATTAATTAGGCCTATGTTTTTTGGCGTGCATCGAATGTAGGTTTTTTATCAAATATAAACCTCCAAGTTTGACGTTCAATGAAAAACAGTAGAAAAGAGAATTTTTTTTAAAAAAAATAACAGTGCCCTCCCTCTTCAAGTCTACTTTCTATTAAAAAAAATTGAATTTTGATAAATACACAAGTTATAAGCTATGTAGTCAAGGTATGTCAAAATTACGGTTTACTCAACTTCAAATGTTCATAAAATATGCAATAACCATGATAATGTCATCAAACCAATTGTACACTCTCTGTATGGATGTTAAAAAACTAAATTTGAAAGAAGCACATTGATATCTATTTCAGAAAAAAAAGTTATGCTCAATGAAGTCAATGTAACTCTTTGAAAATGAAGTATTTAGCAACATAGCAGTTTTTGTGGGAGAAAAACAAAAACCATTCAAATCAATATATATATATATATATATATATATATATATATATATAGAATCTAGATAGAAAATCCTAAAAGAATCTAGTTTACTTCATCTTCTGATTTCAAACAGTTTAATGACAATATGCATCTGAATCTAAAAGTTTTTTTCAAAATATAGAGTTCAGTGTCTGTTCAGGAAAAAAAGTGTAACCCACTATTGTGGGTTCACCCTATAATATGTACCATTATATTATGCATATGTAAATATCATAGTGGGTTCATCATAGTATTTTTAAGTATCAAACATTCTTAACAAAGTTTGGTAAAATATCATAAAACTAACCCCAAAGTACCAAAAATGATAGTTTCTTAGACTCATCACCTATGACAGAGGATGAAGTCAAGAATTTTGTTTCTCTATGAGAAAATTTAAGCCCTTGGGTTCAGATATTTTTCCACCTAATTTTATCTAGGAGTTATGTGATATAGTTGGATTTGATATCACTAATTTTGGGGGATAAATCTTTGATCTCTCACTAAGTGTTTAGGGTCTTTGTGAGACCGAGAAGTGGTTCTTTGGTGACCATATTTCCAACTACCTATCAAAATATAAGTCCTAGAATAATGTCGCTCTCTAATGTCTTGATCAAAAACAATTATTACCTCTTTTAAGCGATTTGTAGGAGATATCATAGTATGTGAGAATTACTATGTTTCAAAGAGAGAACAAATTCTTTTGGAGTAGGAACTTTGGGGGTGAATTCAATATGAAGACTTCTTATCACCTATTCTTGTAGGAGGGTACTTCTAAAGACCTTTGGAAAAATATTTGGAATCCCCAAATCATCCCTAAAGTAAATTTATTCTGGTGGATGGTCATGCACAATAAAATTCTCACACAAGACAACCTGATTAAGAGAGGTTTTCAATTACCAAATCACTGTGTTCTTTGTAAGTGCAAAGAGGATATTTTTTATCATCTCCTAATCCATGGTTCATACATGCAAAATATATGGAATATGGTGTTGCACAAGCTTCAAATGTACTAGGTTATGAATGGTGAGGTTCAACAACTTATATTTAACTAGAGGAGTACTTCCTACAACCCCTTATTAGACAAATTTAGATGCAGAACCCTCCCCATTTGAGTTGGAGCATATGGAAAGAATGAAATCATAGGATATTCCATGGTGTGGAGAATCCAATAGATGATTTTTTTTAGTCTTCCATAAATTTCTTATGGAAAATCTAGCAGTCACCACTTGGTCTTATCCTTCTCTCGCTCCATCACAAATAGACAATAGAACTACTAAAAATCAGGGCCTTGCTGAATCCTATGCAAAATTTGATAGCTCCAAGAGAATGAAAAGGAAGAAGACCAAGTAGTGTCCTCCTAGATCAGGATGGTAATGTTACCCAAATTTCCCATCCTGTCTAAATTTGGCTACAAGTGGAGAAAATGAGGCTCCCACAAGTGTAGACCCCAGCTTGTATGAAATCTACACCTTTCTGTAGTCTTTTTCTTTCTCTTTGCATGTTTCTAGGTCTAGTTTTAGCCCTTCATATCTTAAAAACCCTATGAAAACCTCTTAAACCCTAACTCCTTGGTGGCCCATTCTAATTATTCATTACCTTTTTTTTCCACTTAAGTTCCCTATTCATCACGTGTTTTAAGTTATCCGCAGCGGGGCCAAGTTATTTTTCCTAACGGGATTTATATTTTCCTAAGTTTACTTCCCTAAGTCACGATGCTCTTTATTTACCCCAGGCGGCAGAAAATTCCTTTTCAATCGGATGGTCATCACGATGCCTCAATCATTGAGATGAAGGTTTTTATTCATTAAGGCATCACGTTTTGTCAACGCATTTCCATGGCAGGGTCGGGGCTAGTCAGAAAGAATAAGGTAAAGATCAGATGCATCTCTGTTGATCTAATGGTTTGCACAATCCCTTGATCGCCAATATACAGGTGTTTAATCTTTGAGGCAACGCACCTTTGTGCCACGTGGACAATGGGGTCACCTTTATGACAAGTAAAAATTAAGCTGCGATCATTTCCTTTTTGATCCGACGGTCAGCGTGTTACCTTAATGCAGAGATGAAAGGCAATTAATCTTTGAGGCATTGCGCCTACATGACACACATCCTTCTGATCAAGTGGGGCCTGTGGTTACTAAAGCAAGGTTTGATTTAATGTCTGGTTAGGTTAATCTTCATCAAACGGTTTGTGCATTGCCTCAAGGTAAAGATTCTCAAGATTTAGTGATCAAGGCATTGCGCCCTCACAATGCGTAGAACGTTGTCAAAGCCCTGGGCCCGTCTGCAGTAAAGGTAACCTTCGAGTAGGTTAAGGTAGATTTGACGGCAGGCCTAAAGGCTTGATGACCAAGATGAAGATGTTTATCCATCAAGGCATTACGACATCGTGCCACGTGTCTGTAGCAGGGCCAGGCTAAGGTCAATGGGGAGTTAATGGGTGGCTTGGTTAGATTGCATCTGATAGTTAGTGTATTGCCTTAATGCCAAGATGATCAATATATTTCATTCAAGGAATTGCGCCTGCATGCCATGTGTCCTTTCTAATCAGGTGGGACCTATGGCTTGTAACAAAGGGTTGGTTAAGCTATTAGGTTTATCTTCATCAAATGGTCAACGTTATCCCTTAAAGCTAGAGATGAAGAGTTTTAGTGTTCAAGGAAATGCATCGTTACGATGCATGGTAAGTTGTCAGAATCTAGGCTCGTCTTAGGCTAGTTAAGGATTGAGCAAGTCACATTTGATCAAGCGGTAGGCGTAAAGCCTTAAAAATAAGATGCACGATAGATATCCATCGATAAATTCTATCATCCTGACATGTGTCCATGGCAGGCCAGGTTGAGGTCAGAAGGTAAAGTAAACACCGAACAAGTATTATTTGATCGTGTGGACAACGTGATGCCTTAGGGTAAAAGTAATCAAGATCTAATAATTAAGACATTGTAGCATGGTGACATCTGGCACCACTGGCATCATGGGTGTCAGATTTATAGTGTAGTAAAGATGTCGTAACTTAAAGAAGATCCAACAGCAAGCATAAAGGCTTAAAGACCAAGATGAAGTTGTTTAACCATTGAGGCATTGCACCATGTTGAAACATATCTAGGTCAAATCTAAGGTCAGTGCCTAAGGTAAGATAGAGGTAAGGAAAGTTGGTAAAGATCAGATGGTGGGCGCTATGACTTGAAGGTAAAGATGAAAAAATTTAATGTTTGAGGCATCGCGCTTGCGTGCCACGTGGTAGATCTGATCTTGTGCTTGCATGTAAATTAAAGAACATCGATGACTATGTTTTAAGTTAATAAATATTCAAATCTGGGTCGCCAATCAGGTATTTATGTGCCACCTATGACCGTTTGAGTTTAAATTCAAATATTTAAATGTCATCTTCAGGGTTTTCATGGCAGTGGTGACGTTTTCAACTTGCAGAGAGGGTAGATAGAATTATCTAATCTATCTACTCAAATTTATGGCAATATGGGATATTTTATGTATTAATGGACAAACAAGATTGTTTTAGGGTTTTTGCATTGTTTAGTAATATCTATTGAAACCCTAATTTATGCTCTGATCTAATCGAATAGATTGACTCCCGAACCTGTGTGCTAGGGTGATAATATTAAAGGATCATAAGTTTTCATTAGTATACAAACAGACAGTTTTGGTCGCTCGTGATCACTGAGCGACAACACTCACCAAGCAACAACATTCACCGAGCGCAGTGGTAACTGAAATGTTTTGAATATCGAGTAGTATATCAACCGAGCACCAGGCTATAGAGACACAACTGAGCACCAGTACATAGAGACATCACTGAGCACCAGTCTACACTGAGAGACATCATTTCACCGAGAAACGCAGATCTGAGTTACACATCAGCTAAAGCACTTTAGTCTTTAAAATAGCTTTTTTCTTAGCTGGATAACCATTTCTTGTGGATCAAGAAAAGCGTAAATGATGGATTTAATTAGTTAACTGGTTGTATTCATGCAAACTAGGAGATCAAGGTCAAGTTGTAAACCTTGGATCTTACAGTTTTTTAAGAAAAGCGTGAAACCTAATTAGGTCATAATCTTGTATATATAGATGTATTAATCAATCAAGAAAATGATGATTATAGCCGCCAAGGACATCTATGGATCAGACAAACAAGGCTACAAACAAGGCTACTAAAGAACTAAAAACAAGGCTACTGAGCACAACAGATGTATTATCCATCATAATAGGTGATATATATTTTGTGAACTTAATAGATCTGTAATCAGCAATATAAGATTGCATCAATTAGGTCATATATTTTTTCTACTCTCTAACAATTGTAGCAAATAGTAAAAATCCTTTAAGAACGTGGACTTAATAGTCTTATTGTAAATCTCTTAACCGAGTGCACACATACATTGTGTTGCTAAAATCTCTTAACCGAGTAGACTTAACAAGTCTAACATGTTACTCCTAACAGGGTAAGATCATCAGAAGTGATCACAACTTGCAGCCCTAACATGCACCTTCCATTCTACAAATAGTGAAGCTTTGTGGGTTTCATCCCCACCATAGTTTTTACCTTCTAACAAGGGTTTCTACATTATCAATACTTGTGTCATGTGTAAATGAGTTTCATGAATGTTTCAATGTTTGTTTACATGCATTTACATTTATGCTATAAATTACATGCATGAAGTAGAAAAGATACAATGGTCGGTTATGCAAGTAATGAGTACTAAGTTTTAAATTGTAAAAGTTTTTAAGGGTACTGATTCACCCCTCCCCTCTCAGTACACACCCTTCCATTATTCCAACAATTGGTATCAGATCTAGTTCTCTTATTTGGAAAATTTTAATCACTTGAGAGAAAAGATCTTACAATGGAAAGGTATACGCTTGATAAAAATATTGAGAATTAGAAGTTGCAAATACATATTTTCTTTGAGCAATACAAAGAGTCAAGAAACAAAATGAAAGAGTTATTGACTGAAAGAAAAGTCATGGCATCTCGGTACAATGAAGCTGACTATCATGAAGAAGAGATACCTAACCTATTTGAATCATCTGGATCTAGATCTGGTAGTACATCTGACACATCTGAAGGAACCATTGTAGATCTAAATGAAATCAATCAACATCTGAATAAACAAGTGAAAGTACTACAGATCATTCAAGAGACACAAATGGTAAGAATGATTGATATTATGAATAATGCAAGACAAGCTGGACAAGAAAGAACTTTGGCTATTGATAATAGGAGAAATATTACTAAAAATTTACAAGTAAAAGAATCTGCGATACAAAGACTTACTTAATATCATCTTGAGATCACCAATCAAATAGTTCTTATGAGTCCAGAGGCCAACTGAGTGAACATGGAACTTGTTGATAAATTGGAAGTTATTGGTGAACTAAAGGAATAAAATGAGAAACTGAAGCATGAAGTGAAGATTCAACAACAACATAATGATATGATCAAGAAAGTTGAAGATAGTACCAAAAGAATGGATGAATTTATGAATGGACAAAGAAGACTCAACAACAATACTAGTTTAGGGTATATCGAGCATAGAGAATCATCAAACCGAGTTGATCAAATGAATGTCTACATAAATCCAAGACCAAAGAAGCATTCATGAAATCACTATGGAAAACCAAGCCACACATCAAATGTTTGCAAGAGTAAAGCAAAAGGTATTCCTAAAACTACCTCTACATTCATAGGTAATTGTTATAAATGTAATAAGCATGAACACAAAGCACATGAATGTAGATCTAAGATGAAAAAAACAATGAAGAAATCTTACATGGAAAAACATTGATCTACTTGCAACATGCATGGACACACATTTCATGAATGCAGGAAAAGGATAAAGCAAGTCTAGAAACCCAAAGAACAAGAAAATGCATATCAATCGAGAAGAGTTGGTAATACATGTGTTTGGGATTACAACACTTGGGTAAATTGCACAGCATGTGGTAGATATGGACATATATCTACTAATTGTATGAGGAAATGGATAAGAAGATCTAGAAACTAGACTAACCCTAGAATGGCATGCTTACACTGTCATAAGGTCGGTCACTTAAGTAAGGACTACATAGACCAAGTGACAGAATCAAGCACTTTTTCAAATGGTTATAATATTGAAGACATTAGGAGAATAAGAAATCAAATGTGGAGGAGAGCCTCAAACAATGATAATGTTGGACCAAGCAATACAGTTGGTGACACCTCATCTAATGGATTAGGTGATACCACCACCCCCACCTAAGCAATACCAGTAAGTATGGAACTGCACTCTACAAAGTTGTATTTTACATCAGTTCCTATATTCATTGAGAATATGCCAAATTAACATGAATGAATATGCACTATGGTATTGCATGTTATGTTTTGTGAATCTAGTCTGGTTGGTGAACAAGAACCAAGCATAAACTGCATGTCAGTGTACATGAGAAAAACAACTGAGTTAACACTATATACCAAGCATCGTCGATAAACTTATGGAGGAAAACTGAGTTAAAACTATGTACCGAGTATTATATACTCATCGAGCTGAAGAATTTTGTGTGTTAACCGAGCATCTCCATTTTGTCAACCGAGTGGTAGGTGAAGCATTTAATGCATCAATTAGGTTATATTTTTCTATAAAAAGAGAAATGTAAGCTCATTCGTTCACCCAACATTAAAGAGAAGATTGCAGAGAAAAGAAGAGTGATTTAGAGTGACCACATTGTAGAGTGATTCACAACACTTTCAAAGTTACTCAATAGATCTTGAACATTCTCAGCAAACATCTCATAAGTATCTAGACTCACCGAGCTAACAAGTTATTTGTGAAGAAACCCTAATTTAATGAAAAATGGCATCCACTTCACAAACCTTGAAGATCAAGAAGGCAAAGGATGAGAAGGTTGTTCTAATCAAGAACTTGACATGTGAGGAACCTAACTACAAGTTATGTCCTGAGGTTGTTTCTCAACCCAACGACAAGGGAGCATTCTCAAGTATCCCACCTACGGTTTTACTAGTTGAAGACATATGTGCATACATCCACTGCAAAGTTGTAGAGATTGGAGACATTGAGCTTGAAGAAGCTTATCAAAAGCTATGAAATGATGGAAACCTAAAAGAGGAGTACAAACACATTGAAGTGAAAGGGTTAACCAATGCCCTACTATTCCCAAAAGAGTTCAAAATAGAATGGATTCACATTGTGCTCAGCCGAGTGCATAATAGAGAAATGTGGTTAGATGAACCTAAACCAATCACAAAGGATGTGATTCATGTAGTGACTAGTTATCTGATAACCAAGAAGGAAAAATCCCTAAGACACCCTGGATGCCTGGAGATTGAAAAGCTAATTGGAGCCAAATGGGATGATAGAGGTTTGAAATTCAATTCAATAACTGACCCTAAAATGAAATTCGTTGCATATGTAATTGGATACAAGATCTTTCAAGCAAGAAGAATGAACAATGTTGCTTGTGGAGTTGTCGACACTGCATACAAAATAGTGAAGAAAGGTGTCCAACTTGACCTAGCTGAGCTGCTACTGAAACAACTAGAAGAAAAAATAAGAACAATTAGATCAGCCTGATCTAATACATGTAAGTTCAGTTCTCTGCTAATGTGCACATTCTTTTATTTTCAGAATTTATTTCCTTCTATTGGTAATGTCACTTGGGACACAAACCGGTCGATCACAACACAGATTAGTGATTATATTAAATCACTAGGAGATACTTTCATTCCATTATTGGATGCATAATTCAATACATTTAAGAATAGTATGCAGAAGAGGATGAGAATCCTTGCACAGTTGGTTGAACAATACAAAGATGAGATATGTTTTTTAGTTGACACCGACACTACACTCATCAAAGCTGTCAACCCTAGAACAACATGGTTACCACCAACAGATCATGAAATTGACATAGATCTGGCTACAAGAGCTATTGAAGCCCTACTAAATGAACCAGTTGACAAATATATAAGAAGATTTGGCACATATGAGGAAGCCAAGTCTAGAATTAAGATTGATTTAGTAGTCAAGAAGATAAGAAAGAAGCAAACACAAATGGTGAAAAAAATTAAGGAGAAAATCTTGGTAACTGATGAAGAGTTGGAACAATCAGTTGACATCACCGAGGAATAGTCACCCATCAGTGAAGGTAAAGGATTAAGTGATTTAGATTTTACCGAATCAGATGCAGAGCGACCACAAGCCAAGAGATCAAAGGTTACTAAAGTAATAACTACATCCAGGACAAGAAGCAAAATAACAAAGGTAGAATCACCACCATTGAAGAAAGGCACAGTGAGAATATATCAGAAAAGAAAGCCTAAAACTGAGAAAATAGCTTGAAGACAAAGAAGGAGATATATAAGAGGAAAAGAAGATAAGGATGATACTGAAGAAGCGGAAAGAGAATAGGGAATCCAAGCAAAAAAGGCCAACATACCAATGACAATTGATGACATTGCAGAGTCAATCATCAATACAGGCAATATATAACATCACAAGATTAGACAATGAGTAAATATATTATCTACCGAGGATCATAATAAAATAGAAGAAGCAATCATTAAGATGATGGTAGCTTACAAATATGTACCTCTATAATTTGGCAATCATATTCCATAGGAGCTACAAGACAAAATATCAGCTAGGTGGACATATGCATTACATATGGAGAAAAAAATGAGGGATAAATCCCTAGTTGCATTCATGCCCAACTCCTCAGTTGAGTAAATTGACTCAACCATGAAGGAGTATGCCAAGAAATTTTCTACAAAAGCCAGAGCATACAAGGTATTGCAGAAAAAACTCAAAGATATTGACATTAAGAGAAATAAGATTTGAACTCAAATCTTTAATCCACCCAAGAAAATACTAGCTCTAACCAAGACTGATCACACCAAGGAGAAGGAGGCCACACTGAGCGTAGAGTACATTTTCATCAATGACACTAAGGATGTCAATCCCATTGACCTAACCACCGAAGCAAGTAAAGTTATGGATGATATTCCCAAAATATTGAAATCAATAGGAGAAACACCAGACATCACTATAAAAGATATTACTCATGGTGATTCTGATGATAATACCAAGGTTAATGAAGATGTCACTATAGCCCCCGAGCCTACAAATGAACAGGACACTACTGATGTTGCATAGGTACTTGTACCAAGTAATATGCCTTTATTGATGCAAGCAATAAATATAATGACTGAGTCACACCAAAGACCACTTGAGATAGAAGCAGAAAAACTGATGAACAAAGGTGATAAGAAAGGGGAAGAGAAAAATACAAATGGAAAGGACAAACCAAGTGATGCACCCACCAAGGACAGTGGAAAGGTAGACAAGGCTGAAATTCAGGAAAAGGTTGAAGTAGAAACATCTACAACCGACCAATAGGTATTGACCGAGCACCCTAGCCAAGGCACCACACCTCCCAAGAAATCAATAATAGAACCCAAGAAACAAAAGGTTCTTTCTCTAATACCTCAATCCCCTACATCAAGCAACATTCATAAGAAGAAGAAGACCAATAAAGGAAAATCCCCCATCACACTCGATGAGACCATAGACATACCCGACTGTGATCCATGAACACTTGATCTTGAGTTACTGACAAGGTATGGGGATTTATGCAAAAGGAAATCACAATAGGACAAGCTCAGATTGGAACACAGGAACTCACAAGTCCTAGAAACAACAAAGAAGATTCTAATGCAGGTAGTTCCTAACACCGATATTCATCAAAATGCATCCATCATTTATCAACTTGCAGTTTTGACCAAAGCAATCACAAATCAGAATGCAGATGCTGAGAAGGTCATCAAAGAACTTGTAGAAGGGAAGTACCAATACAAAATTATCAAGAAAATCAGCCAAGAAGTGGAAAAGAATAAGGTGAAACTTTCTAAACTGGTAACTACATTAGAACCTATTATTTCAGAATTAGTTACCTTAGTTCAAAATTTGTGCACACTTGAACACTTCACTACCGAGCATAGTGAACAAATAGCTAAGCTAAATGAAGATCTACAGGCTAGTGCACAAAATCTTTCAACCAAGCCAAATGCATTCCAAGTGCATTATGAAAAACTTATTGAATCTAAATGGTTAAGACTTGAAATACAAAAGGAAGAAAGAAAAATTAGAGATGAAGTAACTAAGCTACAAGCCATGTTACTACTGAATCTCACATTACTGATGACACATTTGACTACAACAAAGACTCTAATTTCTACCCCAGAGATGTAAGTAGCAAAGAGCATCTATGACATGCACGCTCAAATTAATTTAGAGAAAATGACCTTAGAGCACCTAAAAGAGAAATAGGAAAAGCTGATGGCAGACATTAAGCAATTGCATTCACACATTCTTGACAAGCTGTAAGTTATACATCTTTGTCATTACTTTCAAAAAAGGGGGAAACATGTACATACATTGTATCTACATAGGGGGAGTCATTGTAAGAGTACAATACTTGGTATATATTGTACATATCATTTTTTGATACTAATTCCAAAGGGGAGATTGATAATCCTTAAAGGATCAGAAGTTGTCATTATTATACAAACTGACAGTTTTGGTTGGTCATGATCACTGAGTGACAACACTCACCGAGCAACAACATTCACTGAGTGAAATGGTTACCAAAATGTTTTGAACACCAAGCAGTATATCAATGAGCACCAATCTAAAGAGACACAACTGAGCACCAGTACACAAAGACATCACCGAGCACTAGTCTACACCAAGAGACAACATTTCACTGAGAAAAGCGGATCTGAGTTACACGTTAGCTAAAGCACTTTAGTCTTTAAAATATATTTTTGCTTAGTTGGATAACCATTTCTTCTAGATCAAGAAAAGCGGAAATTATGGATTTAATTAGTTAACTGATTGTATTCATGTAAACTAGGAGATCAAGGTCAAGTTGTAAACCTTGGATCTTAAATTTTTCAAGAAAAGCATGAAACCTAATTAGGTCATAATCTTGCATATATAGATATATTAATCAATCAAGAAGATGATGATTATAGCCACCAAGGACATCTATGGATTTGACAAAGGTTTTCATGCAAAAGGACATATAAAGCAGAATTCAGTTATGAAGAACTACATACAAGGCTACTATTATACACTAAATTTTGCACCCTAAGTCAAGCTCTCATAGTCTTGATAATATAGTATAACATGGGAATCATCTCCAGGTTGTGGGACCTTTGATAATTGAGATGAGACCTCTAGGATCTAGGTTGTTTCCTCTTGGATAATCACCCAAATCTGCTTCTTATGCACATAAAATAAACTCTTGAGGGAAAAGGGATAGGAGGAGATGCTGAAAGGGAAATAATTGAAAGCAAACTATCCTACTAGGTGATACAACAAAAGTAACATGAAGACAACATAGTGGCCACACCAGCATGAAGAGTCCTAGATATAATAGAACACAATATTTCTGAGCCGGCTTGCATAAGTATTTCATAGAGGGGTTTGAAATAGAAAGAGGTTATTCAAGGAAAGAAAATATTTCACAAACAATAGCTTTCCTAAGAAATTTAGACACAAATTGTGACCTGCAAAGCAAACATTCACTTCAGCAAATGGATGTAGAAATGAGACAAAATAGTTAGGGATGAAAAAAATCCACAAACTACCTAAATCAAATCATCTACAATAGCATACAAAGATGTTGAAAAAGAGAAGAGCTACAGAATCTAAGACTTCTCTGATATAAACCAGTGTATCATATTCATTAAGAGAAAATACAGAAAGAGGGAAATCAGAGGACAGAAAAAATGTCACAGATAATCACCACAGAGTCTAGATTCCAATGAAAGATTACAAATTGCCAAAATTAGAGGGCAGAAAGAGTTCCTCAAATAACTTTTTCAAATGGAAAACTCTAATTACCAACAACCTCTAAAACTATTATATACATCCTCCTTTTGCACGTAGACTTGGAGCAAATCTGATTCCCAAAATTAGGGTTGCAATTCATAAGCAATAGAATAATCAGAAACACTAACACTATCAATTCTTCTCATAAATGCTCTTCAAAAATATCCTACTTGATCTAATATGGATTTGAATATCCTTCCAATCACCATAACTATGCTTCTGAGAAGTCGGCCAATCCATCTACTTACGCTGCAAGCCAGTTCTGTCATAACTCTAAGATCAGATATTTGAACTTTTAAATATTTGCATGACAACGGTCACAACTGGCATGAGATCTACATCAAGGGCTCTAAAAATGCCTTTATTTGTGTTTAAAATGTGACTGTAGATCCTATCTCTAATCCTTTTCTTTTACCTGGATTTACTACATTGACACGTGGCAGCCTGGCGTTATGCCTTGAACAATAGATTTCAAGCATTTTGTAATCAAGCCATTATGCAGACCATTGGATCAAATAGGAACTGCTTGATCATTACTATTTAGACTTTTAATTTACCCCAACACTCACCCTGACCTGCTTTTAACTCAGGTTCACTGAATTCCTCATATTGCTGAGTCGCTGAAATATTTCCTTTAACCTTGAGTTTCTTACCGAGACTTGGCGACAAGGTAGTCTTGTAGTCTCCTTACCTTTCTGTTAACTATGAGTTTTTCATGAGACCTAGTGAAAAAACAGTCACACAATCTCCTGTCATTATTCTTAACTGTGGTCTCTTCATGAGACTTAGCGATAATACAGTCCACTTGGAACATGTGGTACCACAATGCATTGCCTCATAGGTTAAACAAACTGCATCTGGGCATCAAGCCTTTACACCAGTCGTCAGGTTTTCTTAAATCTGCATGGAGATTACATCGCGTTGACTTCAAACCTAACCCAGTTTCAAGCCAACCCTAACCACAGTGAAATATAATCCTTTTGTCTCCAAGTCGCTAGATCTTATCCTTAACTCTGAGTTACTTTATGAGATCACGCAAATTCCCTTTGATCAAACATGATCCAACGATCATCACTGAGTCTTTTGATCATATGAGAATATTCTACTTCTTACTGACACCACGCAACTGAAGCAAGTCTCGTTATCACTAGATGATACAGAATATTCCTTTTCCATTATGTGACTAGGAGATTAAAAGAAAATGTAAATGTGCACATGGAATTTAGGGAAATTAAGGGGCCTGAAAAGGTAATGAGAAAATAGAAAGGCATGGTCGAGCAGCGAGGGTTTATACCAGATTCATAGGGTTTTTTGCATACTTAGGTTATTTTTTTGAACAAGGTAAAAACAAAGAGATGAAAAGATAGCAGAAGACACAACCAAGACTAGAAAATTTATGGTCTTTCTCACAGGTTGGGCTCAACCCTTGTGGGATCCAAATTTACTCCACATGTAGCCAAAATTCACAGAATAGGGAAATTTGGATAACATTTTGGCAATTTGTGGTGGATGTCTGCCTACTAGACATTGAAAACCAGTGACCTTGAAACATTCTATTGGGCATAGGAGTCATTTATTAAACATAAAACCTCCCGGATAGAGAATTAGATTGGAGGGAGGAACGAAACTGTGCACGAGCACTTCTTGAAAAATAGGGAAGACTAACTAGAAAGTAGGGATAGAAAACAAGGAAACATAATTAGAAACATTTACAAGAAAGGACTAACCTCAAAACATGGCTTTAAGTGGAATCCATTAACAAAAATAGGCAAGGGATCTCCTCCAAGAGTTGATAGCTGAAAATAATTATGCTCCTTGCATTCAGTGATGACAAATGGACCTCCCCAGAAGGAATCAAATTTAGTATGTATGCCTAGCCTTGATTTGAATTCATCCCACTTAAGGACTACATATCCAACTTTAAAGTTTCTAGCCTTGGCTCTTTTATCAAAGCTTCTCTTTTTTTGCATCTGATGGAATTCCATATCTTTCATGGATTTATCTCTGTGTTCTTCTAATTCCATAATCTAAGCATACCTAATTTGCAAAGGATCTCCTTCTTCAAACAAGACATATTGAGTAGCTAAGTCCAAGGCTGGCAATTCAATTGAAATGGACAACTTAGCTTCTCTTCCATACACTAACATGTAAGGATAATTCCCAATGATATTCTTTGGGGTAATTTTGTCTAAACATAAGGTAGATTTCAATTTGGTGTGCCAATCTCTTTGGTTGTCTTGTAATGTCTTCTTGATTATCCTGATCAAGTTCTTATTAGTCGATTCTACCAAACCAATCCCCTAAGGGTAATGGTTTGAACTTGTGTTCAAATAAATACCATATCTAATTTCCCACTCTGAGACTTTGAGGCCTGTGAAAGCTAGTGCATTGTCTGAAATAATGGAGTCGGGGACACCAAATCTGTCAATAATATCATCATAAAAGCTTAGGACAACACTCTCATTTGCTTCCTTCAATGCAACTGCCTCTATCCATCTATTGAAATAATCTGTAGCAGCAATTATCCATTTATGGCCTACACTAGATGGAGGATAATCATGCCAATGAAATCTATGCCCCATCTCATGAAAGGTTTTTATGTTCTGATGGGCTGAAGGGGCAAGGCTACAAGTTTTTCTTTTCCTGCAAAAATGGCACACTTGATGCATTTTCTTACATAATCATGACTATCCCTGAAGATAGATGGCCACTAGTATCTAGCCCTCATGATCTTAAAAGAAGTAGTCCTAGGAGAGAAATGACCTCTAGAAGGTCCATCATGGAATTCAAATAGGACCCTTGCTATCTTTTTTGAATCTATGCACCTCAAAAGGACACCATTGTGATCCTTTCTAAAAAGAATTTCATCTATCAGCACAAAAGGAACAAATTGTAATCTATAGTACCTTCTCTTGGCTGAATCCAAATCTATAGGGAACTGTCCTATTTTTAGGTAATGAATCATGTTAGGAAACCAACCTACTGCCTTGGCATGATCATCTGTTGAATGAATAACTAAGGATGCATTCTCTTGCTCTTGTTTTCTTAAGGTATCATCTTCTGTCAGTTTCTCACATAAGCCTCTACCTCTAACCAGTTTAGTGATTTGGATATCAATGTCATATTCCATGATTTTGGTAATCCAACTAGCTCTTTTTTCATTTAGGTCTCTAGAAAGCAAGAACTCTTTGACACTAGGATGAATAACTTTTAGTCAAACTTTGTTGTCAGTTAGCAGATGTCTAAACTTCTTTAGGATTTTGACCACAACAAGCACATGTTTTTCTACAAAGGAATACCTTTGTTCATATTCTTCTAAACCTTTTCTAATGAAAGAAATAGGTTGCTCCAATCCTTCAGAATTTTCTTGGGTCAATATTGCAGAAATAGCATCAGAACCTCCATAAGCATAAAGGATAAAATCCTTGCTGAAATTTGGGTTCAATAGGGCAGGAGCTTCTGTCAGAGCTTCTTTGATGGCTTGGAAACTGGCTTTCCCTTCTTTGCTCCAACAGAAAGATGCATTCTTCTTCAACATTGTTGTCAAAGGATTTAGTAAATCTGCAATACTAGGCAAGAAACGCTTGACAAAGTTAATCCTTCCTATGAAAGATTGAAGACCTTTCTTGTGATGTGGTAGGGGTAGCTCTAGAATAGCTACAATCCTCTCAGGGACTACTATAATCCCTTCCTTGGATACTATATATCCTAACAATTTCCCTTCATGAACTGTAAACACACATTTTTTGGCATTAAGAGATATCCCAAATTCTCTACACCTTTCAAAAATTTTCCTCAGGTGTTTGATATGGTCTGCTACATGATTAGAATAAATAGTTATGTCATCTAAGTAAACCAGTACAAACTTGTACATGAGGCTTTTAAAGGCCATATCCATTGCCTTTTGAAAAGTAGCACCTGCATTTGACAAACCAAAGGGTATTTTTTGATAAGCCATGGTTCCCCACTTGGTTGTAAATGCAGTCTTATATTGATCTCCTTCATTAACCAGGATCTGATTATATCCCGAATAGACATCGAGTAATGAAAATTCCTCAGATCTAGAAACACATTGCAGAATTTGCTCCATAGATGGCAGAGGATGGCGATCTTTTAGGGATGCCCTATTAAGGTCCCTAAAGTCAACACATATCCCGAGTTCCCCATTCTTCTTCCTAACAGGAACAAGTTTGGAAACCCAACTAGTATGCTTGATGGGGTAAATAATTCCAGTTTCAATCAGTTTTAGCACTTCTTTATGCATAAGTGGTTCAAGCTTGGGGTTGACAGGCCTTTGTTTTTGCCTGACTAGTTTGGCATTTGGTTCTAATTCAATGGTATACTGAGCAAGGGCTGGATTAAAACCTTTGAGGTATTCATATTTCCATGCAAGTATATCACTGAAATCTTTTAATAATTGGGTATAGGCCTGCTTTTCTG
Source organism: Thuja plicata (assembly GCA_018584345.1). NCBI lineage: Eukaryota > Viridiplantae > Streptophyta > Pinopsida > Cupressales > Cupressaceae > Thuja > Thuja plicata. Next base: position 98,862 of record MU227795.1, read on the forward strand.
AATCAGTATTTACCTTCCCAAATTGTAGACTTTTACCTAGCTCCAACTCTAGTTCGGTATAATGTTCTTGTTGGACCACCAGGCTAGTTTTACTACTTTTAACTTGATCATCTTTATTGAAGATAGCTTCTAAGGTGACAAGACCCTTGGGTATCTTATTTGATCTAAGTTGTATCACTTGATCACCGTAGTTCTGCATTAGTCTATCTTGGTTATGTTCTAAGAAAACATCCTCTTCAAATAAGAACTGCAAAATTTGTTCATCATTGTCAAACACTTGCCAATTAATATTATTATCAAGGATAGAAGGTCTGGCAATCACTTTAATATTTTTTTTGTCTCTCTCCTTTGAAATTCTATTAGGGATATCATGTTGTGATCCAACAGCAACTAATCTATTTGCATTCTGATTTAGTTTCCTAGGGATAGAAACAATATTGAAAGCATGGAAATCTTCTATAGCATCCCAAAATCAATGTTTTTATGCCCTCATTGTATCACTTTTGGTTGCATTTATCCCTCTTACTTGGCTGACAACCAGCTCACTATCACCATAAACTTTTAGGGCTTTGATCCCTCTCTTTCTTTCCTATTCCAATCCATTCACTAGGCTCTCATATTCAGAAGTGTTGCTAGTGCAAGAGAAACTGAACCTAAAGGTTTTATAATACTTCTCCTCATTAGGAGAGACTAACATAGCACCACCACCAGCACCATGCCTTCTTCTAGCACCATCAAAGTATAGTTCCCAAACTTGATTGTTCTAGTCTTCTGACTCGGTATCATTCTTAGAAATATTTGGCTCTATAAATCCACCTTCTTGTATTAAATAGTTTCCCAAACCAGCATCCCAAATAAAATTGGCTTGGGCCTTTGAATCTCTCTCTGATTCCAATTCATCTAGATAGATATCTAGGATAACTTCTATTTTAGTGTTTGTTTCTCTAATGATTGGGAAGTCATTACTGTCAAGTGCAAGGTACCTTGAATTGAGTATGTTGGACACGTAAGGTTCTATACAGTGTGCTTCCAATGATTCAGACTTCATAGTAACCTTGGTTCCATATCTTGTATAGAAGAGCATGTGAGACCAGTCAGAAGAAAGATAGCCTCCTATCTTTGTTGTAAACTCCCTTGATAAACATATGGAAAATAAGGCGGGGAGATCTATGATGTATATGTCAAGTAGGATAGAGAAATTGGGGCTAGCATGGAGGATTAAACTGGTATCCTTGGCTACACCTATTGTGTTTACTGAGGAACCATCAACCTGGGTAACCCTCTTTTGGAAAGGTTCATATTTCAGTCCCAAATGGTCAGCCACTTTCTTAGGCATGACAGTGCTAGTATCTCCACTGTCTACCATACAATTATGTACTAAAGATTTTCCAATAATTAAAGATACATAAAAGGGAGGTGGATTTAAGTTCCTACCTTGAATGGTATTTTCTTTGGAATTGCTGCTTGGAGCCTCCTTTTCTTGATTAGTGTTGACCAACACTGGCTTTGTTGTATCTTTTGCAGGTTGAGGAGTTGACACTTCACCCATAGTCTTCTTGAAGATTTTAGGCTTCCCTGGAATAGAAAAAGAGTCCCACAATAGGTGATATATATTGTGAACTTAATGGATCTGTAATAAGCAATATATGATTGCAGCAATCAGGTCATATATTTTGTCTACTCTCTAAAAATTGTAGAAAATAGTAAAAATCCTTTAAGGTGGACTTAACAGTCTTATTGTAAGTCTCTTAACCAAGTGCACACATACATCGTGTTTCTAAAATATCTTAACTAAGTAAACTTAACAAGTCTAACATGTTACTCCTAACAGGGTAATATCATCAGAAGTGATTGTTATCCTAATTTTCAGCATGCATCAAGGTAATCATAAATAGGAAGAGATTGCATTTTAGAAGTCCTATTAATATTATCCTTCAGGTATTATTAATCAACATTTTGTAATTACATTCATTTTTAGAAATTGTCATTTTGTACTCTAAGAATTGATCACATTCTAGAATTTTTAAATTACAATTTTGATCAATTACATTGTGCATTCAAGCTGAATGTATTATACAAATGTTATTTCATCTTTCTTTTCATGTCAAAACAATAGTACATTGTAGAATAAAAGGCATAATTGAAAGTATTGAGTAGAGGTCCCATGCATTGCCTTGTGGTTGGTTTCTTGATGCTTGCATATTAGGTCTCCATTGCTAGTTGCATATCAGGTCCTAGGTCTTCATAGTCCATCTTCATCTGCATATAGGTATTTTAGGGTTTACCTGAATCATAAGAGAAAATGGGGTGTTAAATCCAGTTGCATCTAAGCAATACATGGGACATAAACAACACACAATCAATCCTTCTCCAAACTACATATTAATCTGATGAAATCAATGTAATGAGAAAACATTCATCTATAATATCTGAAGAATAGTATTAAAGGGACTTGTTCCAAACATGAAACCTTTTGCTATGTATGATCACTTTGATATATGTTATTCTTCTCTATATAATAAAATATTTGAATAAAAGGGACTTAGTATTACCATTTGAGAAACCTTTTTCATGACTAGATCAACCTATGAGTTCACCAAATGACACAAACCAACCAATACTCATGAGTGAATGTCATCTTACATTCACTCACAAATATTAATTGGTGCATATGATTTGATGACCTAATAAATTGAGTGGTATTTTGTGTGCAAATGGACAGGTATCTATAACTCAATTCAGGAAACAAAAGAAAATGATGCAGTGGATGTCACGAGCCCATGCTCAAACTTCACATAAGGCATTATATGCAAAAAGATGGTTGATATATCAGAAGGTTACTGCTCACATACATAAGAAGGATGAAATGTAGACACATGAAGGAGTCAAAAGATGCTACAGGAAGGACATGAACAAAGGAAGTTGGAGAATTACAGAATTGAAAGACTCTGAAGATTCACTGTTTTTATGCAGATAATGGAAAGTGAGAAAATGTTGTTACAGTAAGTGCTTCTTCACATATATGTTGCTTAAAAATATCTATTAAAAGTTCACTTGGAAGATCAAAGTTGAAAAATCATGCATAAAGAGTGTGCATAAATTGTATTAAATGAGAAGATGCCATTATAGTCATTTTTTAACAACTAAATTTGACAGGGTAAAAGCATGAAACAAAAGATGTGAAAACTGCAAGTTAGAATAGAGATTAACAGTCTTAAATCAGCATGGGTGTGCACATATAGAGGATGAGCATGATGAAAAGACTATCATAAGATATCCAGGAGCTTCATCAAATGAGATCATGCTTAATAAATCTAAAATTGCAGTGCATAATGTGTTTTAGACAAACTATCGAGAAAGTTTCTTTTTGCAGAGTTTACATCTCATATTGATGTTTTGAAAAGATGTACATTCATGATAACAGAACAGGGCATGTAATGGTGATAAGAATTTTATATGCAGATTGGGTTTACTATATTGAAGTAAAACCCATGGGAGTCATGAGCCAGTGCTCGAACCCCATGAGTTTGTTCTTTCCTATCTATACTTCAAAAGTAAAATAGTATGTTTTTACATAAAAAACAACATATTCAACATATTTGTGTTTACATGCTAAAAGAGATGATCAGTATTATCAGAAAAACTGTAAACTAAAAATGTTTTTTAACATAATGTTGCAGTTTAAATATCTTATTTGTGTTTTTTTTTCAGACAGTGGAGTGTCATTAAACAGGGAAGCATATGTTGTGCTTACTACATTCTTGTATTTGAAGACAGCAAGAATGATGTTTTATTTAAAACATTCAGACAATACAAATCTCGTGTTTCACTTCAAAATTGAAACAAGCATTAAACCGACAACTTCAAGTGCAAAGCCATGTCGCTATTTTAAAGTAATGCAAATTATGGCATGGGGAATGACAGTGAGGTTCAACATCGAGCAATACTGAATTTCATGGGCTAGCTCGATACTAAACATATACCAGTTCAAAGATTTAAAGCTACAGTCAACATCAAACACTAAGAAAATGAAGATCATATTGATGCAGTAAGCAGAGATAAATAAACAACAGAAGGAGCCAACTTATCTGTATGCACAAATTGGGGTATGTCTTCATATTCCCAGTCATGACTATAGAAAATCGCACAAAAAATGTGAAGCTTATGACTGAAAGATGTCATAGAGATAAAACCAAATGCATACATTGCATCTTTCAGTCATAAGATACATTTTTTTTAAAAATGTTGAGGAGAACCCACATAGAGGTCGAGACAAAACAATCATATTTTGGTCTATTGCCCACGGGTCTGAAGGAGAGAGACAACAGTGGTGGTTTTTTATTGTCACACTACAAACTGGGGATAAGTCTGAAACTATGACTGAGATGTCCCCAGTTCAAAGTCGAGTTTCATGGGCTCGACATCTCAATCATAGTTTAAGACCACTCCAAGATTACAGTGGTAGTAAATTCCAAATGTATAGTGGTGGTCACAAACAGATAAGAACTCCCTGAGTCTTCTTTATACACTGTAGTTCAAAACCCGCAATGGTGGTAAAACAACAGAAAAGAAACCCCAAGTTACAAATCACTATTCAGTGCCATTTCTATTGGCATAATATCATCAAAACATCCCAACATTAAAGCAAATGCAAGATAACTTACAGTTGGAACCTGAGTTCAAAGAAAATGAAGATCAAAAGCCATGGCCTTTACTAAAGAAGAATGAAACAAAAATAAGCATGCCATGTGTTACATTGAGCATGTAAACAACACTTTTTCCCTCATAAAGCTCATGAAACTTGAAGTTTCTCTACAGAACAGAGGCATAAACATAGCAGAGATTCATGGTTTCCAGTTTCAACATGGCGGCAACACAAAGCAAAAAACTCTAAGATGCAAATGAAACTAATGAACAAAATGCTTTGTGTTTTACTCTCATTTGGAATCCACTGTCAGATGGAGTAAATACATTTACAGTCCCAGAGCATCAACATTCCCTCCTTATTGCCACATTGGTACTTTTTGTGCCATGACATAATGAAATGTCCCTTCCAACTGATGGTGATCAAGTCAATTACAAACTGTGCTAGTTACCAAACCACAGCAGCATCAACCACAGTGGTATGGTGTCGGCAGAGTTAGAGATGGGTGATGTTGCCGAGTTGATAAGGGTTTCAAACCCTTTGAAGTTAGGTAGTCGGGTTTTTTGAGTAGGGTGATAAACACTGCTAAATTCGAATGTCGTGTATTCAAAATATGGTAAAGGATGTAATTTCTATATTGGTAATTAGTATATGTAAATATGGGGGGCTAAAAATTAGGGTTTTCTTAGAGGGAAATTGATTAAACCCTATAGTTATGGAGAGTTTTTGGAGGGATTTTTGGAGGGAAGATTATTTGAAAATAAGCCATGTTGGCTATTTAGTGAAAGTTTTTTCTTTACGTTTTGAGGGGGTCAATTTAGTGAATGGAGGAGCTTTAGTGAATTCATTATTCCTATAGTTGTTTGTTCATTTTTTTTGTATTCCAGTGTAAGTTCATGCTTGTAATTTCGGTTTTGTGCAAGAGGATTTCACTATTCTTTTCCATTACTCAGGAATTCATACATGTAACTTGTATATAGATTTTTGAGAAGAATATAGTTGCCCCACTTTTTTCCATACATCCTATTGTGATTATTTGTTCAAGTTCCTTTTCAATTTTCTGCATCTAAGAGTAATATGTTTGTAAATATGGATTAGTGAATTGCATTGATTCCTATTCTATATCAAAGAATATAAGCCTTTTGCAGAATATGCATGTTGTTAATGGTGAGAGTACTGCTTGTGGTTAAACCCTAGTTGTGGCCTTCCAATTAACCTATGTATTGAGTAGTGAATGATAGTGCAGAAATCCCTAGGGTATGATAAGTGGATGTCAGTTTGAAGCTTCAAAAAGATCTGAAACTTCTTGGTGTATCACCTTTTTCTAGTTTTCATGCAAGTTCAATTTTAAATCTTTCTCCCCTTTTCTCAGTTAAATTTTCAATCAGGAGGTGATATCCCATACTAAATAGGAGCTGGCCTAGAATCTGGAGACTCTTCCTCATCCATAGTTCACCCACAGCTAGAGGAAGTTTCCATTGTCAGATAGAATTGACATGAAGCCTTAATGCCTGATTTAGGGTGACAATTCTAAGCCTGAACAGTTTTTGGCACGCCCAGTGGGACAGTGAACTGCTTCTCAGTTCTGATTTAATTTATGTGATTGATTTAAGCTCTTAGTGTGGATTTTAATGAGCAGAACTCCAACAAGATCAAACAAGAAAGGATTTGTGTACCAGGAGTTACAGTCAAGAAAAAGAGGAGGAAGATCATCCAAAGGTGGAAGAACATCACAAGATGCAAGAGGTGCTCTATTGAATTCAAATTTCTCTTCATTTGATAATCCCATTTTTGAAGATCAAGCTGTGAATTTAGAAGAACTTGAGGTTATTTTTGAAGAGATCAATCTTCTTAAGGATCTAAGTGTTCCTACTCATTCTGGATTAGAATTTCCAAGTATTGAAGATTTTTCTATAGATAATTCTATTTTTGGAGCTTCTACAAGTGTTACTGCAGCAAATCCCCACAATTTGAAGACTTACCAAAGGAAGGCCGCTCAACATACTCAAGCTGTTGTTGCAACTATCGTTCAGCAACAAGTACCACCAGCTATAGGAATGTCAAGAAATCTACCTTTTGTCCCTTTTGATCAAGGTAGTCCTCTCTGAATTGCAAATCACAACAATATACCCTTGGCTACCTTGAAAGGCCTGCCATCATTCACCAGAGAAGGTCAAGTAACAGCTATTGAATACATCAGAGATATTGCATCCCTGTGCAATGTCCACCATGTCATAGAGGAAGATGTGGCTATGAAGTTGTTAGCTACATCACTTAAAGGTAAAGCTCTTGACTAGTTCAGAAATCTTCCAATAAATTCTATTGCTACATGGGATATTTTTGGGGAAAATCTCTCTAAGTTTTTTGAGGATAAATCTGATAATCTATCTTTAGTAGAGCAATTAACCACTATAAAAAGGGATCCTCAAGAAGAGTTAGGTGATTTTAATCTTAGATTCTAGAAAACTTGGAATAGGATTCCTGCCACGGTAAGACCCTCTGCCAAATATGCTTTTCCATACTTTCTCAAAAGCTTGAATAGTGATATTTTAGTAATGATCCAGTCCATGGGAGGAAGTTCTTTACCTCAAGCCTATGATATTGCAAGTAGAGCAGAGAATAGTCTCATTCAGGCAGGAAAGATAGCTCCTAGGCCACCCATGCCTTACTTTCCCAATATCCAGCCCAATATGTCATTGATTAATCCACCATTAGCTCCATTGCCATCTTACAAAAGTGAAGAAATTATGCCTATGGTTCCTCCTAGTGAATTACAAAGTATAAAAAATAACCAGCAAAAGATTGAGAGCTTGCTACAAACTTTTGGGAATGAATTAGTTAACCTAAAAAGGTAGCAAAGCCATCCCATAGCCTATACTAAAAATCAATTTGCTAGTTCCTTATCTCAGCAGCCTAATTAGCTTGGTTATCAAGACAATAAGCAGCAATATCAAGGAAATAGTAATGCAAATAAGCAAAACTGGAATCAAAGGCCTTATAAGCCATACAATTCAGCACCTCTCAATGCTGTTAGGGATATTGTTCCTAGCCAAAATAACCTTGTTACATATTATGAATGGTGTTATCCCTATAATGAACAACACAATAATTCTAAGTGTACTAATGGAGTGCTTAATCAAGCATTAATGGTTCAAAGTATCATAGATTCACAACCTACTGTATCTACTAAAGAGGCTCAGCAACACTGTGATACAACTGCTCCTGACACTGCATTCCTCAATTGGCAAGAGGAAGAGTTCTGTGGAGTAAATGGTGATTCATCCATATCATCAAACACTAGAGCCAAGAAGAGAGCCCTAGAATCAGAGCAATCAACTGCTGGGATAGATGCTACAAATAAATCATCACTCATTCCACCAGTTTCAATCCTAAAGGGGGCCTCTACTCATGTGAACAGAGAAATACAATATCAGAAATAGCTGGATCAGAGTATTAGTAAGTCTTCTCAGAAGGTACAATTTTTTGTTCCTTATAACATTGTTGATAATATGAAAAAGATGAATGTTTCTATTTCAATGTGGGATTCATTAGCTATTCCAAGACAAATTGATTTATTAAAGGAGGAACTATCAAAAGGAACATCAATTCTACATCAAGCTGTAAATAATCCTCCTAGAGTGGTATTGGCCAATTCAGATCCTTCAGTGGTTCAGGATGAAGCAGTCAAACAGAAGGAAAAGAAGATTGGTAAAGTACAGTAGCAAGTATCACAAGAAAGTAAAAATGCTGCAGAATTAAAGAAGCCAACAATACCAACTAAAATAAAATCAGAAAATATGCAGAAGGTGACAGAAAAGGGAGGTAAGAAATCTACAAATGTTAAGCCTCCTCCTTTCTATGTTTCTTTAATCATTGGAAACAAATTAGTGCATAACTGTATGGTTGGCAGTGGTGCAACCAGCACTGTCATGCCAAAGAGTATAGCTGATATGTTGGATTTGAAGTATGAACCTCTTGAGAAAGGAGTTGTTCAACTTGATGGTTCTTCAGTTAAAACTATTGGGGTTGTTAAAAATACAAGTCTAACCTTGCACTCATGTCCAAAATTCTCCATTTCCCAAGATATTTTTGTCATAGATCTGCCACCTTACTTTGCTCTATGTTTATTAAGAGACTTCACAACCAAGATAGATGGATATTTCTCATCAAATTGGTCTCACCTATATTTCAGAACTAGGTATGGTGCTAAGGTGACCATAAATTCAGAATTATGGGCCAAAGACCATATAGAGCCTTATAATCCTAGTCCCATAAATGCAAGCTATGTGATCACAGATCCAAATGAAATCAATGAGAGTTCATCTTATAACACACAAACTGAAGAATATCCCGATATGGTTCATGATGAATGGGCAGCTAGAAATGACCAAGAAATGGATGTGTTTGATGCTGGTTTTGGTAATTATGTGATGTTAGAATCTGATTTAGTTGTTCCTAATCTGATTAAAGATCAATGTTCTGAATCTGAATTATCTAACC
>MU227795.1:108998-128922 GCA_018584345.1 Thuja plicata
GATTTTAGAGACCTTAATAGGGCATCTCTAAAAGATAGGAATCCCCTCCCTTCCATGGAACAGATCCTTCAATATGTTTCAGGCTCTGAAAGATTCTCACTCTTGGATGGATATTCTAGTTATAATCAAATTTTAGTTAAGGAATCTGATCAATTCAAAACAGCCTTTACTACTAAATGGGGTACAGTGGCCTACTGAAGGATGCCATTTGGGTTGTCAAATGTGGGGGCCACTTTTCAGAAAGCAATGGACATGGCTTTCAAAAACTTAATGTATAAATTTGTTTTGGTGTATCTAGATGATGTTACCATTTACAGCAAGATTGCAAACTAGCATATTGATCATTTAAAACAAATTTTGCAGAGATGTAGAGAGTTTGGAATCTCTCTTAACCCAAAGAAGTCTATCTTTGTAGTACATGAAGGCAAACTTTTGGGGTATCAAGTGTCTAAAGAAGGTACAACAATTGATCCTAAAAGGATTCATGCAATTCTCGAGCTGTCACTGCCTAAACATAAAAAGGGGTTGCAAAGTTTTATTGGAAGGATAAATTTTGTTAGACGCTTTATTCCCGATATTGCAAATTTATTGAAACCTTTGACTTCTATGTTGAAAAAGGATGTGCCTTTCAGCTAGACTGCTGAGGGAAAAGAGATTTTTGAGCAAATCAAGAATGCCTTTTCTTCAACCCCTACATTAGCTAATCCTGATTTCTCTAAGGATTTTGTTTTATATGCTTATGGTGGTATTGACACAGTTTCAGCAATGCTGGTGCAAAAGAATGAAGAAGGACAGGAGCAGCTAGTAGCCTTTTTTAGCAAAGGTATGAATAGTTATGAGGAAAAATACAGCTTTGTGGAAAGACATGTGTTAGCTGTTATAAAAGGCCTTAAAGAAATTTAAACATCTGGTTGCTGGGAATAAAATACATCTAATGATTGCACACACTAGCATTAAAGAGTTTCTATTGAATAAAGATGTAAGTGAAAAAAGGGCAAGGTGGATAACTAAAGTCATGGAGTATGATGTACAAATTCATGTAACCAAGCTAGTTTGAGGAAAAGGTTTATGTGCTCAGATGGTAGAAGGAGAAGATCGGGTTAAAACTACTAAAGAGGCGATCCTCCTCCAAGGTAATTTTGTACTTATTAATGATTTAGCATCCTGGTTATTAGATATGACCAGATTTTTGAAAACTGGTCAATATCCAATACACCTTGACAGAGCCAAGAGAAGGTACTTTAGGCTTCAATCTATTCCTTATGTGCTAATTGATAACATTATGTATAGGAAAGATCTTGCTAGTATGCTTCTTAAATGCATAGATTGTATGGATCAAAAAAAGATTCTATCTGAATTTCATGAAGGATCTTGTGGAGGATATTTCAGCCCCAAGACTATAGCATGGAAGATTCTAAGAGCTGGCTATTATTGGCTAGATTTATTCAAGGATGCTCATTCATGGGAAAGAAGATGCCAAAGTTGTGCTATGTTTGCAGGAAAGCAAAGGTTGGCAGCATTACCATTGAAATAAATCATTGTTGATCAGCCATTCAACAAGTGGGGAGTGGACTTTATTGGCCCAATAAACCCTAACTCCAATGTAGGGCATAGATGGATCTTAACTGCCACAGATTATTTCACTAGATGGACTGAGGCAATTGCACTAAAAGAATCTTTTGGAAATGTTGTTCTAAATTTCTATGATGATATTATTACAAGGTTTGGAGTTCCTCAGTCAATCATATCAGATAATGATTTAGCCTTTATTAGAACAGCTATAACATAATGGGCTATCAAGAATGGTATTTACTTAATTACTTCTTCTAATTACTACCCACAGGGTAATGGTCTTGCAGAATCTACCAACAAAAACCTAATCAGGATCATCAAGAAGAATTTGCAAGGAAACAAGAGGGATTGGCACTCTAAGTTGAAGGCAGCTCTGTGGCTGGATAAAATTACACCTAAGCAGGTTATTGGGAATTCACCCTATGTTCTTGTTTATGGCAAAGAGGCTAGATTGCCTATATCTAAAGAATTCCCTGCACTGCAGCTAGCTGATCAAATGCTACTTTTTGAAGAAGGAGATCCCCTTGCCTTAAGGTATGCCAGTTTATTGCAATTAGAAGAAGAAAGGAGAAAGTCATTTGAAACTATGGAATTGTTCCAAGCACAAACTAAGAGGTCTTTTGACAAGAAGACTACATTCACAGATTACAAAGAAGGTGATCTAGTACTTAAGTGGGATGTACTAAAGAGCAGGCCAGGGAAGCATGATAAATTTGATAACTTTTGGGTAGGCCCTTTTTTTATTACAGCCTACAAGGAAAACAATGCTTATCAGTTGTCCACAACTGATGCAGAAGTTCTACAAATTCCAGTTAATGGAATACACCTCAAGCTTTGCTTTGAGGATTAGGTTTTAGTCGAAGTTTCATTTTCAATAAGTGTTGTCCAAACACATAGGTCTTTAGGTTGCATTAGGTCTAGGATAGCTGCATTTTCATTTCAATAATGATTACATTCATGGTTTCAGGTTTCCTAACTCCATTGCCCAAGGATAAAGGTCTAGGGTTGTGTCTAGCAGGCAGACATCCAACAGAAGTCGCCAAAATTGTTATCCTAATTTTCAGCATGCATCAAGGTAATCATAAATAGGAAGAAATTGCATTTTAGAAGTCCCATTAATATTATCCTTCATGTATTATTAATCAACATTTTGTAATTACATTCATTTTCAGAAATTGTCATTTCGTACTCTAAGAATTGATCACATTCCAGAATTTTTAAATTACAATTTTTATCAATTACATTGTGCATTCAAGCTTAATGTATTATACAAATGTTATTTCATATTTCTTTTCATGTCAAAACAATAGTACATTATAGAATAAAAGGCATAGTTAAAAGTATGGAGTAGAGGTCCCATGCATTGCCTTGTGGTTGGTTTCTTGATGCTTGCATATTAGGTCTCCATTGCTGGTTGCATATCAGGTCCTAGGTCTTCATAGTCCATCTTCATCTGCATATAGGTCTTTTAGGGTTTACTTGCATCATAAGAGAAAATGGGGTGTTAGATCCAGTTGAATCTAAGCAATACATGGAACATAAACAACACACAATCAATCCTTCTCAAAACTGCATATCAATCTGATGAAATCAATGTAATGAGAAAAAATTCATCTATAATATCTGAAGAATAGTATTAAAGGGACTTGTTCCAAACATGAAACCTTTTTCTATGTATGATCACTTTGATATATGTTATTCTTCTCTATATAATCAGATATCTGAATAAAAGGGACTTAGTATTACCATCTGAGAAACCTTTTTCATGATTAGATCAACCTATGAGTTCACCAAATGACATAAACCAATCAATACTCATGAGTGAATGTCATCTTAAATTCACTCACAAATATTAATTGGTGCATATGATTTGATGACCTAATAAATTGAGTGGTATTTTGTGTGCAAATGGACAGGTATATATAACTCAATGCAGGAAACAAAAGAAAATGATGCAGTGGATGTCACGAGCCTGTGCTCGAACTTCACATAAGGCATTATATGCAAAAATATGGTTGATATCTCAGAAGGTTACTGCTCACATACATAAGAAGGATGAAATGAAGAAAAATGAAGGAGTCAAAAGATGCTACAAGAAGGACATGAACAAAGGAAGCTGAAGAATTGCAGAATTGAAAGACTCTGAAAATTCACTATTTTTATGCAGATAATGGAAAGTGAGAAAATGTTGTTATAGTAAGTGCTTCTTCACATATATGTTGCTTCAAAATATTTGTTAAAAGTTCACTTGGAAGATCAAAGTTGAAAACTCATGCATAAAGAGTGTGCATAAACTATATTAAATGAGAAGATGCCATTATAGTCATTTTTTAACAACTGAATCTGACAAAGTAAAAGCATGAAACAAAAGATGTGAAAACTGCAAGTTAGAACAGAGATTAACAGTCCTAAATCAGCATGGGTGTGCACATATAGAGGATGAGTATGATGAAAATACTATCATAAGATATCTAGGAGCTTCATCAAATGAGATCATGCTTAATAAATCTAAAATTGCAGTGCATAATGTGTTTTAGACAAACTATCAAGAAAGTTTCTTTTTGCAGAGTTTACATCTCATATTGATGTTTTGAAAAGATGTACATTCATGATAACAGAACAGGGCATGTAATGTTGATAAGAATTTTATATGTAGATTGGGTTTACTATTTTGAAGTAAAACCCATGGGAGTCATGAGCCCGTGCTCAAACCCCATGGGTTTGTTCTTTCCTATGTATACTTTGAAAGTAAAACAGTATGTTTTTACATAAAAAATAGCAGCATATTCAACATATTTGTGTTTACATGCTAAAGGAGATGCTTAGTATTATCAACAAAACTGTAAACTAAAAGTGTTTTCTAACATAATGTTGCAGTTTAAATATCTTATGTGTGTGTTTTTTTTAGATAGTGGAGTGTCATCAAATAGGGAAGCAAATGTTGTGCTTACTACATTCTTGTATTTGAAGACAACAAGAATGATGTTTTATTTAAAACATTCAGACAATACAAATCCTGTGTTTCACTTCAAAATTGAAACAAGCATTAAACTGACAACTTCAAGTGCAAAGCCATGTGGCTATTTTAATGTAATACAAATTATGGCATGGGGAATGATAGTGAGGTTCAACATCAAGCAGTACTGAAGTTCATGGGCTTGATACTAAACATATACCAGTTCAAAGATTTAAAGCTACAGTCAACATCAAACAGAGAGCACTGACATGCATCAAACACTAAGAAAATGAAGATCATATTGATGCAGTAAGCAGAGATAAATAAACAATAGAAGGAGCCAACTTATCTGTATGCGCAAAGTGGGATATGTCTTCATATTCCTAGTCATGATTGTAGAAACTCACACAAAAAATGTGAAGCTTATGACTGAAAGATGTCATAGAGAAAAAACCAAATGCATACACTGCATCTTTTAGTCATAAGCTACATTTTTTTTTAAAATGTCAAAGAGAACCCACATAGAGGTTGAGACAAAACAATCATAGTTCAGTCTGTTGCCTGCGGGTCTGAAGGAGAGAGACAGAAGTGGTGGTGTTTTATTGTCACGCTACAGAGTGGGGATAAGTCTAAAACTATGACTGAGATGTCCCTAGTTCAAAGCTGAGGTTCATGGGCTCAACATCTCAATCACAGTTTAAGACCACTCCAAGATTGCAGTGGTAGTAAATTCCAAATGTATAGTGGTGGTCACAAACAAAGAAGAACTCCCCGAGTCTTCTTTATACACTGCAGTTCAAAACCCACAATGGTGGTAAAACAACAAAAAAGAAACCCCAAGTTACAAATCACTATTTGGTGCCATTTGTATTGGCATAATATCATCAAAACATCCCAACATTAAAGCAAATGCAAGATAACTTACAGTTGGAACCCGAGCTCAAAGAAAATGAAGATCAAAAGTCGTGGCCTTTACTAAAGAAGAATGAAACAAAAAGAAGGATGCCATGTGTTACATTGAGCATGTAAATGACACTTTTTCCCTCATAAAGCTCATGAAACTCGAAGTTTCTCTACAGAATAGAGGCGGAAACATAGCAGAGATTCATGGTTTCCAGTTTCAACATGACAGAAACACAGAGAAAAAAACCCTAAGATGCAAACAAAACTAATGAACGAAATGCATTGTGTTTTACTCTCATTTGGAATCCACCTGTCAGATAGAGTAAATGCATTTGCAGTCCCAGTGCATTGACATTCCCTCCTTATTGCCACATTGGTACTTTTTGTGCCACAACATAATGAAATGTCCCTTCCAACTGATGGTGATCAAGTCAATTACAAACCATGCTGGTTACCAAACCACAACAGCATCAACCACAGTGGTATGGTGTTGGTAGAGTCAGAGATGGGTGATGTTGCCGAGTTGATAAGGGTTTCAAACCCTTTGAAGTTAGGTAGTCGGGTTTTTTGAGTAGGGTGATAAACATTGCTAAATTTGAATGTCATGTATTCAAAATATGGTAAAGGATGTAATTTCTATATTGGTAATTAGTATATGTAAATGTGGGGGGCTAAAACTTAGGGTTTTGTTGGAGGGAAATTGATTAAACCCTATAGTTACAGAGAGTTTTTGGAGGGCTTTATGGAGGGAAGATTATTTGAAAATAAGCCATGTTGGCTATTTAGTGAAGGATTTTGCTTTATGTTTTGAGGGGGTCAATTTAGTGGATGGAGGAGCTTTACTAAATTCATTATTCCTATAGCTGTTTGTTCATTTTTTTTTATCCCAGTGTAAGTTCATGCTTGTAATTTTGGTTTTGTGCAAGAGGATTTTACTATTCTTTGCCATTACTCAGGAATTCATACATGTAACTTGTATACAGATTTTTGAGAAGAATATAGTTGCCCCATTTTTTTCCATACATCTTATTGTGATTATTTGTTCAAGCTCCTTTTCAATTGTTTGCATCTAAGAGTAATATCTTTGTAAATATGGATTAGTGAATTGCATTGATTCCTTTTCTATATCACAGAATATAAGCCTTTTGTAGAATATGCATGTTGTTAATGGTGAGAGTACTGCTTGTGGTTAAACCCTAGTTGTGGCCTTCCAATTAACCTATGTATTGAGTAGTGAATGATAGTGCAGAAATCCCTATGGTATGATAAGTGGATGTCAGTTTGAAGCTTCAAAAAGATCTGAATCTTCTTGTTGTATCACCTTTTTCTAGTTTTCATGCAAGTTCAATTTTGAATCTTTCTCCCCTTTTCTCAGTTAAATTTTCAATCAGGAGGTGATATCCCATACTAAATAGGAGCCAGCCTAGAATCCAGAGACTCTTCCTCATCCATAGTTCACCCACAGCTAGAGGAAGTTTCCATTGTCAGATAGAATTGTCATGAAGCCTTAATGCCTTATTTAGGGTGACAATTCTAAGCCTGAACAGTGATCACAACTTGTAGCCCTAACAAGCACCTTCCATTCTGCAGATAGTGAAGCTTTGTGGGTTTCATCCCCACCACAGTTTTTACCTTCTAACAAGGGTTTTTGCGTTATCAATACTTGTGTCATGTGTAAATGAGTTTCATGAATGTTTCAATGTTTGTTTACATGCATTTACATTTATGCCATAATATTACATGCATGAAGTAAAGCTACAATGGTCAGTTATGCAAGTAATGAGTACTAAGGTTTGAATTGTAAAAGTTTTTAAGGGTACTAATTCACCCCTCCCCTCTCAATACACACCCTTCCATTATTCCAACATAGGGGAGGTTGTCTATAAGTCATTTTTTGATCTTTTATAAGTAGGTTTAAAACATGTAAGAGTTTTCTGTGACATTTTATCTGTCCTCAAGCTTTTCATGTGTCTGCAATTCTTAGTTTTTCCAGCTTATGCAAGACTTTCTGTGTCATTCTCTCGGCCCCTAGGTTTTCATCTGTTTGTAATTTCTCATTGAGATTCAGATTATGAAAAGAATTTTTGTGACATTTTTCTATCCCTGGGTATTCTTGTCTATATTTATCTTATTTGAAGCATAATATAGTGGCTAATATTAGAGAAATCTTAGAGTTCTTGAGCTCTCTTTCTTTCTGCATCTATGTGCACTATTGTGGATGATTGATTTAGATGATCTTGTGGATTATGTTCATCCCCTATCATTTTTTCTCATTTCTATGCCTATTTTCTAGAGTGGATGTCTATTTTCAGGTCATAGTCTATGTCTATTCCATTGAATATGATATTTTATGTGAAATCTTTTCTTTCCCTGAATAGTCTCTTTTCATCTCAAACCTCTCTATGAAACACTTTTGCAAGCCTATTCAGGAAGTTGTCCTTGTTATGATTCAAGGATTTCATGCTAATTCTTAGTCATTTTGTTATGATTCATGTCACTTTTGGTGTATCACCTTGTAGGTGAAATTTTCTTTCAGTCTTTCACTTCTCCTTCTATCCCTTTTCCCCTCAACTTTACTTTTCATGTTTAAAGAGAAAAACTAGGTGATTATCCAAGAGGAATCAGCCTAGAATCTAGAGGTTTCACTTCAGTTAGCATAGGTCCCACAACCTAGAAGTGATTCCCATATTATACAAGATCATTAGACTTAAGAGTTTAATAGGGTGCAAATTTGGTGTATAAAAGTTCTGGCACGCCTGGTGGGACCACAACAAAAGAAGTTCACATTTCAAAATTATGTTATCTGTGATATGTTGATTACATAGTACTGGCCTAGCATGGTTCTCTTTAAATAATATCTAGCGACTCCATTGGTGTTAAGAACAAGAAGATCCAGTCCCATTAAAGTTTATGTGAAGGATAGAAACAAGGAGTTCAAAGCCTTCTGATTTTTTTCAGTTGCCTCCAACAAGAAGAAAAGGGAGATCATCTCAAAGGAAATCCCCTACAAGGAGAGTATAATCTACACCCCCTATTTTAGAGGAGAGACCCTTTATTTTCCATTAAAGAAGGAGAGGAAGGTCTTTAAGCAAAGATTTACTAGTAGATTTGACTTCACTCACTAGTTCAAGTGCAACCCATACAGTTTCTATCCAGCAAGTAACAGTTCCTACAATGGAAAGATAGTTTGCATTTGTACCCTTTAATTAGGGTAGTCCATTGAATTTTTCTCAACATCATGATGTGCCTCTAGAAGCACTAAAACATTTGCCTATTTTCACAGGTGAAATACATACAACAGCTTGTGAACATGTCAAAGATGTGGCTACCATTTGTAATATACACCATGTCACTGAGGAATATGTGGCTACTAAGTTGTTAGCATCCTCTTTTAAGGTTAAAGCCCTAGAATGGTTTATAAATTTAGCAGTTTCTTCCAGTGATTCATGGGACTAACTCGGAGACTCTCTCAACAAATACTTTGAAGATAAGTCAAATCATTTATCCCTAGTTGAGAAACTGAATACTATAAAAAGATCTCCCCAAGAACAGATGGCATATTTCAATGACAAATTCCTCAAGACATGGAATAGGATCCCTATCTCTGTAATACCTTCAACAGATTATGCTTTCCTATATTTTTTGAAAATTTTAAATAGTAACATATCTATCATGATTCAGTCTATGGGAGGTACCTCATTGCCCCAAGCTTTTGATATAGTTGTTAAAGATGAGAACTATTTAATTCAAGATGGTATGATAGCCTCAAGCCCACCCATGCCAATATTTCCTTATATTCATCCCAATATGCCTATACATATTCCTCCATTCACCCCTATACCTGCGGTGGTAGTACCTCAAGCTATTTTAGGCATTGAGGAGTCGAGATCAGGCCCTTCCCAAGAATTACAAGAAATTAAGAGCTTGTTGTAAACTTTCAGTAATGAGAATATCATTATGAAAAATAAGAATCAAGGAAGTATACCACCTTTCAAACAACAAAATCAAGGTCCTAACCAATAATATCAAGCTCAAGTGGAATCCTATCAGAAAATTAGACCACCATATCAAGGGAATTATCAAGGTCATAGGTAGAATTTCAATCAGAAGTCATTTCAACCTTACAACCCATGGCCTCTCAACTCTGCAAATCAAGTCAGAGATATGGTTCCAAGTCAAAACAATCTTATATCAGAGAATGAATGGTGTTTTCCTTGCAATCAACCACATAATCAAGCTACATGTTTGAATGGATTGGTGAATCAGGTACTCATAGAAAAAATGTCTCAAACACTCAATCAAAGGCATCTTCTAGTGGGTCAATACCCCATCAAGATCCACAATCTAATGAGACAACTCTCTTTAATTGGAAAGAAGAAGATTTTAATGGAGTAAATGGTGAATCTTCAATTGTAGCCAATACTCGATCCAAGAGAAGAGATCAGGACATGGAGCAAGTAGAGGAGAAGGGAAAAGCTACTACATCTATAGAGTCATCGCATCCATCTTTTCCTACCATATTGAAAAGACCTCCTGTCATGCCATCCAAGGAGAGTCAATCTCCCAAGGAGGTTGAGCCAATAATGGTGAAATCACATCAAAAGGTCATTGCAACAGTACCATTCAATATTATGGACAATATAAAGAAAATGAATGTGACTATGATCATGTGGGACTCCTTAGCCATTCTAGGGCAACCTAAAATCTTGAAGAAGGCTATGGGTGAAGAGACTATCCCTCAACAACCCACAAATGAAGTAGCTAAGCCAGTATTGGCCAACATTGATCAAGAGAAGAAAATTCCAAGCAAAAACACCAAAGCAGATGTCATTCAAGGCAGGAACTTAAAACCACCTCCCTTTTATATATCATTAATTATTGGATATTTTCTAGTATATAATTGTATGGTAGATAGTGGGGCTACTAGTTCAGACTTTCCCAAGAAAGTAGTTGACCAATTAGGACTCAAGTATGAACCATTCCAAAAGAAAGTAACACAACTTGATGGTTCACCAGTGAACACAATATGTTTGGCCAAGGATACAAGTTTGGTCCTTCATACAAGCCCTAATTTCTCTATCCTCATTAACATATACATCATAGGTCTCCCTGCTCTTTTTGTCGTATGTCTTTCAATAGAGTTCACAGCTAAGATAGGGGGATATCTTTCTTCTGACTGGTCTCATATGCTTTTCCATACTAGATATGGAACCAAGATCACTATCAAATCTGAATTGTTAGCAGCACATCATGTAGAACCTTATGTGTTTAATGTATTTAATGTAAGTTGTCTTACACTTGATAGTAATGATTTTCCAATCATTACAGAGACAAATAATCAAATAGAGAATATTTTGGATATCTATCTAGATGAATGGGGATTAGAAAGAACCTTAGAGGCTCAGGCTAATGTTATTCAGGATGCTGGTTTGGGGAATTACATGATATCAGAGGATGGTCAAACTATGTCAAGGCTCTTTAAGGAAACCACTGAAGGATCAGAAGAACAAAGCAATGAATTTTGGTAATTATTCTTTGATGGTGCTGGAAGTAGACATGGATCTAGTGGTGGTGCAATGCTAGTCTCTCCAAAAGGTGATAAATATTATACAGCTTTTAGATTCACTTTTTCTTGCACAAGCAATACTGCTAAATATGAGAGTTTGGTGAATGTATTGGATTTGGCTAGAAAGAGAGGGATTAAGGCCATAAGAGTATATAGTGACAGTGAATTGGTTGTGAGCTAAGTGAAAGGGATGAGTGCTCTGAAAAATGATACTATGAAAGCCTACAAGCATAGGGTTTGGGATGCAATAGAACATTTCCATGCTTTCAATATTATTGCCATCCCTAGGAGGTTAAATCAAAATGAAGATAGGTTAGCTGTTGTTGGATATCAATTTGATATCTCTAATAACATTTCAGTAGGAAAGGATCAACAACATGTTAAGATTATAGTCAGGCCTTCCATCCCTGATAATTATGTTAATTGGTAGGTGTTTGAAAATGATGAGCAAATTCTGCAATTCTTGTTTGAAGAAGATGTTTTTTCATATCACAATCAAGATAGGTTGATGCAGAAATATGACGACCAAGTGATGCAACTCAAATCTAATAAGCTACCTAGGGGCCTTGTCAACTTAGAGTCAATATTCAATAAAGATGACCAAGCCAAAAAGAATAAGACTATCTTGGTAGTTCAACAAGAGCATTACACTGATTTAGAGCTTGAACCAGGTAAAAGCTTAAGGTTTGGAAAGGTATGCACTAATTCAGAAAAATAGGCTTATATCCAATTGTTTCAAGAATTTAGTGATGTCTTTTCTTGGCAATATGAAGATCTCAAAGGGTTTGATCTAACACTTTCTCAACACACCATAGAGCTAGAACCTAATGCTAAACTAGTCAGGAAAAAAACAAAGACTTGTCAATCCTAAACTAGAGCCACTCATGCATAAGGAAGTTCTTAAGATAATAGAGAGTGGTATTGTATATCCCATTAAAACTACTAGTTGGGTATCCAATCTTGTTCCTCATGTTAGAAAAAAAGAATGGGGAACTAAGGTTATATGTTGACTTTAGGGACCTGACTAGGGCATCCTTGAAAGATCGCCACCCATTACCATCCATGGAGCAGATTTTATAGTGTGTCTATGGATCTGAATGCTTTTCATTGCTAAATGGCTACTAAGGGTACATCAGATCCTAGTCAATAAGGAGGATCAATTCAAGACTACATTTACAACCAAATGGGGAACCATGGCCTATCAAAAGATGCCTTTTAGTTTGTCAAATGCAGGCACCACTTTTCAAAAGGATATGGATATGGCCTTCAAGAGCCTCATGTACAAGTTTGTGTTAGTCTACCTTGATGATATCACTGTTTATTCAAAACATACAGCAGATCACATAAAACATATGAGGAAAATATTTGAAAGATGTAGGGAGTTTGGGATCTCCCTCAGTCCCAAGAAGTGTGTGTTTGCAGCACATGAAGAATATTTTTTGGGTTATATTCTTTCCAAGAAAGGTATTACAATGGATCCTAAAATAATTTCAGCTATTATAGAGCTACCCCTACCACCTCACAAGAAGAATATTCAATCCTTCATAGGAAGGATTAACTTTGTCAGGCATTTCTCGCCTAAAATTGTAGATCTTTTGAAGCCTTTAACAACTATGTTGAATAAGAATACAATTTTCTGTTAGAGCAAGGAAAAATTAGTTTTCAACCCATTAAAGAGGCTCTGATAGAGGCTCCTTCCTTACTGAACCCTAGTTTTAGCAAGGATTTAATTCTCTATGCTTATGAAGGCTCTGATGCTATATTTGCAATGTTGACTCAACAAAACCTAGAAGGATTGGAGCAGCCTATTGCTTTCTTTAGTAAAGGCTTGGAAGAGTATGAACAAAGGTACTCTTTTGTAGAAAAACATGTACTTGCTATTGTAAATAGTCTTAAAAAGTTCAGATATTTATTAACCCATAGTAAGTTACATTTAAGGGTCACTCATCCAAGTGTCAAGGAATTCTTACTCTCTAAAGAATTGAATGAAAAAAGAGTTGGTTGTATAACTAGAGTTATGGAGTATGATATAGACATTTGGGTTACCAAGTTGGTCAGAGGAAGAGGTCTTTGTGAACAATTGATAGAGGATTAAACTCCAAAAGATCAAGAGAAAGTGAATGCATCCTTATTTGTACATTCAACAGAGGATCATGACAGGGCAGCAGGTTGGTTTCCAAACATGGTCCATTTTTTGAGGACATGTGAGTGACCTACAAACCTTGATTCAACAAAGAGAAGGTACTAAAGATTGCAATCTATTCCTTTTGTTTTAATTAATGAGGTCCTTTTCAAAAAGGATCACAATGGTTTTCTCCTTAGATGCATTGATTCAAAGCAAGTGGTTGATGTCTTACATAAATTCCATGATGGACCTTCTGGAGGTCATCTTTCTCCTAGGAATACTGCTTTCAAGATCATGAGGGCTGGATATTATTGGTCATCCATCTTTAAGGATAGTCATTCTCATGTGAGAAAATGTATGAAATGTGCTATGTTTATAGGCAAGAAGAGGCTTTCAGCCCTACCCCTCCAACCAATCAGCATAGACCAACCTTTTGTGAAATGGGGCATTGACTTCATAGGCCTAATTAACCCCCCATCTAGTGCAGACCACAAATGGATAATCACTGTGACTGATTATTTCACCTGGTGGACTAAGGCCATTGCATTAAAGGAAGCTAATGAGACTGTTCTCCTAAACTTTTATGATGATATCATACATAGCTTTGGCATTCCTGACTCAATAATATCTTGCAATGCACTTGCCTTCACAGAGTCATTGAATGGGCAACTATACATGGTATTTACCTCAACACTAGTTCCAATTATTATCCCCAAGGTAATGGTTTAGCAGAGTCCACTAATAAGAATCTGATCAAGATAATTAAGAAGACTTTGCAAGAGAATCAGAGAGATTAGCATTCCAAACTAAAGTATTCCCTATGGTTAAATAGGATCACTCCAAAATAGATCATTGGTAACTCTCCCTATAAGCTAGTCTATGGAAAGGAGGCCAAATTTTCCATCTCAACTAAATTACCAGCTCTGGACCTTGCTACTCAACTTTTACTCTTTGAAAAAGGAGACCCTTTAAAGGTAAGATATGCTCAGCTCATGGTGATGGAAGAGAATAGATGCAAATCTATGCAGAATATGGAGTTCCAACATATGCAAACCAAGAAATTTTTTGAAAAGAGAGCTAGATCAAGGAATTTCAATGTTGGGGATATAGTCCTCAAATGGGATGAATTCAGATCTAGGCCTGGCAGGCATACAAATTTTGATTCATTTTGGGGAGGCCCATTTGTGACATAGATGAAAAGAGCACAATTCCTTCTAGCTCTCAACTCTTAAAGGAGAAATCTTTCCCATTTCAGTCAATGAATTTCATCTCAAGCCTTGTTTTGAGGTTTTTCCTACCCTATAAATAAGTTTTTTCTGCTTTCTATTTTGGACTTTAGGTTAGTTTTCCTGCTTTCCTGAAAGTGCTTGTGTACAGTTTTTCTGTTTCTTCTTGTATATAGCTCTTTCCCTATTTTGATTTGTTGTTTCCTCCTCTTGATTTCAATCCTCCTGCTTCCTAGAAGTCTCTTTTGTGCTTAATACAGACTCCTTTCCCAATGGAATGTCATAAGGCCACTAGTTTTATATGTCTAGTAGGTTGACATTCAGCATAAATCACCAAAAATGTTACCCAAATTTCTCATCCTGTCTAAATTTGGCTACAACTGGGGAAAACGAGGCTCCCACAAGAGTAGAGCCTATCTTGTATGAAATTTGTACCTTTCTGTGGTCTTTATCTTTCTCTCTGCATGTTTCTTGGTCTAGTTTTAGCCCTTCATATCTTAAAAACCCTATGAAAACCTCTTAAACCCTAACTCCTTGGTGGCTCGTTCTAATTCTTGATTACCTTTTTTTTCCACTTAAGTTCTCTATTCATCACTTATTTTAAGTTATCTGCAGTGGGGCCAATTTATTATTCTTAACGTGCTTTACATTTTCCTAAGTTTATTTCCCTAAGTCCCGACGCACTTTATTTACCCCAGGTGGAAGCAAATTCTTTATCAATCATACGGTTGTCGTGATGCCTTAATCACTGAGATGGAGTTTTTTATTCATTAAGGCATCACGCTTTGTCGACGCATGTCCATGGAAGGGTAGGGCTAGTAAAAAAGAATAAGGTAAAGATCGGGTGCATCTCTATTGATTCGATGGTTTGTGCAATCCCTTGATCGCCAAGATGCAGGTGTTTAATCTTTGAGGCAACGCGCCTTTGTACCACGTGGACAGTGGGGTCACCTTTCTGACAAGTAAAAATTAAGCTGTGATAATTTCCTTTTTGATCCAACGGTTATCACGTTACCTTAATGAAGAGATGAAAAGTAGTTAATCTTTTGCACCTACATGACATGCGTCCTTCTGATCAAGTGGGGCTTGCGGTTACCGAAGCAAGGTTTGATTTAATGTCTGGTCAGGTTAATCTTCATCGAACAGTCTGTGCATTTCCTTAAGGTAGAGATGCTTGAGATTTAGTGATCAAGGCATTAAGCCTTGACGACGCGTGGAAGGTTGTCAGAGCCCTGGGCCCATCTACAGTAAAGGTAACCTCTGAGAAGCTTAAGGTAGATCTGATGACAGAGTAAAGGCTTGATGACCAAGATGAAGATGTTTATCCATCAAGGTATTGCGACTTCACATGACGTGTCTATGGCAGGGTTAGGCTAAGGTCAATGGGAAGTTAAGGGGAGGTTTGGTCAGATTGCATATGAAGGTCAATGTATTGCCTTAGTGCCAAGATGATCAAGATCTATCATTCAAGGCATTGTGCCAGTTGCATGCCATGTGTCCTTTCTGATTAGCTATGACCTGTAGTTTGTAACAAAGGGTTGGTTAAGCTACAGTTAGGTTGATCTTCATCGAACGGTCAACACTATCCCTTAAAGGTAGAGATGAAGTTGTTTAGTGTTAAAGGCAAGGTGTCATTGCGACACGTGGTAGGTTGTTAGAATCTTGGCCCGTCTTTGGCTAGTTAAGGATTGACAAAGTCACATTTGATTGAGTGATAGGTGTAAAGCCTTGAAAAGAAGATGCATGATAGATATCCATTGAGGCATTGCATCATCGTGACATGTGTCTATGGTAATCTAGGATGAGGTTAGAAGGTAAAGTACAGACTGATCAAGTCTTATTTGATCGTGTGGACGGTGTGATGCCTTAGGGTAAAAGTAATCGAGATATAACAATTAAGGCATTGCACCATGGTGATATCTAGCATTGCTAACATCATGGGTCTCGGATCTATAGAGTAGTAAAGATGCGGTAACTTAAAGAAGATCCAATACCAGGCGTAAAGGATTAAAGACCAAGATGAAGTTTTTTAACCATTGAGGCAATGCCCCCTACTGACACATGTCCAGGTCAGATCTGAGGTCAGCGCCAAAGGTAAGATAAAGATAAGGCAAGTTGGTAAAGATTGAGCAGTGGGCATTATGAGTCAAAGGTAAAGATGAAGAAATTTAATGTTGGAGGCATCGTGCCTGCGTGCCTCATGGCAGATTTGATCCTATGGTCGCGGGTAACTTAAATAACATTGACGGCTATGTTTTAAAGTTAATAAAGATTCAAATATAGGTCGTCGATCGGGTATTTCCGTGCCAAATGTACCCGTTTGAGTTTAAATTCAAATATTTAAGTGTCATCTTCAGGGTTTTCATGGCAGTGGTGATGTTTTCAACTTACAAAGAGGGTAGATGGATTGATCTGATCTATCTACTCAAATTTATAGCAATATGGGATATTTTCAAGGCTAATCTGATCTTCTAAGATATTTCCTGAGTGTATTAATGGACACACAAGATTTTTTTAGGGTTTCTACATTGTTTAGTAATATCTATTGAAACCCTAATTTCTACCATGATTTGATCAGATGGATTGACTCTCAATCTTGTGTGCTAGGGGAGGTTGTATATAAGTCATTTTTTGATCTTTTGTAAGTAGGTTCGGAATATGTAAGAGTTTTCTGTGACATTTTCTTTGTCCTCAATCTTTTCATGTGTCTGTAATTCTCAATTTTTCCATCTTATGCAAGACTTTCTGTGGCATTCTCTCTACCCCCAAGTTTTCATTTGTTTGTAATTTCTCATTGAGATTCAAATTATGCAAAGACTTTTTGTGACATTTTCTCTGTCCCTAGGTTTTCTTGTTTGTATTTCTCTTATTTGAAGCATAATATAGTGGCTAATATTAGAGAAATATTAGAGTTCTTGAGCTCTCTTTCTTTCTACATCTCTATGAACTATTGTGGATGATTGATTTAGATGATCTTGTGGATTATGTTCATCTCCTATCATTTTGTCTCATTTCTATCCCTATTTGTTGGAGAGGATGTCTGTTTGCAAGTCATATTCTATGTCTATTCCATTGAATATGCTATTCTATGTGAAATTTTTTCTTTCCCTGAATAGTCTCTTTTCATCTCAGACCTCTATGAAACACTTTTACAAGCCTATTCAAGAAGTTGTGCTTGTTATGATTCAAGGATTTTATGCTAATGCTTAGTCATTTTTTTATGATTCATGTCACTTTCAGTGTATCACCTTGTAGGTTAAATTTTATTTCAGTCTTTCAGTTCTCCTTCTATCCCTTTTCTCCTCAAGTTTACTTTTCATGTTTAAAGAGAAAAATGGGTGATTATCCAAGAGGAACAGGCCTATAATCCAAAAGGTTTCACTTCTGTTAACATAGGTCCCACAACTGGAAGTGATTCCCATGTTATACGAGATCATTAGACTTAAGAGTTAATAGGGTACAAATTTGGTGTATAACAGGTGTAAAGGGGGGGAAATCTCTTTTGTGTTTAGGAGGTTTGATTGTTAATTGTTATTTAATTTGCTTAGAGTATATTTATTTCCTTAACCCTTACTTTATATTTTATTGAATTGTAATTGAATTGTATATTGTAATTGTGATCAGGGAGAAGATAAGATATTCCTCCTTAATTCCCAAATGCACAAATGGAAGATCCAAGTTGATCAACCCAAAGGAAGGGCTAATGCACAAATGAATCAACTATTTGGAAAGGACAATAACAAGAAGAGAATCTTAAATTCTATTAATTATATGTATAGAAATGATATATGAAAGTAATTGAAGAAATAGGAGAAATGCACTAACCTTGAAATATTGTGCAGATCAAATAATGCTATTTTCTAAGGTCTGTAGACTATTTTTGGAAAAACTGATAGTTGATCCCAAACTAGAATGTAGAGACGAACAAAACACATAAATATTTTTATGTTTCGATGTTGTCTTATGAAAAAGGTTGACCTTGACCCACAAATGTCAACCCTGACCCAATAATGTTGACCCTGACCTACACAGGTATGACAGAAAATCTGTCTGCGCCGTCCAAAAGAAAACCAAAAAGGGTATCCAGATCTGGTCTCAAATCTGTTGTTCTGTACCTATACCTACAAGAAAAATGAGATTTTTTATTGTGGGGGAGGGGTTTTCCTTGGTCAAACCCCGGTTTTGGAATTAACCTCAAATATATGTAATTGAAATTGAAGAAATAGACAAAGTAAACACATAAATTCACCTTGCTTGAAAAAGTCCTTATGGCAGATTTGAATCCTTGAATCCACAAGTATGCTTCAAAATGTGGAATGTAGAAAGGTAGGATGTATTCAATCTCTTGCTTGTAGATCTTCAACACCAAGTCTTGAATGGGTTCTTAAATTTGGAATAGGCTTGGAAGAAGCTGGATGGAGAGATCACCAAAAGGGCACTATGTAGCTTGAATCCTTCAATGGCCTCTAATGGATGTCCTTCATGAAAATGGATACTTGAATGGATGAATGCTTTCTTTGAAATCTTTCTCCTTAGCTTGCTTGAATCACCCTTGAAGATAGTTTGCTTGATGATGGTTATCGTTCATAATGCTTCTTAGAGAAAATGAGAGGAGAAGGCTCCCTTTTATATGAAATTAGGGCACAATCTTCTAAGGAGGCCTACATAGGAGGATTAAATTCCTATTAAATCCTTTACCCCTAGGAGAGGACCTATATTAAATATAATTTAGGAATCAACGCTTCGGAACCTGAAACAGCGAACCTACAAGCGGGAAATACTTTTTGCAAAGGCCAATATCCAAAAATTGTGAGACCCCGGGATCTGAACCTTGGGTCAAGGTCGAGGTCAACCTTGACCTAGGTCAAGGTTGAGGTCAACATAGACCTAAAAGGTTGACCGTGACCCTGAAGCCCAAAATCACCAGTCTACAGTTCAGAATGCAGAAATCAGTCTAAACAAGAGTGGAAAGAGGGACAGAACAGGGGGGAAGCCATGTCAAGATCAGGAACCCATTCAAGGCGCTTTTCATGTGACCCCAAACCACTTACTCGAAAGGCTAAACAATTCTAAAATGGAAGTGCTTCCATTTTCTGACTATACATTTAGCCCCCACTTTAGCAATAGTATGAGCTCAACACAAACTCTTGGTAAAGGAGAATATACAGAAAAGACAATCTTATTGGAACCAAAAAAAGGGATAAAGAAACGCTCAAGCCCCCAAGGGACTTAAGTCTTTATCCATCCTAAGATCATGATAAGAGAGACATCACTTAGTTAAGGAGAGAGAAAAAAGGGTGTGATTATCTCACCCAATGAGAACTTATGTCTCATTGTGAACCACACAAAAGGCGTAACTGGAAAGATGGAATTGAACTATCTAGTGAATGTGGCTACTCACTAGTCAACCCATCAGGGAGATCCATTCTTAAAGGGATCAAAAAAATTCAAATTGAAAATTGGCGGGATCAAGAGATCCGTGTAAATTTAAACTGGAGGGATCAAGAGATCCTAAAAAGTAAAAATGACCATGCTTTAAGGATTAGTTTCTTTTAATCCATAAAGGGAAAAGTTTT
>MU227795.1:132818-143725 GCA_018584345.1 Thuja plicata
TACTATAAGTAGGACTAGATGTGGTAAAGCTCATACACCAATACAATGCAAATGAACTAACACAAAATTTTGATTAATGGAATTTAAATGCAATTTGAAAGAAAATGCAAGATCTAGCATAAACAATGTAAATCTAACACCAAAAAGAAAGAGTTGTCTATCACGGGTTCACCAAAATGTAAAAGGGGGGAAATCTCTTTTGTGTTTAGGAGGTTTGATTGTTAATTGTTGTTTAATTTTCTTAGAGTATATTGATTTCCTTAACCCTTACTTTATATTTTATTGAATTGTAATTGAATTGTATATTGTAATTTTGATTAGGGAGAAGATAAGATATTCCTCCTCAATTTCCAAATGCACAAATGGAAGATCCAAGTTGATCAACCCAAAGGAAGGGCTAATACACAAATGAATCAACTATTTGGAAAGGAGAATAACAAGAAGAGAATCTTAAATTCTACTAATTATATGTATAGAAATGATATATGACAGTAATTGAAGAAATAGGAGAAATGCACTAACCTTGAAATATTGTGTAGATCAAAGAATGCTATTTTCTGAGGTCTGTAGACTGTTTCTGGAAAAACTGATAGTTGATCCCAAACCAGAATGTAGAGACGAACAAAACCCAAAAATATTTTTATGTTTCGATGTCGTCTTATAAAAAAGGTCGACCTTGACCCACAAATGTCAACCCTGACCCAATAATGTTGACCCTTACCTACACAGGTCTGACAAAAAATCTGTTCGCGTTGTCCGAAAGAAAGCCGAAAAGGGTATCCAGATCTGGTCTCAAATCTGTTGTTCTGTACCTATACCTACAAGAAAAAGGAGATTGTTTGCTGTGGGGGAGGGGTTTGCCTTGGTCAAACCCCAGTTTTGGAATTAACCTCAAATATATGTAATTGAAATTGTAGAAATAGACAAAGTAAACACAAATTCACCTTGCTTGAAAAATTCCTTGTGGCGGATTCAAATCCTTGAATCCACAAGTACACTTCAAAATGTGGAATGTTTGAAAGGTAGGATGTCTTCAATCTCTTGCTTGTAGATCTTCAACACCAAGTCTTAAATGGGTTCTTGAATTTGGAATAGGCTTGGAAAAAGGTGGATGGAGAGATCACCAAAAGGGCACTATGTAGCTTGAATCCTTCAATGGCCTCCAATGGATCTCCTTCATGAAAATGGATACTTGAATGGATGAATGCTTGCTTTGAAATCTTTCTCCTTAGCTTGCTTGAATCACCCTTGAAGATAGTTTTCTTGATGATGGTTATCGTTCGTAATGCTTCTTAGAGAAAATGAGAGGAGAAGACTCCCTTTTATATGAAATTAGGGCACAATCTTCTAAGGAGGCCTACATGGGAGGATTAAATTCCTATTAAAGCCTTTACCCCTAAGAGAGGACCTATATTAAATATAATTTAGGAATCAATGCTTCAGAACCTGAAACAGCCGACCCGAAAGCGGGAAATACTTTTTGCAAAGGCCGACATCAAAAAACTGAGACCCCGGGATCTGAACCCTAGGTCAAGGTCGAGGTTGACCTTGACCTAGGTCAGGGTCAAGGTCGACCCTGACCTAGGTCAGGGTTGAGGTCAACATATACCTAAAAGGTCGACCCTGACCCTGAAGCCCATAATCACAAGTCTATAGTTCAGAATGCAGAAATCAGGCTAAATAGGAGTGGAAAGAGGGACAGAATAGGGGGAAGCCATGTCAAGATTAGGAACCCATTCAAGGCGCTTGTCATGACCCCAAACCACTTACTTGGAAGGCTAAATAAGTCTAAAATGGAAGTGCTTCCATTTTTCGACTATACAATAGGTATAAAGTCAAATTCGATTGGACTGCTAGACAAACTTAGGGTGGTGCTACTATGGGGGAGTGATAAGGATGGATTCTAGAGAGATGGTGGTAGACTATAGTGGTAAGCTACAAAATTATATGAACAACCAAGCTAAAGGAATGTATCTTTTTGGGGGGCTTAAGATTGCACTCTCAATATGTGTTAGAGTATTATCTATAGAAGGGGACTCTAAGCTTATTTCACTAGTACAAAAACAACAATATGTGACAAAAAAACTACTAAAATTTGTATATAAGTGACTAAAATTAGTCACGTGACTCATAGTAGTTAACTTGTAGTAATTTATAATGTGACTAAATTTACTACTAAATTATTTAGTCATGGATTTAGTCGCGTATTTAGTCATGTATTTAGTCCCATATTTAGTCACAGATTCAGTCACAGATTTAGTCACGAATTTAGTCACGGGTTTAGTCATAGATTTATTCATGGATTTAGTCATGGATTTAGTCACGGACTTAGTCGCTGATTTAGTCATTGATTCAGTAGTATTACTTATTGCATGCCATAAACTATATAATGCAAATAACATAATATTAAACTTGAACTAAAATATAAAGAAAATAAAAATATTACATATATGAACAAGCTACAACATGCTATAATTAAAAGATTGATGCAACATTGTAATAAATAAACGTAATGATCTGCAATAAAAAAACTTAATGCAAATATATATGTAGATGTAAAAGCTTAGAGTATATATCTAACTTAATCAAACATGTAAAATTTTTCTTAAGAGTTTCTAACTCTTTCAAATACACCATGATAATTAAACAACGCATTCAAAATACTGCATAAAGCTGCAATGAGTCAAGATGTCTAACAATGTCTAATGCATGATAAACATGTTTAATTATTCCATTTGTTTGCAAATACTCTAGTGGCCACTGTGTGAAGGCTCCATGTTTCTCTTTTAGGAAAATGGATCCATCTATTTTGTCTTCATAAACAAGAGGAACATTAATTGTGACCTTTAAAATGTTTACATTTGCATCTTTTGTTCCTTTCAAATTGACTCCATGAGCAATAGATAGGGAATGAATCCTCCTAATTCCCACAACATCACCATCATATGGATCCAACACCCTAACTTCATCCCCTTCTTTGAGCTTATATTTATCAATACATTTCTGCAAAAAGGAAAAAAAAACATATTATATTACATAGTTAATTATGAAATCCATAAATATAAACACTTGTACGTAATTACCATGCATGCATACCAAACATATAAGGTTATGAAAAAATTATTACACATTTGATTAGTAAAAGAAGGACGATTTCCTTCAAGCAATACATATAATGAACAACACCAGAGATACATATAAGAACAACAATAATACATATATATAATAGCAACAACAATGTGTTTCAAGTAATTGTCAATCTGCATTTTTGCGTAAGTTGAACAGACCTACTTCACCGAATAGATCACCTTGGTGGTAAACAAGGTAAAAGAGAAAAGTTCTTAGAGGAACAAAGGTAATCTTTCTACAAAGTCTATTAAATCTAGCATGAAACGTATTAATACATATGTAACTTTCAACAATCAATGATATATAAGTTCAGTAATCTTGCACCAGGCGGAATAGTTTTGTTCTACAGACATTGATATCCATGGTCAACCACATGCACTCATATATATAAAGGAAAGAGATCATAGTGTGGGGCTATAAAGTAAAAATGGATAGAAAGACACTGACATTAATAGGATCTTCACCATGAAAGAACATTAAGGCTAGTGAAAGGACACAAATTAGTTAGTGCAATATATCGTTGAATATAACTCACCTCAAGTTGATAAGAATTATAGCTACTATCAATATGCACATACTCTTCATATTCATTAGCGTGAATATAATCACTATCTGCAACAATGTCAACTAGTTCTCCTTTTTGCTTTGTTTTCATATGATTGCTCTGCATGCAGTTTAAACATCATGTAAAGTTAATATAAGTTAAATAAAGAATGCAAAAGACACAAAAAAAAATCCATAACTATTATATTACCTGAACTTCAACAAAAATATAATTATTGGGGTGTTGCACATTCTTGTCCACTAGTTTATCGTGATCAACACGAATATCAGCAACTCTGTTGGCATCGAGATGTTTTTTATTTTGTGTTGCTTTCATAAAATTGTTTTGCATATAGTTGAAACATGATCAAGAAAATAATAGTCAAATTGAAGCCATTATAATTGGAGTTCTTTTGTTGTCATGAAGTTTGGTTGTTGATATATAGAGGAATTAAATGAACCATCATGATCATGGAAATAGTTTCCTAAGTTGTTTTAAATCCTTTAGAAGAAGGAGACTGTCAAATAGTCCTATTCTCTAGACATTTAACTATGTACCTAAAAATAAGGTTTGAAGGTGTGACTCATCATGGAACTTGTTAAAATATATAACACGTCTAGTGAAACACGTCCAAAAAATGACTTTTCAAAGATTCGACTGAAACTTAATCTAAAAATCCTTGGTAGTTGAATTTAAAAATATCATTTGTTATTAGTAGAATATTATATTTCTATATAAAATATAACATATATGCAACTTAAATAGACCAAGTACCTATTAGTAATTATAAATTATTTTTTGTTATAAAAATAACACATTATTATATAAAATACAACTTATATTCAACACAAAGGGACCAATAATTGAACACAAAAATCTATTGATAATCTCACACATTTCATGGGAAAATACAGGCATTTATTATGTTCACCTTTTATATTTGTGATAAGACAAATTGTTAATATGAAATATTCTAAATTAACTATTCGCCCCTCTCCCCTCGTCAGTTTCTTTTTCTCCGTTACCTTTTGTAACTTATGCCATGGGTCGTCTAATCGTCTAGAGGGGTTTTTCTTTGAAATCCTAGTGGTTTATCACTTTAAGTCAGGACCCTTTTTATTTTCTAACCATGTCGCTCATCTTTCCTAAGTTGGCAGATTCATTCTATGACTTAAAAGCGGGATCATTTTACCTTTTCAAGTTTTGAGCTACGTGTCAAGTTCTTGTGATCCCGTGATGATGTCACCTTATGTCTTAGTTTGATCATGGGATGACCTCCTGCCATCTATCCTTTTCCTATTGGTCAGCGTCATTGTTCAAAACCTTATATTATAATCTTGCTTCCAACTTGGTTAAGGTTTGAATTACTATAGCCCTGAACTTTTTGCACATGGTGAAAATAAACGGAGGTCTTTTAATATGTCAGGAAAGTTGCTCAATGATTACTTCATCTCAATGATGCCCAGTGATTAAATCTTTCCTAAGTTAGCCAATTCGTTCTATGACTTAAGCGAGATCATTTTACCTTTTCAATTTAGGAGCTATGTGTCAAGTTCTCGTGATCCTGTGATGATGTCACCTTCTGTCTTAGCTTGATCACGGGATGGTGACATCTCGCCATCTGTCCTTTTCATGTTGGGCAACGTCATTGTTTAAAACCTTATATTATAATATTGCATCCAACTTGGTTAATGTTTGAATTACTATAGCCTCGATCTTTTTTCACATGGTTAAAATGAATGGATATATTTTAATATGTTAGGAAATTTTCTTGACGATTACTTCATCTTAGCGATGCCTAGTGATTAAATCTCTGAAGAAATCGATTTCTCTCATTATCCCGTAGTCCAAGATGCTCGATCTTTATTCACAAGACTATGAGATGTTGCCACGTGTCCTGGCCAATGGGAATTGTAAAGTGGGACCGAGGAGGTTTACAAGTGGCGAATGATGATTGGTTGTGTGTTCTTTACTTTGTCGTTGTTAATTTGTATTAAGGATAAAATTCGTGCAACTAAAGCACTAATCTTTTAGCACATGCTCATAATCAACGATGATGTTTTAACTGAGAAATAAAGATGATCTAAAGTTTAATTGGCCTTTGTTTTTCAACGACAATTAACTTCCTATGATGATCGACGACTCTCATGATCCTGCCATCCAAGATGCTCGATCTTTATTCTTCACGGGATTACGAGATGTTTCCATGCGTCCTAGCCAATGGGAATTTGTGAAGTGGGACCGAGGAGGTTTACAGGTGGTGAATGATGATTCATTGTGTGTTCTTTACTTTATCATTTTTAATTTGTATTAAGGATAAAATATGTGAAACTAAAGAACTAATCTTTTAGTACATGCTCATAATCAGTGGTGATGTTTTAAATGAGAAGTAAAGATGATCGAAGTTTAATTGGCCTTTGTTTTTCAACGACGATTAACTTACTATGATGATCAACAGCTCTCATGATCCCACAATCCAAGATGCTCGATCTTTATTATTCACAGGATCATGAGAAGTGGACACATGGTGCTTCCCTCAATCATCTGATGGTGCTGATTTGATAAGGATCTACAGCTGATATTCAAACTGCAGAAATTTAATGTCTTCTACTCATTTGCTTGCTCACTCATATGAATTTATGTCGGACAAACTGGCTACAATTGGCAATAAAATCTATGAATGATTTTTTTATTGATTCATTATGTATTTTTTGAAGTTATGAAAGTGCTTTGAGGCCGCTGAGGTGATCGAAGGAGAATTTAGTGTGCAAAAGTCAGTGCAAAATCAAGTGAAAAAGTTGTAAGTGGGGGTTTTTCTCCTAGTACTTGTTCTTGTGATTCTTGAATCTTTTCTTTCATGTTTTCTATTGGGGAATTGTGTTCCTATGGTTTAAAAAGTGTTGTAGTAGGGTAAATTCACAAAATTGGGGTAGGGTGTGTTTCTGAATCGAAGTTCTTAGGTCGGAAGCGCTAGTTTGTGAAATTTGAATTAATACTAAAAAGCCCTAGAATTCACCATGCCTTCGTCAAGGGGACATTTAGGCTAGAGATTACATGAAGAGGTACCCTTTTGATGATTTTTTGGATCAGTTGAAGCCCTCGACCAATGATAAGTATGACAAGACAAAAATGATTAAGGGTTGGAAGGTTGATGAGGGATTGTATGACAAATATGGTTCTATTTTAGATGCCCCTATACAAGTCAAGGGTTTAGATTTATTCAGACAATGGTATGAGCAGGAAAATCTTGCAAACCTAGAGTCAAATGCATGGCAGTCTGACTTGGGGAAATTGGTGGTGCCAAATGTTTTCCTCGATATAGATTTAATGGTGTCCATTGTGGATAGATATGATCAAGTCATCAGGGCTATGAGAGATAACAGTGGACTACATTTGTTAAGAATTAGTGGAGGGGAAATTAAAGAGGTATTTAATACCTATGATCCTACAACTTTCTTAGAGGAGATTGAGCTTGAGAATTTTGCAGCCAGATATACCAAGACTAGAGATATGATTAGGGAAAGGTTATTGCGTGCACTTTTGGCTAAGGCTAGATCAACAAAGTATTATGTTACTAAGGAACCTTTTCCCCTGGAGGCCTTTTCCAAGCATGTAAAGGATACTTATTTTTCTCTATGTCCATTACTGGGTAGACCATCAAGGTTTGTTCTGCCAATTCAATACATGTATATAGTTATTTAGATTCAACACCTTGGCTTCACCACAATTTATGACTTTGCCCCATTTGTTGCAGAAACAATTCATGAGGGGCTAGTGGATTTGTAGAAAGGAGGTACCAAGCATTTCTACTGGTATTCCTTCCTAATTCATATGCTTCTTTCTAAGAATGCAAATTAATTTGCCAAGTTCATGCCCTTGTAGAGAAAATTGGATGGTGACCCAATGCCACTCCAAACTTGGTCTACTATTATATCAATGGATTGGGAAGGGTCAAGTTACATGTTGTTTGATAACAATTTTTCTTCCACACTCAGGGCCAGGTTAGTGGAAAATCCACAAAGGATTCTTGAATAATTGTTGGATTTTCTAAGGCCTAAGGACAAAGTTCCAGAGTTGGGAGTTGATCATAATTGGGGAGATGTAATCCCATAAAAATTCAACACTAAGATCAGAGTGTATGGTTATGAGGGGTGTCCTTTTGTTTTTCTTTTCCATGTAACACTAAGATTGGGTTTTGTTGAGGTTATCAGGCAAATTGGATGGATACAGGAGAAGGAGTTAATAGGAAGGGGAAAAGGTAGTTTGTTCCCTGATTTCACATTCTTTCATCATTTTTTCATGTGTAAAGGAGGATGGGTGCATCTCCTTAAAGTGTTAAAACCATATAATATGGGGTATATTGTGCCTAGGCACAGTGACCCATAAGATTTTTATATTTTTTGAAAAAAAGAATAAGGGTGAAGGAGATGGAACATGAGTTCAATTATCCAGAGGATTGCATCAGAAATATATATGATGAGAGGATACATGAAGAAAACAAGAAGTGTCTTTCCTTCAAGCAAGAATGGGATGAGATTAAGAAGTTGGATCCATCATATGATTCATTGTCATCCATGTCCCCTTTCTATGTCAAGATGAATACTATTTTTAATTTCTTTGAATATGTGTACACTAATCTGAGGCAAAAGCATAATAGGTTGAATGAAGCTATTACAATAACTTCTAAAATCTAGGCAACAAAGAGGGCAAGGGGAGAACAGGTCATTGATACTAACTTAGAGGAGGAAAAAAGGAGGAAATGAAAGCAAATTATGATTAGTAGAAATCCAGTTGCACCTCCTCTTAGGCCATTGAAGGGTATAACTATTTTAGACCCTGAAGACCCACCAAGGAGAGAGCCCTCTCCACCATCACCTAGGCCTCCACCTCTTGTTGGTGAAAGGATGACAGAAAATGTTGTTGAATTGAAAGTTGGGAAAGGAAAAGAAAAAGGAAAAGGGGATAAATATGACCCCGTTGTTGCTTCATCATATGGGGGTGAATCTCGTGACACTGATGAAGAGGACATTATTATCATTCTTGAACATGACTTGCAGTTTGGGATCCCTCCACTTCCTATTGCCCCATTGCAAAATTTTACATCCCTTGAGGTGCAAGGGAAAATACATAGAGACTTGAGAATGGAGGCATGCTCTAAATTTTTGAGCGATGCAATTTTTTATCAAATCTTCGCCCTTCCAACAGTACATGTGGAAGAAAAACATTGAGGAATATCAAAGGAGATTGGAAGAGAGAAAAACACAAAATCCTGACTTGTCAGAGTAGGATGTCACAAATGAGGTGCAATTGGAAATGCATAAAGATTTTGAAGCAATCAAACCTGATGAAGGGAGAAGGATTATTCATAAGGAAGGTGTGTTGATTTTTCCAGAAAGGGAAATTGTAGATGCAATAGCATTCGATGTTGTAAGGAAGAGTATGAGCATCCATGGTACTGAGGCAGTGCAAGTTGAGATGGCCATGGAAGGGGCCTATTATAGTAAAGATTATCCAACTTTGGCAATTTGGTCATTGGCTCATGCAACACAGAGGGTGGATATTGTAGACATCAACCTAGGATTGAGGGGAGGTGTAATATTGCAGAGAGTGAGAGATGCAGAAAGGGTGGATTCCACCAAGCTTGCCATGGAATCAACAAGGTGGGCACATGATGTGGCTCACAAGGAGAAGAAGAGGATTGAAGAATTAGTATTGCAGAATCAACATCTTTCCAAGGAGTATGATAGGTCATCCAAAATATGTGTGGAACTTGAAGCCCAAGTTGCATTATTGCAACATAGAATCAAAGAATTGGAGGCAGTCTTTCTTGCAGAGGTTTCAGTCCCACCCTCTTTTGTTGTACTAAAATGACTGGGGAAACTTGCAATTGGACCAGTTTTTGTTCAAAGGATACTTCTCCCCCACCTTATGTATCTGAGGCTACAGAGGAATTTCAATGTTCAGTGGAGGCAACTAAGGCTTAGTTGCACCAAAGGATTAGAGAGCTTGAGGAATCCTCAATCAAAGATCACGAGGCTTTTGAGGGTAAGAAAAGAGGTCTTGCACTACCGGTATTGTAGTACCACCCAAATGAGAAGGTGGAAGAAAAGTTAGTAATTATCCATTCTTGTTATTCTTTTTTATTTGAGGCACTTAGTAATTTTGATAAGGATAAGGAAGTGGCAAGGCCACTATATAGCTTATACCAAAATAGGCAACTAGTCTGGTACCATTGCTCGGGTGACCTCTGTTGTGTCTTTCTCATTTGTTGTCTTGGTAGCTCCGATTTCTCATCTTCTTCAGCCTTATCATCATGATCACCTTCAGTTATATCATTAATTGTGATCTTTGGATGTCCTAGATTTGTCAACAATTCAGGAATACCATCTAGTACATTTTCAATAGTTGCATAATCAATTGTGATTGGTTCTGTACTCGGTCAATGTCCCTCGGTATCAACTGTAGATGCAATGTTTGTTGCTTCCTTGGTGTCATTGGTTTCCTCAGGTAGATTCAGCAATTTGTTCCATATTTGGGTGCTCTCTATATTTATTTCAAATTTCCTTGTAGGATATTCAATTTTTGTGTCTTCTTAGGACATTTATTGGCATATTGTTGCATAATATCATTGATTTTCTCTACTGTACAATCGGCTTCAATTAGAGTGAGAGTTGCCTCTCATCTATTTCTCGGTGGTGAGTGCATATGACCATTGGGCTGATATCTTATCATATAATTTAGAGGGAGTGTAAGTAGAAAATACAACAAGGACTTGTTTGAAGTTGATCATGATGAAGGGTGCTCCCCTTAATACCACAAACACATAATAGAAACAGAGAAGCAACAACAATTTGCAAGAACAGAAAATGGACTTCTTATTATCTCCACAAATGCGAAATTACAAAATTTCAGAATTATAATCTGCAAAGCTACATGGGCATTCCCCTTACAATATTTTGTAGGACAAAGCCTCGAATTATTACCCAGATCTACCCAGAATTGTCCCGAACTGCCTAAGACAACACTATGGGCCTTCTTTATATAGGCAATTTCCACCGCCCGAGCAGGTTCCAGAAATTTAGCCCTTAGGGCTGACCAAACTTAGAATTAATTTAGTACATCAAAGTCGGCTCAAAATAACTTTTGAAACCCGAACAAAAAATTTTGAAGGAAAATTATTTTCTGCTATTTCAGGTGGCCCAACTTCCGGAGACCATAAGTCATCACCAGTTGA
>MU227795.1:148741-178621 GCA_018584345.1 Thuja plicata
CCAGATCTACCCAGAACTGTCCCGAACTGCCTAAGACAACACTACGGGCCTTCTTTATATAGGCAATTTCCACCGCCCGAGAAGGTTCTAGAAATTTAGCCCTTAGGGCCGACCAAACTTAGAATTAATTTAGTACATCAAAGTCGGCTCAAAATAACTTTTGAAACCCGAACAAAAAATTTTGAAGGAAAATTATTTTTTGCTATTTCAGGTGGCCCAACTTTCGGAGACCATAAGTCATCACCAGTTGACCTGATTGACTATTATAACCCCATTTCAAAAATGCCATGAAGCGCTCTACAACTTTTGAATTAAGAAAGCTTCATTCAACCCAAGTTTCGACCTCATCCGGGGCCTCTAAAGCCTTCAAAACTGAGCTCGAAGTTTCTGTACCCTATTTTCAATACCGAAAATTTTCAATATCTTCAAAACTAGACCTGATCTAGCCATGAAACTTTACTAACAGGAAGATATGACTGAGATGAACCTCCACATGCAAAATCAGAACATTCCGAGATCGTATGACCAACTTACTAAAAATAGCAAGTTTCCATAAATAGCAGCTCTGCACAAGGTAGCCCTTATTGAAAAGAAAACAGAAATATTTTTGGGTGATGCAAGATTGCCCTTACACCCAGGATGCTCCTGCATCAGATCATCATACCTATGATTGCTTCTTCTAGTTTATCATTGTGCTCGATAGTTAGATCTGCATATGCTTGTATCTTAGGATGTCTTAACCGTCCAATTGCTCTGATTGTCTCTGCAATTTCATCAATGGTTTGTGGTGCTTTGTTCTGCACAACCTTAAGTTGATTAGGATTTTTTTCAGAATCATCCTTGTTACTCAGAGATTTAATTCTTTGTCTCAGTGTAGGATTCTTGGTAGTGCCCTTCTGTTTCCTTGTTTGGTATGTGAATTTTGGTGAGGGCCTTGTTATCTTTGCAATTCCTTTCTTTAAAGGTGGTGAATCTGTTGTCACAGATTGTGATCTTGTCCTAGGTGGAGACCCAGTCTTTATATTTTTTCCCTTTTTGGCTTTTGGTGCCTCAATTTGTGCTTCATCGGACTCGGTGGCATCAACATCTTGTTCGGGTTCATCATCTTTACCGACTAAGGTCTGCTCCTCGGTATCATCAACTGACTTGTCTAATTTTTCATCAGTGATAGAAAATTTTATTTTTAAGATCTTGACTATCTTAGTCTTTTTCCTGCCCATCTTCTCAACTTGTAGACCAATAGATATTCGGGTTTGTGCTTCATCATATGTGCCAAATCTCATGGAATATTTGTCAACTGGTTCATTTCTCGATTGCATCAGAAGCAATGTCAATGTCTAACTCACAATCCATTAGAGGTAGTCATGTTGTCCTCGGTTGTGTTGCTTTGATGAGAGTAGTATCTGTGTCAACTACAAAACATATTTCATCCTTGTATTTTTCTACCAACTGCACTGGAATGTGTGTTCTCTTTTCCATCCTAGCTTTGAACTTAGCAAAAGAATCATTCATAACTGGTTTAAAATTTGTGCATAAACTTGTAATAAAGTCACCGATTTGCAGTGTAATCGGTCGGTTGGTCTTCCATTTCACAATACCAACGGCGGGAAAGAAATTCTGCAGATAGACGAATGTGCATAGAAGTAGTGAACCAAACTTATATGTATTGGACCGTGTTGATCTCATAGTTCTCATATTCTCTTCAAGTTGCCTCCACAACAACTCGGCGAGGTCAAGTTGTAAGCCTTTCTTTACAATTTCGTAGGCAATATCAACAGCTCCACATTTTACGTTGTTCAGTTTGCTGGACTGGAAGATCTTGTAGCCAATAACATAAGCACTGAACCTAAGTCCAGGATCACCGATTGAGTTGATTTTTAGACCTCTTCCATCCCACTCGGCTCCTATATGCTTTTCTATCTCAGTTCTAGGCGGGTACCTAAGGGCTTTTGATTTGTCATATATGGGATACCCGGTTACTACGTGTATAACATCTTTGGTTATCTTTTTCACTTCATCTAGCCAAAGCTTTCCATCATGTACTCTACTCAAAACAATGCGGATCCATTCGGTTTGAAATACCTTCAGGAAATTTAGGGCATTGGTTAACCCTTTAACCTCCAGATGTTTATGATCATCTTTTATTTTCTCATCTGTACATAGTGACTGGTATGTAGATATAAGTTCAAAATCCCCTATTTCACCTATCTTATAGTGAATGGATTCACGCACATCTTGAACTAACAGAACCCTAGGCAGAATCGATGAAAATGCGCCTTTGTCATTGGGTTGGGCTGCAACATGCGGATGTATCTTGTAGTTTGGCTCTGTGCAAGTGCAAAATGCATAACGACTAACCTCTTAGCTGCTCGGAATATACTTAGAATCTCTGTAAAATAATCAAAATACTCTGCTGTGATTTTTCTCTCTGATTCTCTGCTCTTCTCTGTGATCACTGTGTGAACAAAGGAGTTCACATCGATAAAATTTATAGAAAATAACTTTAGGCAACGCAATAAATGCTCGTTACCAACCACTCGGTGGACAAACATTATGCACGGTTAACACTAACAATACTTCAGCTCGATGAGTATACAAATTCTTAGTTGCTATAGAAACTTGGTTGTCTCTCACATATTCACCGACTGGCATTACTAACTCGGTACATATTAATCGACTCGACTAGATCAAAGTAATCAAAAATATAATACCATAGTGCATCTTAATTCATGCTAATTTGGCATTTGTACAATGAATACAAGAACTATTGTAAGATATAGCTTTGCAAAACATAGTTCCTTACCTACTCGAATTGCTCAGGTGGAGACGATGGAACCACCTAATCCATTGGATGAGGTGTCACCGACTGTTGTGCTTGGCCCTGCATTATCATTTGATGCTTTCCTCCATAATTGATTTATGATCCTCACGATTTCTTCAATTGTATTTCCATTTCCATAAGTATGTATTCGTTCTGCACACTCTGCTTAAGTGACCGACTTTGTGACAGTGAGAACATGTCATACCAGAGTTTGACCAATTCCTAGACTTAGTTCGCTATTGTCTCATACAGTTTTCTGCTATATGCCCATATTTACAACATGCAGTGTAACTACCCCAAGTGTTATAATCCCAAGCATAAGCATTGCCTTGCCTTCTCGGTTGATTTACCTTTTCTTGTCCTTTAGGCTTCCAGATTTTCTTTGCATTGTTTTTGTATGCTTGTGATGTATGACCATGCATGTTGCAATCATGAGAGTATTTATCCATGTATGGTTTCTTTTGTGGTTTGTTCAACTTAGATCTGCATTCATGTGCTTGATGTCCATGCTTATTACAGCTATAGAAAATACCATTAAATTTAGGAGGGTTTCTAGGAATACCTTTTACTTTGCCCTTGCAAAAATTTGATGTGTGGCCTAGTTTTCCACAGTGATGGCAAGAGGGCTTCTTAGGCTTCATACTTGAGTATACATTCCTTTTTTCAGCTTGATTTGATGATTCTCCTTGCTCGGTATACCCCAATTCGGTATTGTTGTTCAGTCTTCTTTGATAGTTCATAAATTCATCCATTCTCTTAGTAATTTCTTCTGATCTCTTAATCACTTCATTATGTTGTTGTAAAATCTTCAATTAATTTCTCAGTTTTTCATTCTCTTCTTTCAATACACCAATGTCTTCTATTCTTCTAGAAAGCTCAGTATTTACTCGGTTTGCCTCATGATTCATAGCAACCACTTGATTGGTGATATCGAAGTAATGTTCATTAAGTCTCAATATCTTAGATTCTTTTTCTTGTAACTTTTCAGTCATCTGTCTTTTGTCGTCAACAACCATGTTT
The DNA here is from genome assembly GCA_018584345.1 of Thuja plicata. Taxonomy (NCBI): domain Eukaryota; kingdom Viridiplantae; phylum Streptophyta; class Pinopsida; order Cupressales; family Cupressaceae; genus Thuja; species Thuja plicata. Next base: position 152,583 of record MU227795.1, read on the forward strand.
CTATCTTGTTCAACTTTCTTTGCATCGTTCAAGAATTCAACCATTCTAACCATTTGTGTATCTTGTCCGATCTGTAGCTCTTTCACTTGTTCAGTAAGTTGTTGATTTCTCTCATATAGCTTTGATATGATTCCTTCAGATGCATCAGATATGCTACCCGATTCAGATCCAGATGATTCAAATGGGTCATGAATCTCTTCTTCCTGATAATCAGTATCACGACAACGAAGTGACATGTCCTTTCTCTTAATCAACATCTCCCTGAGTTTTTCTTTGTATTGTTCGACATAGATCTGCAACTGTAACTTATGATTTTCAATAGTTTTATCAAGTGTATACCTTTCCATTGTAAGATCTTTTCTCTTCGGTAATTAAACTTTCTAAATAATAGAACTATCTCTGATACCAATTGTTGGGATAATGGAGAGGTGTGTACTAAGAGGGGAGGGGTGAATCACTACCCTTATAAACTTTAAAACTAATCTTTGTAACCAAATGTTTTGTAATAACCGACTGAGTAGATTGCATACGCCAAACATGTAATGTCACTGCTGAAATGTAAATGCATGTAAAGTAATCAATACACATACATGAAATGTAAGTACTCATGACACTAGTATTTTGGTATCGCAGAAAACCCCTGATAGAAGGTAAAAATTGCGGTGGGATGAGACCCACAAAACCTCACTACTGCAGTAAATAAAGTAGCTTGTCAAAGCTTACAAAGATTGATCACTTCTGATGATCTTACCTTGCTATGAGTAACAATGAGATCGATTAGATCTACCTCGTGAGAGGATTTAGCAACACAAAGTATGTGTGCACTCGGTTAAGAGATTTATACAAAAGACAGTTAAGTATACTCTGTTAGGAGATTTTGGGGTCTATTAAAATTGTTAGAGAGTAACAGAATTGTGATCTGAACAAATACAATCTATATATTGTGGATACAGATCCTTTAAGTGCATATAAAATGTATCACCTTTCTGTGAATGATAATACCTTCTTCTTTGTTTTGCTCGATATCCTTGCCTCTGTTCTGAAAAATGATTACTGCAATGTAGTCTTTGTCCTAAAACCCTTGTCTGATCTCTGATGTCCATAGTATGACAGCTACTTGATCATTACTTGATCAACATACATTACAAATGACATCTTTACATTATATATATCAAACCTTATGACCTAATTATGGTTTTACAATAACATCCCAAACCTAAGATTAACGGTGTACATAATTTACCTTGATCATCTAAATATAGGAGATATAAACAATTAATGTTGTGAATCTGTAATTAATGTTCTCCTCTATTATTGTAAGCCGTTATCCAGGCCGACAAAAAGTTTTTACCTAGATTGATGTGCCAAAACAAACTTTTTATGTGGCCTCTAGTCCACTCGGTAAATGTTTTCTCTCAGTGCTCGGTGTTCTCTGTGTATCTCGGTTATACTACTTCTTGGTAAAGTCTGTCTGCTCAGTAATCATTGCACTTGGTTAACTTTTCTCGTGATCAATTCTCTTAGTTAACTCTGTACTTTGGTGACTATACTAACTGGTTTGTTTTTCACTTTGTTACTAACTGTCCATTTGAGTGCTTGAATATTAATGACAACCTTCAAAGCTCATTTGAAGTAACAAGAAGTATAAGCAATATGATGATAAGAAGCGGAGAGCGATGCATTTTCAAGTTGGTGACATTGTTTGGGCTCATCTTAGGAAAGAGAGATTTCCTAAAGGGGAGTACAATAAATAGAAAATTAAAAAGGTTGGTCCCTATAAGGTTCTCAAAAGGTTTTCAAATAATCTATATGAAATTGTTTTACCTTCAAACCTTGACATTTCACCCATCTTTAATGTTGCAGATTTATATCTATATAAAGGAGATGTGGAATAAATTACAACAGAGGCATATCTACCAATCATTGAGAATCAACAAGGAACTACATCTACTGTACAAGACATAGAATGCATTCTTGGTAGATAGTTGTTGAAGAAGACTCGTAAGCATGAATATTTTAGGAATCTGGTTAAGTGGAAAGATAATCCTTTGGAGGTTATTGGTTGATCAAACATGAAATCATTAAGTTGGGTTATTCTATTATTGACCTCATGAGAAGGAGCTCATGATTTCTTTTTTGCTCGGGGAGTCTGATATAGGAGTATCACTTTCTCCTTTCAAATTTTGTTTTAAATTTTGGGTTTTCTTTTTTCATTTTGCAAGATTGAGTAAGCTCTAGTTTAGGTTGATTTTTGTGTAGTTAATGGTGTCAACATGGTGTATTCATTTGATCTTTTATAAATATTCAGACTTCTTGACAACACAGAGACAAGAAGTATGTGGTTGTCGGTTTCAAATTTATGTCAACATAGTGACAGGAAATGGACAAACTATTAAAAGTTCAATGACCCTAACCATTATGGTTCAGTGTGACCCTAACCATTGTGGTTCAGTGTGACCCTGACCAATGTGGTTCATTGTGGAAGTTGGATAGTTCCCTCATTTACCCGTTTGTCTTATATCATCATTAGATCTATTGCAAGATGGGGGGTGGTTGGTTGATATTTCGGTTGGGTTTTGAAAGCAGTGAGAGAGGAGTGTGCTCGGTTCACAAAAGTAACCATGGAAAGAGGGGAAATCTACAGGCTGATAGTGTGAAGTAGAGATTTGACCTGTGGGAATAGAAGATAGTTTGAATGAATAAAGTTGTATGTTAGAAGTTGGATTCCTTTGGGAATTGAATACTTTGTAAAAGCCCTCCTAGAGAAAGCTTAATTAGATTGTTCAATCTATTTTTGTTCATTGTGACTTTTGTTAGGCTTTATTGTATGTGTTTAGTATTGTTTTGTTCATCATAAAGTAATGGAAGTTTGATCATAAGTTCTTTGTTTACTTTCTAGAATTGTCATTTGTATTGCCTTTACTTTCTGTTATATCGCTCCATGAGTTTCTGTCTCATTATTGTCAAGAAAGTGCCTCATATTGGTATTGGATGCCATCACTTCACCAACTCATTTATTACTCCAAGTGAACCACCAAATTTTGGGATGATATCAGCCAAGGAAAGGAGATTGTAGAACTTTCTAAACTATAAAGAAACCTAAGTTGTTGAGAATCCTACTAGGTCAGACTTGTGAGTGCAAAGGTAAATGGTTCGATGATATTTTAATGATATTCAATGATAGCCAATAAATAATTTATGCAATCCTGAACCTAAAGAACAATTACAATGTAATTGTTAAACAACAAGAAGAACACACATTTACAACATAAATGTGTTGTAATAGTTACACCAACATTCCTCCCTTATTACATTGAGCCTGAAAATGCCAAATCTTGAACCTATCGCCAAAATGAATCTTCACAAGACATGAATTTCTCAAATTTTCTAGCATCAGAAAGAAAATCTAAAGGAAGCAAGAAACTTAACCCAAAAATGCTTCTCATGTAAAGCACCATCTCAAAGCGAGAAGCTATCTTGAAATGATGGAGATTCCTTCATCCTTTGGTGTCCTTGGCCTCTAAAATCCTTTTATCGATTATCAATTTGATATCTTATATGAGCATTTAGAGGCCTCATGAGATATAGAAAGGAAAACCACAAAATTCAAAGCCAAACTATATGAAGATCCATTGGAAATATTACTAAATTCATCAGCAAGTAACAATTATTTTAATGTTTCTGAATACACTTTCATTGGTGTTTTTGTCATATGGTTTCTCTTTCTTCACTCTTATCTTCCTAATCCTTTCAAGTTCATTTGCTTCATTAATTATATCATCATCCTTGCAATTATTAACCAGTCTTAGTACAAGTCTAATATCGTCATATCTCACCTTAATAACACCCATATATATGCATTTGTATGTATGAACAATGGTGTCATTATTGACCAATACTGCACCCATGATAAATTGTTATCTGAAACCTTATTATACCTCTAAAAAACACCTCTAATATCTTATGTGATTTTTTCCTATACCATACTTGTCCATGCAAATGACTTAGTGTGCACAAAGTGTATAATCAAACTATAAATAACTCTGCAATGTATGATTTTATAAACATATCTTACTTATTGAAATATCTCATAGCATACCTAAAGAGCTTATGAATATGTATTCTCAATGTGATGAGCCTATATACCTCCCGCACGTTGGATTTTTTGATTTTAAAGAAGTTTCATATCTCTTTGATCACAACCAAGTAAAGAAATAATGCATGAGAAAATGAATCCCGAATTTCCAAAAGTTCTTCTTGTGAAAGGTTGGTTTGCTTCTATCTAATATCAAGACTCTAGATGGACTTAGTCTCAATCTCAAACAAGAGCACATTTACACTCATTTTTAAACCTTGAATCTCCACAATGGTACATGCCAAAACTTGATCTTGAGACTGATGATCTGGAATGTACACTACAACTATGTTATTCCCTTCTTTCCAAGTCTTCATTGGCTTCAACAGAGACCTCTACTTAGGAAATAATGAACTTTTCTATGTGTTGAAAAATGCTACATGCATACTGCAACAACTTTTCTCATCTGCTACTCTAACTCATGGTGGTTGTGGAGATGCCATTTTTGCTCAAGCAACAATCTGCCCTAAGACACAAGAACTGTACTGGAAAGATCCCTATAACCATGCTATTGTTAGAGGTACTTAACTTGTGATGGATTATTTTGATTCAACACTTCTCTGACACGTGCGATGGGTGTTTCTTTTATGGAGATAATGAGATGAATTTATGAGCTCAATCCAACAATGAAAATGATGAATCAGTCAAAATCACAAATGAATGCTTATTAATCTTGAATGTGTCCCTTGATTCTCTTGTCTTGGAATTTACAAACTCAAACAAAAATTGGTGTGAGGTTGGATTACCACAAGAATACCTAGAGTTAGTAAGGTGTAGAAAACTCCGGCTATCAACATTAGATTGAAATTGGCCTAGGGAAAATCCTAATGAGAAGATTGGTTTTGAAAAACGGGAAGTCCATATTATATAAGCAGAAAATGCATACAAAGTTCAACTACTAGCTTACTTTATTTAATGTCCATTTCTTGTATGGACTGCACACAAAGGATATTGCGTAGTAAATTGTCACACCTTTTTGCTCAGTGTTATATCCATGCTTTGTTAGGGATCTTCATCCTACAACGAGACAAAAGAAATACTTCATCGTCATGCCTCATAAATCACATGCGAGCACCGTTGCTTTGGTACTGAATGTGAATACAGAGGTAAATGCTTCGATGATATTCAATTATGGTCAACAAGCACTTTATACAATCTTGAACCTGAAGAATAGTTACAATAATTGTACAAATGGCAAGAAGAACAAAGAATTAGAACATAACTATAATGTAATAGTTACACCAACAAGACTTCTTTGAGGAGAACAAAGTAGTATTAAATCCCCCTCAGCAATTAGATTTCCATCTAAGGAAACATCCTTAGATAGATTTTAGATCTTCCTAGCAATTTTTTCTCTCCTCCACATTGGGGCCATGAACATTCAAAAGCAACACATAATGATCCCCTCAAAGATCCTTAATCTTGATGGTTAAAATCCTATCAATTGAGTGTAATCCATTACTAGAAAAATGAAATTTGTTACAAAGGATAGCCAGACTTCTAGCTATGCTAGCAGTACTCACTACTAGACCTTCACCATTCCACTAAAGATTAGGAATCATATTCATAAGACCATTGTTGTCCAATTCAGTTTCCTATAAAGGAAGATGACATCAAGACTTTCTAACTTAATTAGCCGCTTGACCAAGCAATACTTTTTTGGGCCATTAAGGCCGCGTATATTCAAAGTGAATAGTTTCATGAGTTCCTTCCCACAAGGTGTTCACCTCCACTTCTGACAAACTTGGTTGGCGATCCTGAGTTCCTTTCACAACTTCTTCTAGATCTTTTTTTTAGCCATGCTTACTCTATTTTTTTTGCCTTTGATAGTGGTGCACCCAACATCCATCATTAAGGATTTCTTCCAACTAGTTCTCTTGCCACTCCTAGTAAGCATTTTTTGTGATTTTTCTTGTCTTCATTCACATCCCTTCTCTACTTGATGTCACTGCCATCCCCAAGTTGCCTAGAGGGAACCAAAGCTAGGATCACAACAACTTCTTTCTCCAAAATAGGAGCTAAAGATGATCTACCCTTAGAGGTATCCTTGAAATCATCATGGCCTCGCAAAAGGTTGCATTCAACTTCACCCAAATGGGGGAGATAAACCATTGATTTCATTATTAGAGCATTTTTTACCTTCTTTCGCCAAAACCCTATTTAAAGCCTCTTGAGGGGAGTCTTTGACATCTACCCATTAGTCATGATGGGCTTGACCTGGCCAGTATGTGCAACTGAGCCAACCACTTTCTTAACAAATGCACCTTGATGGAAGGGGAAGAGTCACCCACATTTTTATGAGGGCAACCCCTCACTATTGCATCCCGTGAGGTTTGCCTTGTAATCTCACCCCTTCCTCAGCACCACATTGTCTAGTTGTGTGACCTGTGTGACCTAATTGATTGAGGATAATTTAATAGTGTGAAATGGTTTACTCAAATTGACTTTGACAGAAATCCTACCTAACAGAGCAGATCTTTTCCCTACCAAGTTATCAAAGAAATTGTAGATAAGTCTAAAAATATTCTCCATCCAAAGCTCATGAGGGAGCTTATAAAGATAGATCCAGAGAGAAACTTCCTTGACTAGTTCAAAGTAAGGATTGAAGCCCAGATAACATTCGATACCATTCTTTGATGAATAAGTCGACGCTGCCCATAAACCATGGACCTCCCTTAAGCACATTGTCTCTACCAAATCTGAATCAAAACAATATCAATTAACCCTAGAGATAGAAAGCTAACCTCTGGCTTAAGCCCATACCATTTATGTTCGACCCAAGATTTGATTCTATCCATTGATTGCCAGATACTAATGAATTTTGTGATGATAACATTCTTCTTCAATCTTTCCACTTTTGAACTGAGAAAATTATTCAGAATGCACAACACAGGTATCTCCCCCAAAATGTCCAAATTTACATTATCTACCACCATACGAAACGACTTTGTGACTTCTCTTTCCCAATAATCTCATTGTCTTCTTCTGAAAAGATATGCCCCATATCTTATGCATCCTTTGAACAATCCTCAGTCTCCACTCAAACAATATTTTCTTCATATGTACCAAAGATGCTCCCTCTCTATCTACCCCGAAAGGACTGGTCTACCTATTTTATAGCTCATGTTGCATCTGTACATAGAAATTTGGTTGTTATTTTTAAATAATAGCTAATATTAATAAACTTAGAGTTAGGATCTAATATCTATGAAAAGACAGTTGGGACGTGAAATCTCTATAAAAAGCTATAATACCCATTTAAACAACATACACGGGCTTTGGGGGAAGCAATGCCCTAAAAAAATTGTACCTTTTACTATTACTGACTAATTGGTTAGCTTTGTATACATAGCTTATGTATAGTTAGTAGATATCAAGTGTCACTTCCTGTTGTTATGACTGTATCATTCATATCAATATTGAAAAGTACAACTGAGATGAAATCAACTTTATCTAATTGTACAATGGAAATTGAAACACAATTTAATCAATTGCCCAAATATTTTAAAGATTGACCATACAATTAATATATATAATTTCAACTTATCTCCAAAAATTCAAACCAATATTTGAATTGGAAGGTCCAAACTTTTTCATGAAAAAAATTACACTTAAATTGAAAAACATTTCAAACAAATTTCATAGAAAAGAGAATCAAATAAAGTGTAGGTCTTAAGCAGTTAAACGAGCACAACAGTGAACAAACTCAAACCAAAGTTACGTCTTGATTTTGGCAAATTCAAGACTCCCCTTCCCATCAAGTCTGCTGGAAAAGTAATGCTGCATATATTCTTGACGAATGAATTTTCTATATTGGCAGGGATGCAACTCATTTATGAGCTCAGGAGCAGGACCCATTTCTATTTCCCCACTTGGACTACAAAACATCGCTATGGAGATTCGATCTCTCTCTGTACTTGTGACTGCTCTGTGCTCAATGCTGTTATATATTCCATTGCTTATTACCTAAATCAAATCACACAAACAAAACTTACATTTGATATTAATCTGATGGCATCAAACATTAACGCCATTTATTAAAACAGAAACCTAGGTAATATATCATCAAGAATAAAGAGGGGAAACTTTTGTTTAATACGTGAAATCTTAAATTGAGATAATCATTCACAGCTTCGATGAAAAAGTTCAAAATTATACACCTATAGAAATAATTTTCGAACTACACATTGTTTTGACCTAAAGACTTAAAATTCATCATCGTTACCTCAAGCATGTCCCCAATATTTATAACCAGGGCACCGGGGTTGGGTTGAACAGGAATCCATTTGCCATCCTTGCAGATCTGTAGCCCTATTGTTTGGTCATCCTGCAGCAACACTGTCAAACCACTTCCATCTGAATGAGGGCTTAAGCCTAAAACCAAATCTGATCTTGGGCAGGGTGGGTAGTAATTCATTCGCATTGACTGTGACATTTTCCCAAACATGTTAATGAAATAGTCTTCTTTTAGCCCAACTTTCTCTGCTAAAAGGCAAAGAACTGTATTGCCAAGCTTTTGAATTTCAACAGCATATTGATCCACGGTTTCTCTGCAACAAATAGGCAGTGCAATCAGATTGAAAATAAAAATGATAAAAGTCAGTTAGAAAAATTACGATATCATGGAATTATTTTTGAAATGGATTGAAAAAAGGGAATTGAAGAAGTATATATATTCTTTACATATCTATAGCCATGAAGAGACTTCACATAAGATCAATCCAATGACATAATATCAACATGAGATCAATAAAATTATCAACCACATTGCCTGAGTTCAACCTTTTATTCCTTGTATTGAAAGACAGAAAAGTTGAGCATGAGACTAATGCAATACTGCATTGTAATAATTAACTAAGAAGGCAAAGAAAATAGAGTGATGGAAGACCAGTGCCTATCCATCATATTATTTGCGAATCCTACCCTATATTACTTGTCTTTATGCATTCCTTTCTAATGGGAGTGTCCACAGCCACCATATTCCTTACTGTGCAAATAGCCAGTAAAAGTACCGGAATAATTAACTGCTATCACTGGTAATCTAGATTAGGAGAAGCTAAATTAGTTGTAAATTGTTCAGTCCTTTCAGTCAATAAAGCCTTAAGTTGTGAAGCCTTATTTCAGTTAATAAATCCCTAATCCATGACATCATCAATGGAGTCTATTTCTGTATACATCTGCTTTATATGCAGCAAATCACCGAATAAAAAGAGGACATTTTTTTGCATTTTGTCACTGGGATGCAGGGTCATATTTTCAGTAGAGTATCAGAGCTAAGTTCCCAACTTCCCAGTGAAGAGAACACGAGGGCCAGGCCATGGACTAGAAAATATGCAACTCTCAAGTAAATGTTTTCTCAAGTGGGTAGATTCAGAATTTTTTGAAATGGCCGGCCAAATAGGTGAAGAAATGAAGATTTGGAAAATTTTGATGGAGAAAACCTCCATTTGTGGAAGGTGAAGATGAACATGTAGTACTTGGGAGCAGAGCTATGGACTGAATTGAAACATGGTAGTTGAGATGGAGCAACAATGTGGGAACAGAGAGAAGGGAAAACATTAGCCACAATCTTACTCAACCTACAGTATGCACAACTGCTGCATGTAGGCAGAATGAAGCCTCAAAGGATCCTTGTGATGCACTTGGGATGCATTGTGTCAAATGTTAGACGAGGGACATGACAACAAGGTTATAACTATGCAGGAAATTCTTTCAACTATGAATGGCTGGCCAAGAATTGGTGTCATCACACATCAACAACTTCAAAATATCTATTGAATCAGTTGGCTGCAACTGGTTCTCCAAATTCAGAAGAGGGTAGTATTATGACTCTTACCATATGGGCTTGGTGGTCCCTCAAGGCACACAAACTAGTCACAAACACCAAAAACTAAATGGGTTATTACTGCAGGAGAAGTTGAGAAGAAAAGACACAGGAGAGAAGTCAAAAACTCTCATTGCCTCATATGTTGGATAGAAAATCCACCCGAAGAAAAGAACCAAGCCACCATTGATGATGAAAGTTCTTCAAAGAAGAAATCAAAATGTAACTATTGCAAGAAGGCAGGTCGCTATCCAAAGGACTACTGGAAGAAAGTAGTAGATCTTGCAGAAGCAGAACTCAAAAGCCCACACAAAAATGCAGCAAATGAAGGAGCTAAAAAGTCTAAGCTATTTGTAAGAGTGTTGGCCATGTTGATGTTTTGTAGCTTCTGTCAGATAAATCCTATGAGACTATTGAATATATATATATATATATATATATATATATATAGATATATATGTGAGATATAATATATATCTAAAATAGTACTAGGAGAAATTAATATAATAATGATTCAGAGATATTATGTGTGTGTGTGTGTGTGTGTGTATATATATATTTATTTATGTAGTTACATAATCAATTGTCATTATACTAATCTCATAATAATGAATAGACATGTCCCATCATGGGACATGTCTCTCCTAGCCTCATTCTCAATATAAATGAAAGAGAGATTGCTGCATTTGGAAAATACATACAACATAGAGTGCTATTACATTTGCAGCTATCCTAAAACTTAACATGGTATTAGAGCCAGGCTGCAAATGTGAGAGAGTAGTTTGTTGATGGTGAATGTGTGACTCTCTCAGGAAAATACAGTCTTAATACAGGGACCATATTTCACAAATACACCGTTGGATTTTGCTGCATTTTGGATATGTTGGTGATAAACAAATTGTGAAGAATCTCACTGGAGTGATTGCAGAGAAATTGTCAGGTTTAAAAGTTATGACCGACTGTGTACGGATCTATGTAAAATCTAGTGAGTGAAGTTGTGTTGCAGAATTTTGTCCACACCAAGTGCAAAGAATAAAGTCAAGTGAATTGGAGCAGATTTGTTAAGAAAAGAATAAAGTGACTTGATTAAAGAAAAGCGTTTTTTAGTAAGAGGTTGAGGATGATGAATTTGCAAAGTATACACAAATGATTAGTTAGACCTTGTAGCGACTTTCATTAAAGAGATGTATTAATTTGTTATGATCGTGGTCAAGCATTAACAAAGAAGCACGTATTCAAAGAAGGGTGTCTCTTTCTACAAAGCAAGCATTAATTATAGAGTGTCACCTCTCTTGGAGCAATCAAGTCATTTCACAAGAAGACATGAGAATTGTTCAACGATATAAGAGTGGGAATTTTACATTGTGGGGGGAATAATAACCAATGCTACATTCCCATTTGAACCATCCTTAGTGGAGAGATGATTCAAAGGGGAGATGTCTCTCAAATAATCAGAGAAGGTGTTTTCTCATTTGATGTATATGGACCTTTATTAAAGAAACTTGTGTCAATGATGTTGATGCGTAGATAAGTATTTATTATCCTTGAATATTACACTTATTTACTCATTGTAGTCTCTCTCTCATATGTATTTCTATACGTACTATAAGAGCTATTTGCCTTGATCTTTTCCAAGGATGCTCTTGCAGGAAAAGAAGATTGATATCAGATTCAGAGAGAGTCTGAAACTTCAGAGGTAACTTTGGACGAGGAGCTCAGAAGATTCATATCAGATTCAGAGGGAGTCTGACAGGTTATCTTAAAGCGATCTTGGATAAAAAGATCAACAGATTGATATCTTCTCAATGAGTTCTTCTCTGTGAGAGAAGTTCGAGGTGAAATCTCTTGTTTCCACCCTCTGCGTTGAGGCATGGTGGATGTCATGTGTGTGACTCTATATTTTTAATGGGTCTGCTCCCTATGTACATCATGAGGAAGTGACGACTTCAAAATGATTATCACTTGTATTTGTAAAAGTTATTGGAAGGTGATGATCTTACAATAACTTGACCTTCTATTGTGATAGACATCTTATGATGTCTAAAACAGATCATGTTAGATGATATCTTGCATGGTGGATTAAGTTCCTTAAACAGACAATGGCCTTCTATTGTGATAGACATCTTATGATGTCTGAAACAGATCATGATAGATGATATCTTGCATGGTGGATTAAGTTCCTTAAACAAACCATGGCCTTCTATTGTGATGGACATCTTATGATGTCTGAGACAGATCGTGATAGCTTATATCTTGCATGGTGGATTAAGTTCCTTAAACAGACCATGAATGTTCCTGTGGTAAGTATCATTGAGGATACATGTGCACATTACTTATGGACATTTTTTTGAGTACTTGGTGAATATCATGCGACTTGATATTCTGAGGCCATTACTATGAGTAAATGGTGAATATTACGTGACTTGATATTTTGTGGCCATTACTCCCGAATCCCTGATATCATGAGATGATATCTAATGGTGAATATCTTCTGATCAAAGATATTCTTAAACATGCCATTCTTGATATTCCGCTGAGGTAATATCATATCCTGTGTTTATCCTCCCTAGCTAAGAGGGAGTGTTGATGTTTTGTAGCTTCTGTCGGATAAATCCTATGAGACTATTGAATATATATGTGTGTGTGTGTGTGTGTGTGATAAAATATATATAGATATATATCTAAAATAGTATTAGGAGAAATTAGTATAATAATGATTCAGAGATATTATGTGTGTGTATATATATATTTATGTAGTTACATAATCAATTGTCATTATATTAATCTCATAATAATGAATAGACATGTCCCTAAATGAAAGAGAGATTGCTGCATTTGGAAAATACATACAACATAGAGTGCTATTACATTTGCAGCTATCCTAAAACTTAACAGGCCAGCACTGTAAGTGATTGATACCTTTAGTATATTGACTCAAGAGTCTCACGTCATATGACACCATGTACAGATTTATCTTTGTCAGATGCAAAACTTTCTAATGAGAATAGGGTTTATTTGAATGATGATTCAAGTCCTAAGATCTATGGGGAAGGAGCGAGTTTTGTAGAGCTCTGAGATGGTGTATGCAAACAAATCCACAATGTTCTGCATGTTCCAGGGTTAAACAGAAATTTGTTATATGTTGCTAAAATTGTGAATGAGAGAATCAAAGTGGAGTTTGACTCAGGCATATGCATGCTAAAGAACAAAAATGAGCAGATCATAGAAAAGGGAGTATGATGGAAATCTATACAGACCATACACATCATGTCAGGGTTCGTGTAAGAGCATGCTACTGTTGCAGAAAATCTGCAAGGTAGATTTAAGGCATAAAAAATTTGGCCATATCAACATGTAGAATCCAATACTTGTGGATAACGATAAACTTGTGTTGGATTTGGATCTGGAAGAAAGATCAAACATTAGGCCATGTTGATGAGAAGCATGCATTCTTGGGCAAACATCAAAGGACAAAGATTTCAAAGGAAGGAGGCACTTGATCAAAGAAGTTGCTGGAACTTGTACACTGACATATGGCAGCCAATGCAAACTATGTCAAATGGAGGAGCAAAGTATTTTACAACCTTCACCAATGATTGCTCAACATATAATTATGAGTTCTTCACTGAACAAAAGTTTGAAGTTTTTGATAACTCCAAACACTTGAAAATTCTTGTGAAAAAACAAAATGCACAAAGAAGCTCAAGAGTGACAACGGCAGAGAGTACAACTCAAAAAAGTTTGAACATTCTATATGGATGGGGGAACCTGAAGACAATAAACATCCCCATACAACCCAGAACAAAACAGAGTTGCTGAATGCAAAAACCAAGTGCTAGTGGAACAGGCAAGGAACGTGTCAACCCTACTAGACTATCAAAGACTTTTTGGGCTGATGCAGTTGCTACTGCAGCTTATGCTGGAAATAAAGTTCCAACCAACGCAGTGATTGGAAAAACTCTTGAAGAGGTTTGGTCATGTCATGTTACCTTTTTCCAATTAAGCAAATTAATGATTTTATTTAAGTTGGGCCTAATAATTTCTAATGTTAAGGCAATTTAATAATATTATTATAATTAAAATAAAATGTATTTTTAAACATTAGTGTTAGAATAAAAAGTATTTTCAAATATTGGAAGGGAAATTTTGGACCCAATGACATAATTCAAAAAGGTAATTTGAGGAGGTGCCTATCTTCAATTGGGATCATCATTCAAGTAATTCTTTGCATCCCATATTCAGATTTGGGCAGTTTGTTGGATCTAGGGCCGCTAAGGACAAAATTCCTTGGTTTGTTTAGGGTTTGAGAAGACAAAGACCCTCTTGGATTCCACAACTTGGATCAAGAACGAAAACAGTTGTTTCCCATTTTGAGTGATTCCATACATGGATCACAAATGTGCTGATTCCTTGAGGTTTTGAAGACATTTTTAAAGTTTGTATGTTGCTGCTACAGTGTTGCTATAATGATTTCTTGAAGATTTCATCATTTGGAGGCTTATATGTTGCTGCTATAGTGTCTGTACATTGATTTGTTGAAGATTTCATCATTTCAACAGTTATATGTTTCTGCTATAGTGTCGCTATAGTGATTTGTTGATGATTTCATCATTTGGAGGGTTATATTTTGCTGCTATAGCGTTTTCCATTGCAGTTGAGGGTTTCTACGCTGGTTTTCAGGACTTTGGAGAGTTATTGTGCATCAAAAACTGCTGGATCTGAATTTATTATGTCATTTCAAGTCAACCCTAGGTGAGCACTACCTTTGGAGGAGTAATATCAGTCAATCCCAGACCTAAAAGCAGTTATACAGTTATAGTTTACATCATCAACATTATACCAATCATATAAGGTGTATTTCCAGCATTCTAGAAGGTTACATCAGTCATATAAGGTGCTGTCATAGCTAACAAAAATTTGTATCAGACATTAATTGTGTTATGCCTGGATTTGAGAGCAATAATAAATCATTTGGAGTGCTTTATCAGTATTCATATTGCTCAACTTCCATCATTGTTCACTTGTGAGTTGATTTGGAAAAGTTGTAATTCTGAAAATTCGTTTTCCAGCTTGCAAATCAGCACTGCCATCATTTTTCTCATCTTGGAATTAAACAAAATTAATATTGTTGCTGCTGTTATATTGATTTCTAACCAGATCTGAGTGTGATTCAAAGCTATTTAATGAATTCTATGAAGTTTCTAAATTGGTAGTTGCAATCAGCATTTGCATTACAAGTTTTAGTAGTTGTTCTAATGGTGTGTTCTGTAGGAAAATCTGAAAAACACAAAAAAGAAAAACATTTTTTTTAAAAAAGGGGACATTACAGGTCAGCAGTCAAGCTGACAACAGCCCGCCTTCGTGAATTGTGTATTTGGTGTTGCAACATAGGTGTACATACCTGATTGGGCATACAAATTCATAAATGCATCTTTCTTGGATATGCATTTGGAGTTAAAGGCTATAAGATGTATGATACTGCAAATTGCTAAATTTTAATTCGCCAAGATGTCATATTTCAAGATAGCATGGTTGTGTGTAATGAGCCTAGCTGGCTCTAATCCTGAATAGACTATGAAAGAACTCTAGATTCTGAAAACCGATTCTCTTCTTTAATTTCAACAACATATATGTTTTTTTTGGTTTTTTTCCAATACATTAAGGAATGGCAAATTCACCAAACAAATTAAATACTCTAAACTGAAATGATCACACCATAAATTCATAAGTCTTGATTACATTAACATGGAAAATATTCATTATATATATGATGGCAAATAACATGCACCGAATGGGAATGGCGATAAGTCTTCAAAGCCTTTATCACAACCACACTTCGCTAGACTAGCCGCGGCTGATGGTATTCAGTGGTGACGGCTAATAATGATAAACGATCAGCAAGGAAACAAGCTGCAGCTGGGAGTGTTGACGCCTTGCAGTCACATCCAATGTTATGCATGAGTTTCGAATAAAACTCTCTCCTTCAAAGCATGCACAGATCAATTCCAAAGCTGATAGTCACAATTCATTGGCATGAAACCAACTCAAAGTGAAGATGCTGGTACGAATTCTCAATTCAACAGCAAGCAGTAAACCCTTCTTCAGAAGCCAAGCAATTTCGAAATTCCCAAAGTTTATAAAATGATCAAAGATGCCTTCATTCAGCCATTTTTCGAAAGCTACACAAACAACCAAGCTTCCTCTACAAGCCTCGAAATTATCAGCTTCACAATGAAGCTTCACATAACTTAAAGCACCTTTTTCGTTCTTAACCATAGCTTAAAGTTTTAAATTCAAATATAAGTCCTTTTTCCACCATTTGAAATAACCTTATTTAAAACTTTAATGAATATACCATTAAATGAATAAATTAATAATGATATAATAAAATAAGGTCAGGAGGACAATTAATTAAAAAACTTAATTAATTGATTCAACTCACACCAAGCCCAACTATCAACTGCATAATCAAGCCACTGCTCTGCGCGAACACCCTGCCACTGATAGAAACTAACAGGAGGTGGCTTACTAAAAATAGCAAATTCATACCAAGAGACCCCCAGAACAAGACATTAGCCCACGGAGGTCATAATGATGGGCTACTAACCACATTCTTCAGACAACTGCTAAGACAAGGACATCACAGTCCTCCCTCCCCAAAATTGCTTGTCCTCGAGCAATCGCAACCCGGGGTGCTGAAGAATATCCTCTGATTCCCAAGTAGCAACCTCAATAGGTAAACCGGACCACTTAATCAAAAATTCTCTGATGACTCGTCATCGCAACTATCTCTCACGAGTCTCCAATATAATCTTAGGAATCAATTCCAATTTTCCCTCATCATCTAGAGGGGGTAACATAGAGGATGGAACAACATGTTTGCCTGACGCCTTCTTGAGGCACGATACATGAAACACATTATGCACTCTATTGTCCTCAGGAAAATCCAGCTCATAAGAAACCTCGCCCACTCGTCTAACAACACGGAAAGGCCCATAATACCGAGGCTTGAGCTTCTCAGCTCCGCTCTTCCGAATAGATGACTGCCTGTAAGGCTGCAACATCAAATATACCATATCTCCAACCTGGAAAGACATGGCAACTCTCCTCTGATCAACATATTGTTTTTGTTGATTCTAAGCCCTCTGAATATTGTCCCTCAAAGTTCCCATAATGTCCTGACTGTTCTGTAGCAAATCACCTGCACTAGGAACTTTGCTATCACTGAAAAGAAAATCTAGAATACTAGGAGGATCATACCCATATAGAGCTCAGAAAGGAGTCATTTGAATAAAAATATGGTGAGTGGAATTATAACAATAATCGCACAGATAAATCCACTTCACCCAAGCTCTTTGTTGAGCAGATACATACTTCCGCAGATGACCCTCCACCCATTTATTAACAATCTCAATCTGACCATCAGTCTAAGGATGGTAACTAGTAATGGGAGTCAACTCTGTCCCACACAACCTGAAAAGCTCCTGCCAGAAGTGACTCATAAAACGGCTATCTCGGTCACTCACTATATTCTGGTGTAAACCATGCAATCTGAACACCTCTCGGAAGAATAAATCTGCAACCTGTGTCGCTGAGAAAGTAGTAGTGATCGGGGAAGAAGTGAGCATATTTTGTAAGTCGATCAACCACCACATAGATGCAATCTCTACCCTGAGCTTTAGGCAAGCTCACAATGAAATCCATAGAAATGCATTCCCATTTTTTCTCCGGAATGGGTAATGGCTCCAGTAACCCGGCTGGATATGTGTGCTCCTATTTGTTCTGCTGACAAACAGAACACTCTCTGACAGGCTGCTGTACATCATACTTCAGGCCTTTCCAAGTAAACCTCTCCCGCACCTTCCTATAGGTTTTAAAAAAACCAGGATGCCCTACTAAGGGAGAATCATGGAAAGCTCTCAACACCACCAATCTAACACTCGATCCTGGAACCAACAACACCCGCTCCTTGTAAATGATCAACTCATTTACAAGCATATACCTACTGTCTTCTATGGTCCCATCAATAAAACTAGCAGCCCACTGATCTCTAGCATACTCTGCAACAATCAAATGCCTCCAATCCTCAGATATCCCTGTCATGGCACACAAATGAGGCCTCCGAGAGAGTGCATCAGCAACCACATTCTGAGTACCCTTGATATAAGAAATATCAAAGTTATAGGACTGTAGTTTACTAACCCACTTCTACTGTCTCTCATTGAGATCACACTCCCCAAGGAAATACTTCAAGCTGTTATGATAAGTTCTGATACAAAATTTACTACCGACCAAATACTACCTGAATTTAGCCAAAGCATACATAATGGCCAACATTTCCTTATCATAAACACTAAAGACCCTCTCAGGACCACTGAGCTTCCTACTCTCAAACATAATAGGGTGGTGATCCTGGGAAAGTACCGCACCGATGCCCTCACTAGAAGCATCACAATGCAAATCAAAAGGCCTAGAAAAATCTGGCAATGCCAAAACCAGGCATGATGTCATGATCAACTTGAACTTCTCAAAACACTCTTGTGCATGAGAGGTCCACTCAAAAGCACCCTTACGAGTCAAATAAGTCAAAGGGGCTGCATGCCATGCGAACCCTGCCACAAACCTACAATAGAAGGCACAACCCAATGAACCCTCTGAGCTGTGTCAAACTCTCAGGAGCAGGCCAATCCAAAATAGCTCGTACCTTATCTGGATCCATACGCACTCCCTCTGAACTGATAATGTGACCAAGATACAGCAACTCGGTCATACCCAAAGCACACTGGGACTCCTTTGCATACAAGGAAGCCCTATCCAGAATATTCAACACAGCATCCAAATGAGCAAGATCATCCCACATCTTGCTATAAATCAATATGTCATCAAAGAAAATCAAAATGAATCTCGTCAACTGACTGTGGAAGACCTTGTTCATGGTAGACTGGAAAGTGGCTGGAGCATTAATCAACCCAAAGGGCATGACTAAAAACTCAAAATGTCCATAGTGACATCTGAAAGCTATTTTCTCTATATCCTCTTCCCACATCCGGATCTGAAGGTAACCGGATCTCAAATCAATCTTAGAAAAGAAGCATACCCCATGCAACTCATCTATTAGCTCATCAATGCACAGAATAGGATACCTGTTCTTAATGGTCATTTGATTCAGCATCCTGTAGTCAATGCACATCCTGAGGGTACCATCCTTCTTCTTCTCCAGAACAACTGAAGAAGCAAAGGGAGACTTACTAGGCCTAATATGCCCCAAAAAAATCAGCTCCTAAATCGTCTTCTCTATCTCATCCTTTAGGCACTTGGGATGCCTGTAGGGAGTAATCATGATGGGCTTAGTGCCCTCCTCAAGCTCAATAATGTTCTCAATACCTCTGTCAGGTAGCCTTCCATGTGGTAAATCACTAAACACTTTGGAGTGTTTAGTCCTCCGTTCCTGTATGTCAGGGTGATAAGCTGATTTCCCTGACTCCTCAAGTATGGGTAAAATCCTGCACTTCGCTGCCCACTCAATTGCATCATGGCGAATGAGACGTTGTATACGTCTAAGTGACATAGTCCTCAAGTTCTCCTCCCTAATTGCCTTGAGTATGTGTTTCTTTCCATCTACTTCAAACTTCATTTCCATATCTTTGAGGCTGAGATAAAAAAGCCTCAATAGAATGTAACCAACTCATACCCAAAACTAAATCGGTACCTCCCATGTCAACCACATAGAAATCAGCCTTGAATTCATAATTATTTAATTTCATTGGGAGGTCTGGAATCAATCTGTCACATTTCAAAGTATAACCATCAACCACCTTCACTCTAATGCCCTGAAACTCCTCTGTTTGTATGCCTCTCTTAGAGACCAAACGTGAATCTATGAAATTACGTGTGGCTCCTGTATCCAACAAGGCAATGACACGCTGCCTTGCTAAGAGACCCCTCATCCTGAAAGATCCCTCTTTCTGCATACTAGAGAGGTATACAACCTTGAGGTGGGAGTCCTAACTACCTCTTCCAAGCCATCTTCTTCGTGATCAATTTGCTGCCCTTCAAAATCAGAATTACGTTCATCTTCGTAATACCACTCCATAAGCCTATTCCTACCTTTAGGCTTCAATGGACATTCATGTTTCTCATCATAAGGACCCCTGCAATAGAAACACAATCTCCTTCTCCTCAAATCGCTAAGTGTTTCAGGATCTAAAGGTCTTGAAGGTCTTGTCCCTGGTTTCTTTAAATATGGGCCTTCATTCCTTTTTGGAGCAGCCTTGTTATCATAAGAAGAATTTGGTGGTCTTGGAGGAAATTTGTTGCGTGGAGCTGAAAACTCCAAGTCTCTAGCTTTTTTCATTGCCAACTGTAAAGATGTAGGGTCAAATGACTTGACCCAACCCCTAAGAGGTTCCACTAACCCCTCAATGAACAACATAACACGCCTCCTCTCTGAAATGTCATAAACCATAACTGAGACTCTCTAAAATTCTCCAATAAAAGCCTCCCAGCTGCCTATCTGTTTGAGCTGTGTCAGCTCCCTGAAATAGGACTCTGGGTCCTTCCTGTCAAATCTCTCCACTAACCCATCCACAAATTCATGATAGGTCACAATCTGATCATGGTGTAAGGATACCAACCCATGGTACCACCAGTCATGAGCTATACCGTCAAGGTGCAAAACAACAAACCAAATGACGTCCTCTTCATACATAGGACGTAAAGACAAATATGCATCCAGCTTGTGAATCCAAGCTCTGGCTTTCATCTCGCCACTCCCATCAAAATGTGTCAGTGTCAATTTGCTGGTTGCTTGCTTAAGATCATGATTTATATGTCTCTGTCGTCCATCGGTTCTTCCTTTAGAGGGTTCTCTCTTCTCAGTCATGAATCTATCAAAGTTAAAGTGTTGCTTTACTTCATGAGGTAAAGCACCCCACTCAATGTGTAATGCCAAAATGTCATAAGTAAAGGAAGCCTCATCATCAAAACTAACAGTATCTATCTCTGGTCTCAAGAAAGTAGGACGTAAAGGCCTATCCTGTGTACCTGTCAATTCCATTCTAGACCTGTGGGAACTAGCTAAGATATTCCCACAATCTCTATCCCCGCCCTAATCTCAAGGCAAGGTAATACGCTGCAAGGTACCCGGAAGATTCTACAAGACTGTAGCCATCTGTTGTTGGTCAGCTGCCAACTCTTGCTGACTGCGAGAAATATTCCTGAATACCACAGTAGATTCTTTGTCATCCTCATTACCTGTATTTTCTGGGATCATGTCTCCCATATTTCCCCATTCCTGATCACCAGGTGTTGGTGAATTCCGACCTCTGTGGGTGTAATGAAAACCCTGTCTATACCTGTCACCTTCCATTATTCAAACCCAATTTCCCCTACAGGCTGGCAAGATGTAACCTCTGATACCACTGTAATGAGCCTCGCTGGCTCTAATCCCGAATAGACTATGAAAGAACTCTAGATTCTGAAAACCGATTCTCTTCTTTAATTTTCAACAACATATATATGTTTTTTTTTGTTTTTTTCCAATACATTAAGGAATTGCAAATTCACCAAACAAATTAAATACTCTAAACTGAAATGATCACACCATAAATTTATAAGTCTTGATTACATTAACATGGAAAATATTCATTATATATATGATAGCAAATACCATGCACCGAATGCGAATGGCAATAAGTCTTCAAAGCCTTTATCACAACCACGCTTCGCTAGACTAGCCACGGCTGATGGTATTTAGTGGTTATGGCTAATAATGATAAATGATCAGCAAGGAAACAAGCCGCAGTTGGGAGTGTTGATGCCTTGCAGTCACATCCAATGTTATGCATGAGTTTCGAATAAAACTCTCTCCTTCACAGTATGCGCAGATCAATTCCAAAGCTAACAGTCACAATTCATTGGCATGAAACCAACTCAAAGTGAAGATGCTAGTACGAATTCTCAATTCGACAGCAAGTAGTAAACCCTTCTTCAAAAGCCAAGCAATTTCGAAATTCCCAAGTTTATAAAATGATCCAAGATACCTTCATTCAGTCATTTTCGAAAGCTATATACAAACAACCAAGCTTCCTCTACAAGGCTCGAAATTCTCAGCTTCACAATGAAGCTTCACACAACTTAAAGCACCTTTTTCCTTCTTAACCATAGCTTAAATTTTTTAATTCAAATATAAGTCCTTTTCCACCATTTGAAATAACCTTATTTAAAACTTTAATGACTATACCATTAAATGAATAAATTAATAATGATATAATAAAATAAGCTTAGGTGGACAATTAATTAAAAAACTTAATTAATTGATTCAACTCACACCAAGTCCAACTATCAACTGCATAATCAAGCCACTGCTCTGCACAAACACCCTGCCACTGATAGAAACTAACAGGAGATGGCTTACTAAAAATAGCAAATTCATACTAGGAGACCCCAAAACAAGACATTAGCCCACAGAGGTTGCAATGATGGGCTAATAACCACATTCTTCAAAAAACTGCTAAGACGGGGTCATCACATTGTGCCAAATAAAGGAGACACGGAGCTTCCTACAGCTACCTTGAATTATGATTTACTGCGGCAACTATACCAAGAGATTCATCAAGGTAGCGATGAAGAATAAGGCATACAACCTAGTGGAAGGTGAAGAAGGAATCGGTGGTGCATGCAAATGAAAAACTATAGAATTTCCACTATAACTTCAGAGGTTGGTGAGGATTCAAAAAAAAAATCTCATCTTTGCTTCAGCATCATTTGCAGCTAAACTGAAGCAATAAAGAGTCCCAAAGCAAGTAAATAGAAAGAGGTGTTGAATTTTGAATACAAGTTATTGTTGACCAGCAAAACTTGGAGTTTACACTCTTCTAGAGCTAAATATTCTAGGGTACAAATGGTGGTTCAAGAAAAAGCTCAAAATAGACAGTGCCATTGAATGGTATAGAATCTAGACATAAAAAATTTACTGATTTACCATCCCTTCTAATACCATGTTTTACACTAGGCGTGTTAATGGGCCTTCGAGCGTTAAACCTCCTGTTGGGGTGAAATCAAAAGTCATGTGGGAGGCTCCGGAACCGGGCTGGACAAAGATCAACTTCGATGGGGCTTCTAGGGGCAACCCGGGGATCTCAGGAGCTGGGTATGTAGCCCGCAATGACCAAGGGGGAATTGTGGGATTGGGAGCACAACGATTGGCAAATGGAACAAATAACGCAGCAGAATGCCTGGCAGCAGTAGGGGCTGTCTTGATGGTAAAGAGGTTGGGGGTGCGGATATTGCACCTCGAAGGAGATTCCCTAATCACAGTCAATGGCATCATGAAAGGTCATATGGACGCTTGGTATCTCAATCAACATATCAGGCGAATTCGGGACCTACTTGGAGAATTTGAAGATTTCAAAGTTTCATATGTACCTAGGGAGGCAAACACAGTGGCTGATCAACTATCCAACGTGGGAGCCAATGGATCGCTTGAAGACAAATTCGATCTATTTGAAGATTTCAGCTTTTTGGAACCCGTTGATGTTGAATTGGATTTAGCCACACTTTCGTAATCATTGCAAAATTTGATAGTTGGGGACGTCATTGATGCGGGTACCTTCACTTCCCAATTCCCACTCAAAAGTACGATTGGCCGAGCTTTGTGGCATGTTGCAGTACGAGTGGAGATCGAAGGGAGATTTGCTCGCTTGAGCGGCAAGTTAATGAGTGCACTCCTAACATTTCGCACGAGCCACCCTTGCACTAAAAGACTACCTTGGAGAAGGTATTTTCCACTATTTTTCAGTGTGGTGAGTGCAGTAGAGAAGGATTGAAGCTAATTTCTCCTTGAGCTCGCCTGGTCAAATTCCTGGGTTCCGCGGAAATATTTCCCTTCAAAGGATGTGTAATGTTTTTAAGATAGATGAGGTGACCTTCTCTGATGTGATAGTGCTCATGTTTGGAGAGGAATTCCTTAATTGCGATCTCCGAGCGAGGACTAACTTGGACATTTCATCCCTATTCCTCGCTCTAGCTCTAATGGTGGGATCGTCGAAGGAGGAGGTTCTAGAGGTTGCAAGGGCATGTTTGGTGCCCAAGTGGGCAGGAGGTATGACAAACATCATTCGGCGTGCAGAACTCGAGATTGGTCTACACATGGAGGTCGGCTCATGGCATCTCATCGGAGGGAATGATGGTGAGCTCCAACCACTGGTCATATGGTCATCCACTCACCCTCAGGTCACACATCTCCCCGTTGTTTGCAAGGGGTGGGAGGCGCTGCTCTCTTTTCTATGAAAGTACAGAGAGGACCACTCTGGAGCGATGGGCGAGCAGAGTCGAGCAACGAAGGTGACCTCAGTTAAATCTACGACCCCTCTAGGCCAAGACGAAAGACTGATGCCGAGAAGGCAAATGTAACCCAAGGCAGGGTCCCGAGGATGCAGGGCGACAGGTGCAGCATCCAACCGGGGTGGCAGTGAAGGTAGCAGGGGCGGCCGTGGTGGTAGGAATTCTGGCGGCGAAGCATCGCCTAGAGAAGGTCATGGGGCTGCCTTCCTGAATTTTTCAAGGAAAGAGGCAGCTAACTGGTTCAAATGATCTGAACCCTAAACGACATGCCCAATTTTCAGTAGTATGGGCTAGTGTGGTTTGCGAAGTGTTTCCTTGGGGGTTTTTTTGGAGCCTGCTAAATCATTGTCTTTCTGCCAATCTGTGGCCTTTTGGATTGTATATGTGCAACGCACATCGGCCCTCAATGGCGCAAAATCTATATGTACCTTTTCTGAATTAATCTCAATGAAATAATATTACTGATAAAAAAAATACCATGTTTAACACGACTTTCCGAATAGCATGTCAATATTCATCCCCATGCTAATTATCTAAAATTAACACTTTCATCATGTTAACGAATTCCTATTTGCATTATACCCTTTACTAATGAATTTAAAATGATTCTATTATTCAAATTAGTTCCTTTTCCATCTCATATTGTCAACTAATTCATTTTCCTGATATGTTTAAATAAATCCTCCTCATTTTATGGTTGCAATAAATTACTTAAGGTCATCTCTACTTTTAGATAATGCCACATCATTGGTTCATTTTGAATAAACTAACTCATAACTATTCTTCTTCTCCTAAGTCCAAGAAAAATGCTTGTAGATTAGGTTTTCAAATCCTAACCATCCATCCTCTAGCAAAATAATAATAAAATAAGCTCTATTTTCCACCAAATGAGATATTTTTTAATTCATAAATATGTGCAACCAATAGTTTGAAGTATGTTTTGAAGTAAATGGCACAAAGTTTGGTTGGTAGTCAAGGGCCATTTACAAGTAGTAGGTATTGATTAGGATGATACACTTCCATCTATTGTTAAACTCACATCTATTCAAGTTTTTCTTGCTGCTAGGACATAGAAATCTACCAAATGGACATTAAAATTGCATTCCTCAATATTGACTTCCTGGAAGGATTGAAGACTTGGTGAGTAGGTTGTAAAATACCAAATATAGAATAAAGCAATCAACAAGAGCTTAGTACCATCAAATTGAATGGAATCTCTATTCCACTCTTTGTAAAGTAATCATGATTTTTATGTTTTATATGTTAAGAATATAACTGAATTATATGCTATGTTATTGGTTTTGGTATGGATCCTAGTTTGGATTTCTAGATTTGGTAGGGAAAAAACGACACTAGATTTATTTTGGGTTTGTTATCTCTTGAAAATGCACCCTTGCCAAATTGAACAACAATTTGACACTTCAGGATAACAATGGAAACACTCCTACGCTGTGGGTAACTTGAGGAGGAGTGAATCTCCGGATAAGGCCGGCTCCTAATAAGCTCACACTATGATTTACCAGGGAAAGGGAGAGAAAAACTTGAATGAAAAGAAAGGTAACTGAAATAGAAAAAACAACTCAGGAGCTTGAAAAAGAAACTTTTAAGCATATGAGGATTTCAACTGTAGCAAAGATGAACACTCATGCAAGATACTCAATCTCAAATGTAAGGAAAAGCATCACAACTTGTTATGGACCATAATACATCAATATTTCATTAACTGGTCAGAATGAT
>MU227795.1:197203-215998 GCA_018584345.1 Thuja plicata
TCCCCTTAATGGTGTTGTGTTTTTCATGTAAGTGCTCCATGATCTATAGTTGAGAGTGTAAGGATCCAATGGAAGTGAGTACTAATGTATAATTACTGATCTAATAATTGTTGATAGGATTAGTATTGATCTTCCTTATTGGCTAGAAAATGAATTGAATTTGTTTTTGCTGAAATGAGTACTAAGTGTTGATACCTATTGACCTGTTTTAGTCACAGCCAGGAGTGTACTGCTTAGTGATTACATAATCCTTCCATGTGTATGTCACTAAGCAAATAATCAGAAACTAGAACAACATTTCAAGAGAGTCTACCGTTTGCCTTCAGGTATGATATTCCTGGTGCTAAAAGACTTTCTTTGATAGTCCGCAACTTCAGATATGTTATTCAATCTGAATGCATAGGCAATTGGTCAAGTCCACCATTACTTTTGAGTGTATTGCTTTCATATGTAAATACATGGCATAAGATCATCATACAAATTACTTTTGGTTGTGATTGTTATGGACATGATGATATGGACTCCATTGCGCTGTTATGTTTTAGACTCAAACCCCACGGTTGATGACTCAAATTTCTCTACTTTCTAGTGCTAACATTTCTGATTGACTTTTATTTTGCTGCAAGTTTCAGTTGCAATCTCATAGTTGATTTCCTAGCATCCCATTCTCTATATTGCTAAACCTCCTGCTGATGTCAGTTTTATGTATCATCATATTTATATTTATACTTGTGCTTCAGGAAGTGACTGCAGAATGGGAAGTGCAGGTAATGCCAACTTTCATCTTTATTAAATCAGAAAATAAAGTGACAAGATAGCTGGTGAAAGATGAGCTTGAAAGGAAAGTGGTAGCACATTCTCAAGCATAGGCCTTGGCTTAATTATACTTTATAACTTCTAACAATAGAAAACTTTTGGTATTGTGACTGTCTCGTGTTATTGTTCTTCTACCCACTCTTATTGGTGTTATTCTTGGTTGGTATGAATATAGATTCCTCTTGCAGTCTATTGCTCTATGAAGGATTGACCTTCTTCTTGTTGGGATATCTTATGAATTTCTCATCCTAATATAAATTGCTTGCAACTAGTTGGGTGTATTGCTAATTGCTTAATGTTGTGTGAATTACCTTTTGACTGCGATTATTTGAGAACTTAGAATTCTCTGAGTGCTAACAGTTCTGGTGATGTGGATCCCATGTGGATTCTATTTTGTTGTTCTCCCTGCATTGTTAAAAGCATTCTGTTCTCTATTGCTAAGTCCTCTGATGATCTCAATTTGGATATTATGTTATAGCAACTGTTCTAAGCAATCTTTGTCTGTAACCTCAAATATGTTGCTGATAATGGTGGTTATCCTCAGGATCAATACAGTCTTGAACTATTCAGCTCTTTCTTCCACTTACCATAATGATTGTGCTATGGCCCCATTTTAAAAGTGAACTAATGTTGCAGCTAAAGAGTGGAAGGATGTAGATAGATGGCCTCGAGCAGGCCTCTCGAGCTCGGTATACAAGGATTGATAAGTATTTGATTATTCCAGAACCTTTTAACTATAACGATGTGTACTTAGTGGAGTGTTAATTCAGACTTTTGAATATAAATGATTAGATGTAAGAAAGTATTCTTGTTGTCTATTGCTCTAAGTAGTATTGACTTTCTTCTTGTGAAAATTACTTACAGCTTGTACTTCTGACTATGGTAATGATGTACTATTGTTGACTTAGAACATTCTTGGTACTAACATATCTGATGATATGCATTTGTATCCTTGATCTCTATTGCTCAAGTCTTCCGATGATACCTATTTGGATATTATCCTTCTTTTGTGAGCTGTTTGTAGACATGGTTAGGTTAAGCTCACAAAATCAGTGATTTAATTTAGAAAATTTTGGATCAGGAAAGTCAAGTTGCAGAAATAACTTGGGCTCCTCTTGCTCAGTTGCCTTCCTCAGATATGTGATCAGATTGGCAAGAATATGAGACCTAATGCAACGAAGATGTTGCTATTATACAAGTTCCAAGTCGAAATGATACAGGCTGATCTTTTATTGGGCTTTGGTACATCTTTGACTGTGATCTAAAGTTCCTATGTATTCCTGTGAATAGGAGAAATGCTTGTATGCATTCTAATCTGAGTCACTATATCAGTCATGGTTATGCGCTGGTCTACCATTGAAGGGATTGAAACTTCTACAATACAGTATCTCTCACAAGGACATGAGGAACTGATGTTGGCAGTCTCAACAATATTGATCCTTGATGGAGATAAGCATTCTTTACAATGCTCATAAAACTTTTATGTATTTAATCATTAGAAAAATAAATCATGCATTGGTGTTTCTCTTCTATAAGGTTTTGATTCTATGAACTATTACTAATCTCCCTAAAATGCTTCTTTGATCAGGATGGATTGAGAAGCATAAGGATGATGAGAGATTGAATCCAGAGGGAGAAAGAACCTAATGCATCCTATGAGGAAGACTTAGGCTCAGGTTGTTGCCTTAAGACTATGTTGAGATCACTTCTGAAGTATGTCTCAACCTGGGATTCGTCATGACTTCTTGGGGCAACAAGAAATGTTCCTCTACTGCACATGTTCGTAATCTACGTAAGTCAGGGCAGCATTTTGTAGTTGATGGTGCACAGGTGTCATGTTATATCATGACTGTGAGAAGTCTCTATGTCTTACAAAGGGCAAATTGTAAGTGGAATGAATCCTATATCAAGGACTTGTTATATTCCACCTGGCTCAAATTGTTGTAACTTTGAGTATGATTTTTGTATTTTTTGTACAAAATTGAAAAGAATGTTTTTTTTTTAAAAGTGAAAGTGGGCGAACCACTGATATTATATGTATATATATATATATATATAGAAACTGATTCAAGGGCTCAATTGGGAAAGAACCAGTAAGAAAACCCAATATCCTAGCCCAAATACAAGGAAATATGATTTTTACAACCCATAGTTACAAATTGTGGAAAATCAGCCCAAATTATAACAAATACACATCTGTGGCTGACATCCGATGCCCAATTACATCAAATTCCTAATATTTCGGCGTGGCCTCGCCATACAAAATACATAACCCATAAAGTTGTTCGAATACAATGTAGGAGAAGACAAAAGAGGGCAGCATGTATTGAAATCTATTTATCATGATGTAAGAATCCCATGCTAAACCTTAGATTTCGAATTCAAAATTGACCTAATAAAGTAACCCCGATTAGTCCTCCATGGCTGGTGGGTTTGTCGCCCCGCGCGTCCATCTTGCATTTTGCTCCATCGTGGGAGTCGATCCCAGCACTGCACACTGCCATCCTGAATCATGGTCGAAATGCTCCTTGCGGGGTCCTCGTACCATCTCCCACCCCAACTGGTCTTGTTGGGTAACAACCATATCATCACCCCAACCCGAACCTGAAGTCTATACTTCGAGCGGCGGGCACACATTCAAGTCTAACCCTGCGGCCACGGGAGTTGTTGAGAGTTGTTCTTGCTCACGCGCATGGGAGATAAGAGGTGTTTGGTGCTCGATATCTACCATGTTGTCTAGCTCGAGTATATCCAGCAAAGCAGTCACTTTGGACCAAATTCGAAAAACTATTGCATCACCTAGGTCACGACCTTGTGTTTGGAGAACCGTTCGCACATGCCAATAGATCTGCCTGTCTAGGGCACGCTTAATGCTATCAAAAACCAGCATGTAGGCATGACTGCTCTAAATGAAATGATGGGAAACAAACCCCCAAGAAAAGCTTGGCCATTCCACAAATTGTACCTCTTAACCGCCCGTTGGAATTTGTCGTGAGGGAGGAATTTTGAATTGACGACTTTCTAATAGACAATGTCA
The DNA here is from genome assembly GCA_018584345.1 of Thuja plicata. Classification (NCBI taxonomy): domain Eukaryota; kingdom Viridiplantae; phylum Streptophyta; class Pinopsida; order Cupressales; family Cupressaceae; genus Thuja; species Thuja plicata. The sequence goes on from MU227795.1 coordinate 201,057, forward strand.
AGCAGAGGGGAAGACTAAAGAATATCCATGGCGTTGGAGAGGAAAATAGACAGTAGCAGTGAAGGGAACAAGCATCACTTAGCTCGGGGAGACACAATTTCTTCCCCAAGGAAATCCCTAACCACCCTACTAATGCGGTTGTTATGAAGTGTAAACATGATGCTAATTGTAGAGTCATCCACTAATGCCGATAGGGAAACCTCGGCTTCGTCCACTGCCAACAGGATCCTGCCATTCCATGGCATATACTCCCAGTGGAAATGTCGACAGTCTCTGCAACTTGGGCAAGAATTAGTAGCCATCCGCCAACCTGTGTTATAACTACACCTCAAATCATGATAGGTATGTTAGCACACAGAGCATAACAACCGTATTTGAAGAGTTAAGTTACATTTAAGCCCAATTCGCACAAGCTTATAATAATGACAGGGTGTGGTGGTGGCAAATGGAGCGCAAATAAATCTAATGGAATGTTTCACACATGCGGACGGAGCAAAAGATATCAGTTATAGAGATTTAATAAATGCCAGTGTGTGCCAAAACTCTGCAAAGTAATCCCATGACATCACTTTATAACACCTCAGCACTATAATGATCACCATTTCCAGAAATGTATTCTGAACTTAAATTTGCTGACGGTGGTAAATCTCAGCCATGTGTTTAATTAGTTGGGGTCGATATGCATTATGTAGATTATTATGAGGGAGTTTGCAAAATCTTACTTGATTCCAAGGCCAAAATATCCACAAAAGTGGGCTGTGATTGTAGGAAATCTTGCATACTATACGTTTTCACATAGTTTCCATTACATCCAAACTTTGATAACCAATTTGCAGCATTATTTCCTTCTCGTAAGGTGTGAAATATGTTATAGTGGCAGAAGGAAGGTAAGATGCTCCATATCTGATTCATAATGTAGGCGAGATGCCAATTTTGAATTGTTTTAGCAATACAAGCATTAATTATTAAAAAAGGAGTCGCCTTCTATATGTATCTTGTTATAGTCACTTTGTTTCACCAAAACCAAACCTGCCAACAAGGCTTATGCTTCAGCCACATTATTCGTCCCTTAAGTAATCGGTGAGGCCTTAACTGCAATTGGCTTGCCCAACCAATCTCTAATACAAACACCAATTCTTGAAAGCCCTAGGTTACCTCTTGAAGTCCCATCAAAATTTATTTTAACAATATCTTTACCTGGAGGTAGCCACTTCACCAAAGTCCTATCTGTGTTCTGTATTGATCTCCAGTTTGGAGTTGTTCCAATTGGAATGTGTAAGTATTCCCATTCTTTAGCGACTAAACCGTCCCAGTATGAAAAAAAATGATTATATTTAATGGTGGATAGGTTAGCCATGGTGATCTCTGAAATTGAGATTTCTAGTTGCAAAGTTACCATGTTGATGGGGGTGATTGTTTTTCTGAAAATCCTCTTGTTACATTGCCACCAAATTGCCCATATTACAACAGAAGGTATACATTTCCATAATCAAGAGAAAGTTGATTTCTGGTATAAAAGTGGCCATGATTCAAAGAGATCTCAGATCCTATTTTGTAGTGGCAATGAGAGGTGCAGCTTTTTGATAATGAACATCCAACAATGGTATGCAAATTCACAATTCAATAGTAGATGATCCACCGTTTCCATTTCCTTATCACAAAGGACACATTTGAAAGGTTCATCTATGCCTAGTTTAACAAGTTTGTCGCTGGTCAGTATGCTGTTTCAGAGAGCTAGCCACGCAAAGCACCCTGCTTTAGGAAGGACTATAGGATTCCAGCAAAAGAATGTAATGTCCCCTTTTCGGGGCACATTATTTTGTGCCTTATAGTTAGCCTTTTCATCATGGTCCGGTGGGCTAACCGAGGCTTGGCAAGTGATCAGAGGGATTTCCACAGGGTTTCTAGGGTGCTTACTATTTATAGTAAGTCGACAGAACTCAGTTTTCCTGACATTTCAGTAGTGGATTTGGAGCGTCTCGCTGAGAGCTTTCCGTAAAGCTATCACACGTCTTCATCCGAGTTTGTTTGGCACACCGTTTTAATGCCAGAAGATCCCTTACTTTATTTTATTATGTCACTTTATAACTCAACAATTATATTTAATTAAAAGTGACTTTAAGTGGAATATGAAGAGACAAAGTGGGGAAACTGAAGAGTCACAGCTGCAGCCTTAAAAGAAGGCTTGGACTCTCATTGAGTTATGCTTAGTTTTATGAATTTATTTTCTCTTGGAGAATCAAGAGAGCTTCAGCTTTCGGTTCTGAAACGTGAGGACAGAAACCTTCAGGCTTTCACGGTGGATTGGACAGAAACCCAATTCATCTCCGGTGTAGATTCACAGCAAAGTTCGCCATTGTATTCACAGGTTCTTTTCTGTTATTTGATATCTTGTTGCTTATTGTAGTTTGGATTTGGATTGTGAGAAATCCCAATGTTATTGTATTGTTGTTGTATAATGCAATAATGTTGTTGAGGGTTTTAATGGAATATATACTGTTGGTTTGTTACTGTTGAATCCATGGTTTATTGCATGAATGTATTTGTTTAAATCTGCATGAGATTTATTTGTGAAAATTTGGGAGATACCCGGTTCGGGTCATTACAGTGGTATCAGAGCTGGTTTTCTCGCCAGCCTGTGGAGTTTATTTAAAAACGATTTTCCAGAAAGATTTATTAGAGTTTTTATCAGAGAAAAAATTCCAGATTGTGAGGTTTTCTTCAGGAACAAATCGACATAAGGGTTTCTTTTTATGAGCATAGAGATCAGAATTATCGGATTCTTCGTTTTGGAAAACTGCTTCAGATTTCGGTGTTCTTCAAAAATTTTGGAGTAATGGATGCTCTCAACCAGGTCGAAAATATGAATATTACCAGCTAACAAATTGCAATAGAAAAAATATGAAGGTATTGGTTGACAGCCAGTGTGGCAATTAATATTCCTCTCAATCTCTTGGATTGCAAAAATAAGGACTGTACGGTTAACAAATGGTAGAAAAATTTTTTTTTGATAATTTATCAAACCCTCCTGTGAAGTTCAATATCGTGGGTAATGATATATTTGCCGAAACATTGATTTGTGGAGCCCAAGTTCATTTGGCACAAATTAAAGTTTGTATAGCCGACACTTTAGTTTGGTTCTAATATTCCAAAGTAATATTTATCGCTGGACTATTATAAACTTGGCGGCAATAATAATATTATCGGACTAATGAAGTGCCACTCTTATAATATGCACAAAGGATTAATATTCCGGAATAGTATTAAAGTCGGGGCCTAATATTTGATTATTCGTGGCTTTCTATTGGTGTTGGAAACATTAAGCCATCTATATTTGAAACTGAGTGGATTAGCATTGTCGTTATTGTTTGAAGGAAACATAGGCGGAAGGCGTGATTAATACCTTGGAAGGGACAGATTGGTCTCCCAAACTAGGCGTGGTCTTATCCCGTGTGCTGGTTATGTGCTATCCGCAGCCGCAGTTGACTCCAACGGTGGCCGTGGGACGTGATGATCATCAGTGGGGCTCGTGGCGTGTGGACAGTCCCCAGCACTCTCCTTTGCGGGGTGTGTGAAGCTCGCAACATTCAAGGACCGTCATATATATGATTGAGGCAGGGTGAATAGTTTTGGCAAATGAATACGTAGCCTTCCTTCACCGAAGCCTACGGTTGGACAACTCTGCAATTATACTACTCTTCACATTTGGCATTGCTCTGTAACAACCAGTCAGCATCAGAAAATTCTTCAGTGCCAATCGACTCTTGTCTCAGACCTCTTCAAGCGTATTTTGCTCAGGTGCATGATTTTATTTAAGTAATGGTTCTGATTAATAAATAAGAGGAGACTTGTTTTTAATGCAATTGTGGGATTACGAAAATGTTGGCTTGTCATTTACTAAATAATATTTAATATTAGTGGTGCAATTTTTATGGTATGAGTGTATTTTTCATTGTATATTGGAAAAGTTGAACAAAGGCCCATCCATATTGTTATGCAAATCCAAGAACAGTACAGACTTCCTATAAATTCATAGAACTTGGAGATCTTGTCTTGAAACAGCAAGTTAAGATCATATATATTTTCGTGGAAAAAAAGAAATAAACTATAAACGAAAGGAAATATTCCAGTAAACAGTTGTCAGGCAGTGTATTTGCTCCATCGAGACCTTCTCACAGCCGCAGGAAATATATTATTAACGTTGAAGAGTTGATATTTGCGAAAGACTATAGTCAAAGGAAAAATATTTGTAAATGAGCCCTTCATTTTGGTCAGAATTCAGTGTATTTCTAAGCACAGAACTAGCCAATAGAAGAATCCAGTAGCAACAATCTTCCAGTTGGACTGCTTCCTCCATAGCTGGGCACATGGTCATTTCCATCAACATACGGGAAAACTGTTTGACAAAATAGTTGTTAATACAAAATAACAAGGGGAAGAGATACCAGTAGACATGGACCAGCAACTGTCTCTAGCAGTCACCTCCAGTAGCTTACGGGACTGTACAGTGACACCCAGCAAGAGTACGACCAGTCTTGTAGACTGGGTTCAACATCACCAGGTGTATCAAGGTGCACATATTCTTGGTATTGGAATTTTAATCTGTTCATGTCTGAGAAATATTTCATCTCTGCATACTGGTCTGCACATTCTTGTCTTGAGTAGTCTTGGAATTCTTGGCTTAATCTTTTGATATTACAGAATTCTTATTATTAGTGGGTTAGGCAATTTGATGTTTTGCATTCCTTCTCTCATTAACAAAGTTGAACAAAGGAAACCCATATATGTTATGCAAACCTAAGAATGGTACAAATTTCACAGAAATTCAAAGAGCTTGCAGATTTTGTCTTGAAACAACAAGTCAAGGTCATTACAGTGCGTCAGATTTGGTGAAAATTCAGTCTGGAAAACAATTGGTACAAACAGGGCAGCATAAAACAGATTTGGCCAAGGTTATCACAATTGGAATTGGTCCTCAGTTTGAACAGCAGGATAGGTCATGATGGAGAGATTGTTTAGCAACACACAAGTATGGAAGGATCTTGCTAAAGTACAACAACAGTTAGCCCAGATTTCACAACCTGATAAAAAGACAGAAATACTCGGCATGTATGATGAGTATAACACACTTCCTCCACAGGTTCAGAGAGATTTAACATTTTCTAGTTTCATGGACTTTCATCAAAAGCTACAACACAAGCCTTTAATGGAAAGGAAGCAGTGTCAGGATTTGGCTCAAGATCTTCTTGCACAAGATAGGTGCAGAAATTTATATGAAGAGTTTCCAGCTATCATTAATCAACCTATAAGTGAACAAAATACTAAGTCAATTATTGAAGAAAAGCCTTATGAGGTAGTCATTGAAGCAGGATATTGCAAAACAAATATTGAACCAATGCATGAAGGAGAGGCTATCAAAGAGGTAGCAAATATACAGGTTACAGAATATGAGGAATCATGTGATTTATATAGTAGCGCATCACGTATGCATAATGATGATTTGGATGACCAATCAGAGAATACATTTCAAAATGACAACAATGAGAAGCATGCCTTGCAGCGTCAACTGAAGGTCAATAACGATGCCATTATTGCAGCTCTTGTTCACTATGATAGCACTCACCAGATTATTGAGGATCTTTATAGGAAATCTCAGAAGGAGGAAGGACAGGGTGGTGTAATGATTGGATCTTATGTTGATGATTTACAGGGGGTCAAAACAGCATTTGAGGTTTGGAAATCAGAATATCTACGTTTATTGTTGGATCGCGACTACCTGTTACAGGTTGCAAAAAATTATGCTGAGCACTTGAGGGAAAAGATGATGAGGCTAATAAGCTCAACAGAGAGCTTAATATTGCTCAGGAAACATTGGAGCACACACATCTTGCTCTTAAGAAAGGAAGAGATCAGATTGTTGCCACTAGTCAGTACAGGGAACAGGACGACAGGGAAAGGTCCGAATTCTTTCAGGAGGTGATTCAAGAACTCGATAGCATACAACAGACCTATGACTTGGATAGCTGTCCCAAAAGATCTTTGGATCATCTAGAGTTTCTTTATGAGTTAGATAACTTTCAGGCGGTTGACAATTCCTTGTTTGAGATGGATGCTGATTTGACATTTGATAATCCTTTCTTTGAGCTAGATGAGGAAGGTATTTCCTATCCCCATGATGAGGATGAGGTCGATTACAGAATTTGGGACCCAGGTTCAATTACTAGAGATGAGTCTTGGTCACCAGATTGGAGTAACGAGGTGAGTTCAGTTGTTGAGCAGTTGGATTTCTACATCAGCGATTCAGGATGGGCAGTTGTGACTTTTTGCATGATGAGTGATATGCTTTTCATTGCTTTACCTCTCGTTGATGGTGAGATATCTCGTGTTGGTGAGCATCCCTTGGTTCATTCCTCTTTCCACACAGTCGCAACTCCTCTACATTATCATACCGATTCATCCAGTACTTATGGTAATTCTATCACCACATATTTTGGGCATGATGATGATGATCAGGTAGAGCTTATTCAGTACGGGGTTATCGAGCTTGGTATGATGATTATGCTTGTTGGGGTGAATTTTTCACACCATGGTGTACATTGTATGACTCCAGGTATTGAGAGACAATTATGGGATCCTTATGCTGATTTAGGAATTCCAATAGAGTTGGTTAGTGCATCGCATGTTGGCCACATTGTATGGGATGCATTATGTTTTCCATTCAGCCCACCTATGGAGAAATTTCTTTTCCAATTATTGCAGAGGTGTGGGGTGAGTGATTGGTTTGGTACGCTTCCTTGCTTGCATGTGGAAGCCTTGTCCGACAGTCTGGGTACCTTGCCTCTTCAGTACAATTTCCAGTTCGAGCGACGGACCAAAGGGGCAGTGGTATGGCAGTTGGACATTTTTGGTGATTCACTCAGCATGGGCATAGGGCGCCAGGATATTTCAGCCAGCTGGGGAGATGGATGGCCCTTTTGCTTATGGGATCCAAGAGGGACGTACTCGCTGGTGGTTTTTATTCAGGAAGCCGATTGGTGTGAGGTTTGGTTCCCCCTTTCATCTAACTGTAGAGGTGTTGGCGACCTCAGCTAGAGTGAGGTTCTCAGTTTGGTCGAGGACTTTCTCACAAAAGATAGCAGCACAGGGCAGATTGGTACGATTGATCTTGCAGTGATTTGGGATCCTGGCATTAGACTGGTTGTTGTTTTGTTGCTGTGTGAATGAAATCACAGGTCAGGGCATAATATTTGTTTCAGTTTCACACGTCAGACTGGTGTAGCAGCTTCCCTGAGGTTGGTTTGGGATCCAAGTATTATGATCACAGCATGCAGATACCGATTGCTTGAGGGCAAGCAATCTCCGCGAAGGGATGATTTGTAATGTCCCCATTTCGGGGCACATTATTTCGTGCCTTATAGTTAGCCTTTTCATCATGGTCTGCTGGGCTAACCGAGGCTTGGCGGGTGATCAGAGGGATATTTGGCCTAGGCGATTTCAGTCTCAGGCCAATCAGAGCAGTTTCCACAGGGTTTCCAGGGTGCTTACTATTTATAGTAAGTCGGCAAAACTCAGTTTTCCTGGGATTTCAGTAGTGACCTTGGAGCGTCTCGCCGAGAGCTTTCCGGAAAGCTATCACACGTCTTCATCCAAGTTCGTTTGGCACACCGTTTTAATGCCAGAAGATCCCTTACTTTATTTTATTATGTCACTTTATAACTCAACGGTTATATTTAATTAAAAGTGACTTTAAGCGGAATATGAAGAGACAAAGTGGGGAAACTGAAGTCACAGCTGCAGCCTTAAAAGAAGGCTTGGAGTCTCATTGAGTTATGCTTAGTTTTATGAATATATTTTCTCTTGGAAAATCCAGAGAGCTTCAACTTTTGGTTCTGAAACCTGAGGACGAAAACCTTTAGGCTTTCTCGGTGGATTGGACGGAAACCCAGTTCATCTCTGGCGCGGATTCACACCAGAGTTCGCCATTGTATTCACAGGTCCTTTTCTGTTATTTGATATCTTGTTGCTTATTGTAGTTCGGATTTGGATTGTGAGAAATCCCAATGTTATTGTATTGTTGTTGTATAATGCAATAATATTGCTGAGGGTTTTAATGGAATATATACTGCTGGTTTGTTACTGTTGAATCCATGGTTTATTGCATGAATGTATTTGTTCAAATCTGCACGAGATTTATTTGTGAAAATTTGGGAGATACCCGGTTCAGGTCATTACAAAGAAGTAGGCTCTGCTTTTAGATCTTTTATTCTCAATTTGTTGGAGAGTTTTATATCCTTAATTATGAATTTCCCATTTTGGGATGGCGCCCAAAAACATTTATCAGCCTTCTTTGAGAGATAAACAGTACGCTTGCTAAAAATAAACAACAATTGGGATGCTTGCTGAGAAGTGATTGGAAGTTGAGAAGTTTCTTTCCAAATGACCTTCCCAAAGAAGATTTCGACTGCCAGCACATAATCCAATAATTTAGTCCCCCAAGTAGTTGTAGTAATGTGCATAATTTCTTCACAATGATCAAGTTGTGACAAGGGGGGGAGCCCATTCCATGAGTCTGTCCAAAATTAACATTCAATCCATTGTTGACTTTCCAAGAGATGTAGGAAGTAAATAGAGGTCTAGAAGTGAGCATAAAGTTCCAAACTGCTGAACCTTTTGCAGGGTCTGCCACAGTCAGGATACGTAAAGGATCATTGACATCCAAATATTTGTACTGCATAATTTGGCACCATTTTGCATTGGGCTTGGTATACATTCGCCAGATTAGCTTTCCCCCAAAAGCTTTATTTTTATGAGCTAAGTATGAAGACCAACTCCTCCAAGTTTCTTTTCCTGAGCCATGTTCTCTAGGGAGATGAGTGGAACTTTCTTAACATCTGTGACATTGGCTTTCCATAGAAATTCCACAATAATCTTTTCAATCTGATGAATGATGGAAGCAAGGGCGTTGAGAACTGACATGCAGTAGTTGGGGATTTTTGTTAGCACTGTTTTAATAAGCAAGATTTTTCCTGACAAGGACAAGCATCTACCTTTCCAAGCTGAAGTTTTTGCTTTAATTCTATCCACAACATAAGTCCAAAAAGATGTTTTGTTAGCCCCTACAAAAAAAGGAATTCCTAAATAAGTGGAAGGTAGATGCTCAACTGAGAATCCCAAAGTCTTGATGATCCTATTGGAGACAATACTGTTTGTGTTGAACATGTATATTTTGGACTTGTTTGCATTGATGCTTTGCCCCGAGACTGAGGTGTATAAGTCCAAAGAACCTTTGATGTGTTTTGCTTCTTGTATGGATGATTTGCCAAATAGTAAAGTATCATCAGCAAAAAAGGAATGAGTAATCGATATAGGAGTACCTGGTAAATGAACACCTTGCCATAGTGCATTTTCATGATCTCGATTTATGCTTCTACTGAAAGCATCAGCCATAATGATAAATAGTATTGGCGATAGGGATCACCTTGTCTAACCCCTTGAGTTGAGGGACCCCTTGAGTTGAGGGAAAAAACCCTGCTGGTTGACCATTAATAAGAACTGGAAATCATGCTCCTGAAACACATGCTTTGATCCATTTACACCATTTCTTGTGAAATCCAAATTTAAGAACTTTGAATAAGAAATCCTAGTTGACTCGATCATAGGATTTCATCATATCTAATTTCACTACAAAAATGGGTAGTTGTTCTATGTTGATGGAATGGAGAACTTCATGTGCAACCAGGGCTCCTTCCATAGTCTCTCTTCCTGGGAAAAATTCACTTTTTTCTTGGGATATAATTAGTGGCACTAGGGCTTGAAGCCTAAGGTATATGGCTTTGGTCATAATTTTGTAGACCATATTACAGAGGGAGATGGGTCTGAAATCTGCAAAGGTAGTAGGATCCCTTACTTTTGGAATAAAGGCAATATTAGTGGTGTTGAAGCTTTTGAGCATAGATCGATTACGCCTGAATTCATCCACTGCTGCGAGGAGGTCCCCGCATATAACCTCCCAGCATTGTTAAAAGAATAAAGTTGTAAATCCATCTGGGCCCGGAGCCTTATCTGAGGGGAAAGAGAAAATAATTTTCCTCAGCTCTTCAAGGGAAAAAGGGGCTAGTAGATCTTTATTGTCATCATACGAGAGTAATCTTGGTATGCAACTCAAGAGCTTTTGAGCAGATGGAGGAGGATTAGAGGTGGGAGGAGCTAACAGATTCTTGAAATATCTTTCCCCTTCTGCCTGTATTTCTTGGGCATCTGTAATAATATTTCCTATTTGGCTATGGTGGATCAAAAAGATGGCATTTGCTGCTTTCCTTTGTTTAGCTGAAGCATGAAAATATTTTGTGTTTTTGTCTCCTTTTAACCACAATTCCCTTGATTTCTACCTCCAGTAAATTTCTTCCCTGTTGCAAAGTTCTTCCCACTCAGTTTGCAAAACCTTTTGTTTGCTAAATATGTTAGCATCAAGGCCGTGATGAACAATGTGTAGATTCAGATCAGCAAGTTGTTTACTCACAATTTTTTTTTGCTCAAAGACATTTTTGAATACTTTAGTGTTCCATTCCTTGATCTGGGTCTTGACAAACTTGAGTTTTTTTTAAAATTGGAACATTTTAGTGCCTCTGCAGAAAGCGGCTAAGATGCACCATTGTTTTAGAAGCGGTCTAAAATATGGGTGTCTAAACCACATGCTTTCAAATTTGAATGAGGAGCCAAATGTGCAATGTTTCTTAGTGAGGACCCAATCAACTTTCAGAAGGAGTGGGAAGTGATCTAATTCAGAAATTGGTAAAATTTCGGACATGAAGGTGATATTGAGAAGCTTCCAGCATTGGGGAATGAAGAAATCTGTCTAAGCATTCTGCAATTTGTAATAAATCTGCTCTTCTGTTTGTCCATGTAAAGAGGCCATTATTAGGGATGACATCCAATTGGTTATTGTCAGAAACAAAATTTGAGAAGTCTTGCATGATTCTGGGGTGTGGGCATATACCACCTTTCTTCTTTGAGTGGTGTAATATTGCATTGAAGTCTCCACCAATGATGATACGCTGGTCTTCATCTTGTAGTATGAGATTAGTCAATTTAATCCAAAGATTTTTCTTATCTAATGTAGATGTAGGGCCGTAAACAGTTAAGAGAATGAACTCGAAATCAAAGCACCCCATTTTGAGAACCTGCCAATTGTGATCTTGATCTATGAGCTGTCCTTGAATAGTCTTTGGATTCCATAAAGTAGTTAGACCACCTGAGGCTCCCATCACTTGCATATGGGCAGAATTCCATAGTGTCCATTTTTTGAGAGATTTATCAAATACTTCATTGGATATCTTTGTTTCTTGGACGATAAATATGTCTACTCGATTAGAGTCAATCTAGAGCTTGATCCTATGGCGTTTGTAAGAGGCATTGAGGCCTCTAACATTCCAGGAGACGATCTTCATTGTTGACAAGGAGAACCTTTTGTTTTCATTGTCATACGTTTGATAATAAGGAATGAGCCATCCAGTGTGGATTGTATACCTGCTGCTATTTCCTCTTTAACCTTTAAACTCTTGGGTTGCCTCCCTCTTGTTTTTTGGAGTTTTCTTGTCTACTTTCGATAGAATTGGAGATTGTTTAATTGAGAGAGTTTGAGAGAAGTCAAAAGAGTCATCTGGGGGTTGTGAAATTCGCAGAGGTGGAGTCAGAGCCTCCTCAATCATGGAATTCTCCATAGTGGCCAAGAGATCATGTTCATTATTATCCAGGGGTGTTCTTATTTCATCATTTTGTTTGTCAGGCTCTGAGTCTAGGTTGCTTATGCTTTGATTTATTTCATCCTTTTGCAGGAGCAGAGGGCTCTGAGATGCAGGGTTTTCTAGAGGGGAGCAAGTGAAACATTGTTGGAAGCAATTTTCTGCACACATGATAGCCCCTTCTGCTGCAATTTCACTAATCAAATCTATTGCAATGGATGTGACCATGTCATCTACCATGTTTTGAATGTTTGAATGTGAGACCTATAAACCGAGTTCCAATATCATGATGTGTGAGAGGTTTAGAGGTGTATCAAAGAAGATAAGATCATGCACAATCTTATTTCTGCATACTTCTTGTGGAGCCTCTATCAAATAAGGCGAGGGATCTAAATTTAATTTCTCCCTTCGAGTTGAATCTGGCTAGAAGATTGAAATCACAATTTTGATGATTGACAAAAACCAGTAGAATATGTAGCAGCAATTGTAAATGGTATTTACGTGATTCTATTGTCAAAAAAATTGACTAGTGCAGTTTGCTCCCATCCAGAAACTGCTGGTTCAGAGGGAATAAGATTTTCCTCTAGTTCCTGTAGTTTAAATGAGCACCTACTCGGATCTGAGTTATGATCTTTACAAACATGATCTGAGTTATGATCTTTACAAACATGAACGTGACAATTGGCCCCTTTTTGACAGTGTATTAAAATGCCCAAGGTGTTGTTGAAGATTTTGAATGGTCAATTCCTCTTGAACCGCAATCTCCTGATTCCAGGTGCCCCATTTGGTATTGATGTTAATCGCCTTGGGTGGAGATTTGGAAGAGTCAATGAGAAGGCAAACCCTAACCACATGGTTGGGAAAATCAAAGGGAATAAGATCATGCCTAATTGAAAGGAATGTTGTTCCTTCAATTCATGTAAATTTAGAAAAGGTTTGCTTTTGTGAAAGAGGGATTTGTTAGAGGATCTATTGAGATCTTGATTTTATTGGTTCAGAGGGAGTGAACCATGGATTCATGTCATAAAGGTTCATATCACATGTGGATATCTTGTGATGTAATATTTATAATTGGTGTCACTATGAGATGACATCTATTCCTTTTTATCATCCATGGGAGTAGGCATGATGTTTTCACTACCTTGGCTGAGAGGGAGTCTCAGCTTCCTTGATACAATTAATTGTATCTTCCACCCTCTGCGGGCAATGTAAGGTGGAACCGCCCTCTACGGGCAATGCAAAGTGGAATTGCATTCTTCTTTGAGAAAAGATTTGAGCCAGTAGACCTCTCCCACCCTCTGCGGGCAATGTAAGGTGGGACCACCCTCTGCGGGCAATCCAAGGTGGTGTTGTATTTCTTGTTGTGTCTTCTTTGAGAGAACACTTGAAACGTAGTTCACTTCCACCCTCTACGGACAATGCAAGGTGGCGATGTATTCTTGGTTGAGGCTTAGATCTCATCCACCCTCTGCAGGCAATGCAAGGTGGATCCATCCTCTGCGGATATGCAAGATGGAATACATTGAAGGAGTCCATGATGCTATCTAGAATTCTCCCTAGCTAAGAGGGAGTGTTAATTGTTTCTAGCTAGATCGAATTCTAGCTGTTATATACAATTAATTTAATTAAATAAAATCACACTTAATATAGGGTTGCGCCCTTATATTTTTTTTTACATGCCAAGATTGGTCTGGGCGTCAAATTCAGTCAGAGCTAATGAAAAATGTGTGGCCCTAAATTTGAATTGGTACCAAAATGAAAGGGCCGACCTTGCAATTATATTTGTAAAACTCTCATATATATATGAGACATGGTATTGTAAATAAATATACAAAAAATTGGCGATTCAAGTACTATATCAAAAGGATCGAATATATACTAGTGTCCAAGGCAGCGAACACTTGCATTCAGCAACAGAGAATATAAATAGCACCTGTGGTTTCATTTTACAGCGAATTACTAGTCTGGTATCTGATTCAATAAGCAGCGATCAGACTTGACAATTTGAACATAAACTCAAGGACAGCAAACATATCTAGTCACGTAGCAACTCTATGATCTTGGACAACGAATTCTTGGTGGCGACCTCATTATCTGTAGCATCGAATATCTATATAGATTCAGAAGTGAGATACTGAGAACTGTCCAATTCATCCACATCTAGGCATGCATACAATATATATTCAGACTGCAAATCCGTGCATGCATACACAGCAGCGAGTTATAATAAATCTGACAGTGATCGCCATTCTGATCTACGGAAGCAATTCAAGAACAGTTCTGAAGTTTACTCCATTGGCAATACTTCCTTGAAGGCGATATAGTCCGATTTGTTTCGTTGATCTACAATCCTCAGCAAATCATCAAATTTTGAGTTGTGTAATTTGATGTTGAAGGTCAATATCAGATAATCTATTTAATGCTGGGTTTTTCACCTCCAAGAGGGAGGTTTTCCCAGGGTAGTCTGGTGTCTTTCATTTACCTTCTTTCTTGCAGTTCTTTATAAGTTACATCATATAATTCTGGAACTTAACATTTTATAGAATTAGATTTGTTCAAATTATTTTTTATTATAACTTTCAAATTTCAATACAATTTATAAGTTTTGATCTAATCACCTAAATTTAACATTGACCTTCCACAATGAGTCTCTTCAGTGACGGTGGAATTTCTATGGATCGAGCCTATGGAAAAGAAACGGGTCTTATGACATAATATCATCATATACCTTTTCTCAGATTGGGAATTGGTTGAGCCGGTTTATTTCTTATATTGGGCGATTATGGTTCGTGTAGCCCGTGTGGCCCTTGGTGGACTCGAACTGTCATGGCGTTATTACTGCCAACGGTTCATTGTGTGCATAACGGATGTTGCGCTTTGGTTTCCTCGACATAGTCTTGTTGATGTGAGTTTTGTACCACTACATAACATATAGGATTAAACGCTTGATACGGGGTATCAAACACTCAACCCTCTCTTGAAAAGCATATACTCACAAAGGACGTGAGGAAAATACTCCAAGGTTCTTTACCTGTGGATCCTAACTCAGTTACAATGATGTGATTTGCTGGTAATCACGTCGGCGGGCTTACGTTGTTCATTCAAGGACATTGGATTCTGACTATGATGGTGATGGGACTTAGCTTTTCAATGTATATTCAATTGATTCCTTCTCCTTAATTTACATCACTTCCAACTTCA
>MU227795.1:219248-230648 GCA_018584345.1 Thuja plicata
TAGGAGTTAAGGTGCAGATTATAGATTTTGGGGTTTTTTGAAATATTTCAGGACTTAGCCAAATTTCAGGATTCAGCACGCCTTCAGCAAGGCTACCTCCCGCAATCTATTTTGACTTTCTAAGATCAAATTGAAGCTGGAACAAGGATTCTCAGAGGGTTTACACTTGTTTCATCACGAATCCTTTGATTTTGATGCCATATTCCTGAAAGATTTAACACAACTCTTGCTCGTGCACCAGACAGACTTGACTTCTCAGCAGGCCAAAATCGCCCAAAACCAACTCTCGAACCTCGTTTGCCGGACCAAGGGGCTTGAAAACTGTCGCCAACAAAAACTACCTAAGACCACTACTCCTACTGCTTGCAAAAGAGGGGGGGTCCCCATTTGCAATGGGGCGATGGTGTGAAAATGTCACAACAAGTCTATTGGAATATTGTTGAGCATCGATTGGGGATACTAATTATTATGAAATTCTGAGTATCACAGGTCATGTGAGTGAGATATCAAGGCATGTGAATAACAGCGATCTTTGTGTGTCTGTGAGAAATTATCTACAACAACATTTGTTGTGTCTGCTACAAACATCACTTGTTAATATCCTGTGTGTAATCATTACATGTGTCAATCATTTCTGTGTTTAGTATATGTGAGATACTTAAGGCTTTCTGTGCATTATGAGATTGTGCTTATATTGTAAAAGGCATTCTATGTGAGATTGTTAAGCGTTAACAATCTTTCAGACTTGGTGATTATTCAATCAAGGATCATTTTTTCGAGTTTGGATGGGTTTTTCCCTCGAGAGGAGGGTTTTCCCAGGGTAAATCTCAGTGTCTATTTGTTCTAGTGTTTTGTTTTAAATATCTGCTTTCTAGTTTTGTTATTCTGGTTCAAAACATTAACATGGTATCAGAGTAGGTCTAGTAAAGATCCTGAATCAAAATAAGAAATTTGGGAATTTAAGAAATGCAAGGATTGAGGGATTCTTTTGAGATCGTGTAGCTGAAGAAGCCTTGGAGGCAGATGTGCTAGTTTTCTATTTTTCTCTCTCTACCTGCACTATAATTTTGTGATGGCAAAAGATTTTTTGCTAGATTGTGAGCAAACTGAGACAATAAAGAGAAGTATTTTATGATTATATCTTTGAATATGGATGATGAATTTTATGTAGTTATTAATTCATGTTATTTCACTAGGAATATTGTATGCTTTTAGCATTGATCTGGATATTTCTTTTCATGATAGGTTGACTCTATAAATTATTATTAATCTCTCTTGGTTGTAGGACAGATCGAGAAGCAGCAGGATGATGAGAGATTTCATGCAAAGTCATGCAAGCTGAAGAAATGAACAAACATGAGAACTTTGTTTACAGTCATGGGACTGGGTTGATGACACATAGCATTATTGAAGAAGAAGAAATGATATTCAAAGGGAGATTATTCAGCTGCAGAAATAAGACTGGGAGGGAGCTTGAGTGGCAGATGTAGAATGCCATATCCTTTGCAGAGGACCAGAAAACTTGTGTAGCAGTGTGACTGCAAGCTCTTTGTTGGACAAACATTGGAGCCAATTTCTTGGTATTGTGATAATCGAAACTATGAGAATGCTGCCCCTGTTGAGAGGGAGTCTCAGTCAAGATGGAGTCTCAGAATGCTGATGATATTTTATGTGCTTTAATGAGTTCTTCTCTGCGAGAGAAGTTCGAGGTGAAATCCCTTGTTAATGCATTCTTCTCTGCGAGAGAAGTTTGAGGTGAAAGCCCTTGTTCCACTCTCTGCGAGTAGGCAAAGTGGCAATGCATTCTTGTCTAGAAGAAGTTTGAGGTGAAAGCCCTTGAACTACCCTCTGCGAGTAGGTATGGTGGAACCACCCTCTACGAGTAGGCAAGGTGGTAATGCATTCTTCTCTGGGAGAAATTTGAGGTGAAAACCCTTGTTCCATCCTCTGGGAGTAGCCATGGTGAATGTCATGTGAGAGAATCCATGACTTGGTTTTCTATTATTTCACCCTTTGGGAGTAGCCATGGTGAATATCATGCTGAGATGACAATATTATGTTGAGAAAATCTGTGATGAGATTTTTTTTTTGGTACTTTTAGTTTCAGCTTCATTGTGCTTGTCAGGTTGAGGCACTCTATGACATTTGAATGATCTTTCTCTTGCTAAGAGGGAGTGTTAATGTTTTAATAGCTGCGAGAGAAATCATCATACCTGTGATAATTTTCATCATGTTTGGGCTGTGTTTTTATTATGGACACTCTGTCTCTTATCATTCACCGTGCTCAAAGTGCTTTGAGAAGGATCGTAAATAACCTGAGCTGGCATCGTATTTCATGGCTCCACGTGTGTGATGACTCGCACCGTTTAAGAGTATTGTGGCTATGTGGAGGCATCTTCATGTCTACCCTCCTCTCATTAATGATAACAATTAATATTGTAACGCTATGTGTTTGGCCTTCTTCGAATAAAGACTCTACAGCCATCGTGAAAGGATTCGAAGATGTATGATTGACAATTGTTATTCATTGTCGGCATTCTTTATCGTAACAGTTCAAGGAAGTGTATTATCATAAACTCATTAAAGAGTCTTTATCGTGCATGAAACGGCTACCTCTTGACCTTCCACGATGAGTCTCTTCGGTGATGGTGGAATTTCTATGGATTGAGCCTATGGAAAAGAAACGGGTCTTACGGCATATTATCATCATATATCTTTTCTCAGATCGGGAGTTGGTTGAGCTGATTTATTTCTTATATTGGGCGTTTATGGTTCGTGTGGCCCTTGGTGGACTCGAAACGTCATGGGGTTATTATTGCCAAAGGTTCATAACAGATGTTGCCCTTTGGTTTTCTCGACATAGTCTATTGGAATATTGTTGAGCACCAATTGAGGATAATGATTATTATGAAATTGAGTATCACAGGTCATGTGAGTGAGATATCAAGGCATATGAATAACAGTGATCTTTGTGTGTCTGTGAGAAATTATCTGCAACAACATTTACCGTGTCTGCTACAGACATCACTTGTTAATGTCCTGTGTGTAATCATTAAATGTGTCAATCATTTATGTGTTTAGTATCTGTGAGATACTAAAGGCTTTCTGTGCATTATAGATGACAAGCAGATTGTGCTTATATTGTAAAAGACATTCTATGTGAGATTGTTAAGCGTTAACAATCTTTCAAACTTGGTGATTATTCAATAAAGCATCATTTTTTGAGTGTGGCTGGGTTTTTCCCTCAATTAGGAGAGTAGGAGGGTTTTCCCAAGGTAAATCCCAGTGTCTATTTATTCTAGTGTTTTGTTTTAACTATCTGCTCTCTGGTTTTGTTATTCTGATTCAAAAGATTAATAGCTTGGACATTTGTTATGAACCATCTTTGTATGCATTGAAAGAGAAAAAAATTGGGATGCCCAAGTTTGGGTGGTCACGGATTATGACAAATGTGAGAGTATAAGGAGTGTGCTAAAAATAGCTAGGAGGATCAAGACCAAAGAGGAATGTTGGAATGGACCCATGATTTTGAACACTATTCCTCTTACTGTTTTGCAAATGGTTTTCCTTAAGTTTAAACCTTCATGGTTTCCTATGTGAACCTTGCCTATTTATTGGTGCTTGGAGGTGTAGTTTTATAGTTCATTTGTAGTTACCAAATTATGTCACAGGAATCATTCCAAAATTGTGTGTGGGGATAATATTGTACAAGGCATAGCCTTGATTGTATTTTGACTGCAGTTGTTACTAAATAATATAGGTGGTTAGTTTGACTGTGGTTTTTACAAAATAACATAGGTGGTTAAGTTTTTGAAGTGTGGGGATTTCTCTTGAAAGCATTTTTCCCATGTAAACCATCATGTTGTGATCTATTGTATCTATGTTTTATATGTGTTTCTCTTCTTTGTAATTGTAAAGATCTTAAATTTGCACAATATTCTCCTCTAGATTAGTTGAGGAAGCATTTCCACATACGTTGATTCCTTTCATACACAAGACTTGTCATTACATATGCAATGGAAGTTGTGAGCCAGTTTCATCAAACTTAGGAGCAGAACTGATGCAATATGAATAACTCCCCTCCAATTCAGACTCAAAACTTATAACATAAGATAGACAGAGACTCACTGCATTCCATATGCACAATAGATTGCAACATAACAAAATCACATTATTTATTCAAATTTTATGAACAAAAATTACATCACACGGCCTTCAATGGCCACTCTAACTCTCCGCATCTTCTTGGTTCTAAATCTAAACTCTGCACATTTTTTCTTCATATAATCCATTTGTTTCTGACCTCTCACAGGTCTCCCTAGCTTCCACTTTGCTCTGTCACCTCTGCACCTCTATTCCTTTACATCCTTTACTTCCAGGCCTCCCTTTGAAATCTGGAACTTGATTTTTGGTTGTTCTAACCCCTATCCCCACACACCCATCTCCCTTGGTCATTTTATTTCCTCTTCCTATCCCACGCATTTTCTTCTCTCATTTACTGTGCAACCTCTTTTCTTGAGCTGTTGCGTCCACTCTCTCCTCTATCCTGGGCAATACCTCAATGTCCCATTCGGCCACCTCTACCCACGTCCTCTGCCCCTCTCTTTAAGAAATCTGAATATTTTAAATAAGATGAGTGCCACCATTTTGTAACTCCTCCCTCTATCCCTGCACTCATGCCACTCATCTCCATCACTGCGCATTCTTTTGTCAATAATTGTTTTTCAAGGTAATAAGCATAAATGATTTAACACCTCCCTGAAATAGCTGCTACAACTTCTCTCTTAATTATCACCCCATGTGCACCCTGTCATTTGGTAGATGTCCATACCCTGTTTTGATGTTCCCATTCTGGAAGAGGCAGGCAGGATGCTCCTGCCTCAAGAACATGGATTGTTGTCAAGAGAATCTTCAAGTATCTGAAAGGGACAACCTTTGATAGAATTTGTTTTCAAGGAAACAAAATTGCTACAAAGCTTGTACAAGCAGCAAGTTATTGTGACACTGATTGGCTAGGTGAAATCAATAGTAGAAAATCAACTAGTTATTGGTTTCATCTTGAATATGGTTCAGTCAGTTGTGGAAGCAAGAGGCAACAAATAGTTTTGTCCAACATAGAGGCTGAATCTATGAATGCAATGAAACAAGCAGTTTGGCTGAAAAAGTTGCTCAGAGATTTGGGATATGAGCAGCAACAACCCACTATCATATACTTTGAGAATTAAAGTTGCACAGCTCTAATAAGAGACGCCAAGTTCCATGTGACAACATAACATATAGAATCCAGCACCACTTTGTTGCTTGTTTGTGAGAAGAGTGAAGAGAACTGGAACTGAAGTTTACAGGCACCAAAAGCTTGTATGCAAGGTCTACTAAAGCTCAACATGAGTTGTGTTAGGAGACTGAAATTGTGACAAAGCAGCAACTAGTAGATGTTGGTTATAGTGGGAGTCCAGGATTATGAGCTGTCATTGCTGACAATCAACATTAGAGAATTGGTCAATAGGTGCTAAACTAATGGTCTTTTATTCAGTCCCATTTCAGTCAATAAATATTAAAATCCTAAATTGTGCAGTCTTGTTTCATTTAATGAATCCCTAATCCATGGCATGATTCGTGGAATCTATTTCTATATACGTCTGGTTTATTTGCAACAAAGCATTTGAAAAGTAAAAGAGTTTTCTTTCCCATCTATTTATTTGTTCTCTTCTCTGTCTGCATTCCCTGTCACTGGTGCAGGGTCACATTTTAAATAAAAGGAAAGCATACCTGAATGTTTTACATAGCTTGTTGAGGGCACTCGCAGAATGGAAGCTCCTCTGTTTCTAGCATACACTTTCATAAAATATTATAAAGAAATGCGTCTATATATGGAAAAAGGAGGCAAGTTTATGGGCTGGAGACTTAGTAGTTAGTGTAAAGAAGATATAAAAGTTTCCATCACCTGTCGAAGTAAGACTCTTAACCTCTGAAATCATTTAGGGAGTTTTTAAATGCCAAATGGAAGCCTGTGTAGATATTTTACCTAGGAAATCTTTACTGATTATGTTAAATGCAGAGTTCTGAAAATGTGGGGTGGTCAGCCTAAAATTTTATGTTACAACTGTGACATGACCTTTCAACTATAAATCACCCCATTAATTTATGAGCAACCCTTCTTAGAAAGTTGTTATATTGTTTATGAATGCTTCAGGTTATAACTATGGTAGTTTTGATACTCAAAAAACTACTACACGGCTATAATCAAAAGCACTTACAAACACTAATATGGATTGTAGAAATATAGTCTCTTAAAATTATTATCATCACCTCGATAGTATGATTATCTCGGGTTTAAATTTTTCCCTATAAATTGTAAATTACCATATCTATATGGTGTAAAGATAAATTTGATGTGCCTGGGAAATAAATTACTCTTAATCATATATAAATTGAACAGGATGTCAAGATTTTAAAAGACTTGTGATTGCCTAAATAAAAAAATGCTGAGGTACCTGAATTCTGTTGGCTTTGTTGGCCACAAATTCATTTTCCTATTCTCTGGAGGTAGAGTTGTCAAGAACATTACATCTGCCCAGTCCAGTGTTTGATCATCTGAGGCTACAAAAAGCTGACCATAGCCTTCAGTCTCTTGCACTTTGTACTTGAGCTTTTCTTCCAAAGGTAGTTGAATGAATTCCCTGACAATGCTCTTCATTTTTTCCATCAGAGACAGAGGGATTCCATGATTCACAACCTACCATAGACATACATAGCATCTTATCTTAGCAAAGTAAGCAAGTTAAGAGGATACAGATAATTTGGAATCTAATTCAATCATAATGGTTATGCCGTTATAAACTATACAAAATAGCTTGTAAGTTACTGGTGTGCCACATCACATAGATAATTACTATATCCTACAAAGAATCCTAAAAGCGATTCCCATATCCTACAAAGAACTGTGTCAAAACTTCCTACAAAGGACTGTGTCAAAACTTCTGTACAAAGAATGAAGGCCTCAATGAGGAAGATAGCCCTGTGTCTTTTTAGAGTTTCTTGAAGTAAATTAAGGTAGCAACTTTTGTATAGACCAAGATAACGAACTTAATTTTACATGTCAAGAGCTTTCTATTTAGTAAAACTGAATTTCTAGCGAGTTCGTTTAGAAGCATTTAATTCAAAATTGTTTGATATAGTCAATGGGTCCTTGGTCTACTGGTGAAGTTGAAAGGTTCTTATAAGCCTACTAGGGATGAAGTCTTGCTGAGTGCAAGGCTCTAAGATTGAAATAAGGGATACCCCTCGGTCCTTGGCTCCTAGCTAAAGAGGTGCAGCCTAAGACTTGTACTCCCATGATATAGCTAAAATGACTTTGTGGATGTAATTCTCCATCAACAAACCGGCTGAAGGATGGATCAATTACAGCATGTAATATTTTTTTACTTTTAAAACAAGGCTGCAGCCTCCTTAGGCTGAGATTAATCGACAAAATAAATATTACTCTAAATTTTTTCTTATTCACTGAAATAGATTTGCAGAAACCATCTTATTGGATAAATATGCTCATTTATTAATAAAAATTAAAAAACCTCAAAATATGACACTGAAACCACCTTTTGTATTAGGAAGAAACAGGAGGATGCTAAAACATTTCACCCTCAAGAAAACAATATAATAAGGGCTTACAAAGAAGCAAACTGCAATGATAACAATGTTAGTATAAACTATAAATATAACATATTTATATTAAGATTTAAAACAAATTCTTTTTTATGGTAAATGTCATATTATTTGTCGACCATGTGGAGCCGGTTACTCTTTCAGCTGCTATTGACAGGTTCTTGGGTTTGCATGAATTGTTCGGCCATCCAGTTCACAAAGATGAAGAGCCTCTACAAGTGGGCCCGCTTCAACAATTTCCACCCGAAGAAGGTCCCAGCAACTGTGAAGTTTAACATTTTTTTTAATTTCCAGTAATGTAATTGATATTGCTCTGCACTGGAAATATGAGTTTGCCCAATTTTGTTCTGCATATGGGCACTAGATATAGGAGTTTGTCCAATTTTGTTCTCCATATGGGCTTCTCTGTTTAATGTTCAAGAACTTAGCTTTTGTCTGAGTTTGTCCTTATTAGTATATGCTCTGGGCATTTTGTTTTGATGAGCTCCCTAGTTCATGTGCTTTATGGAGTCTATGATGATCTGGGCATTTCGATTTTATTGAGCTCCCTAGTTCTTGAGCTCTTATGGAGTCTATGGTCTGTAATGTTCTTGTTCGGTTGGGGTTGTTGTCTGTAATGTTTTAATCGGGATCTTATAGTTATTTTCTATCATGAGCTCTCTCTGCCCCTGATGACATATATGTACTCGCTTAACCTACATATCAACAAAATTTCAGTAGTCCTACCACTTTTAATAAAAAAGGAAATCATATAATTTGTATAAAAAAATGGATTACACAAATATTTTAAATAATGACAATTACTATATAAACTGCTACTTTCTAACAATTGTTGGTCTGTTATTTGATTTATGACCAATTTGGATGTACCCACTTGAAAAAATCCCCATTGCTGGCATGCAGTACCAAGTCTTTCCAATTCTTGTTGCCTGCAGAGATCCGGACCTCTCAAAAACAAGCCCATGTCAATTATGGGGATGTCCAATTGATGATGAATATAGTTATCTGGGCGCTCTTTCTCTGACCTGATATACCTTTGAGGAAGACTGTGAAGGTTCTGAGATGCCAATTCCTGAACAACAGGAACTGAAAACTGTTTTGAAGTACCATCAGAGGGATCAAACACTATGCGTGAATTAAACATGATATTATTTGATATAAAAAAGCATCTATTTGCTTTTAAACCCCTAAACAGAAGATATATGATGTGCTATGTACACTAGGTAATCATCCTCCCACAGTGTTTCCCTAACTGCAGAATTTCAGTCCACAGCTGAATAAACAGCATCCACATAAAATATTTTATCTAAGTTTTCTTTTGAAAACGTTTGTCATGTTTTCTATCATTCAATGTCGTAAAACATATGTTGAAGTGACTACTGAAACTCGACTACAATTTAGAAAAATAGATAAAATGAGAGCAGATTAAAATAATCATATCAGGGAGCGACAGCTAGCTATTGCAACTTTGAAGTCAAACAACGTGTAAAGAAAAAATATACTGCAGATGTGATTGCCATCCAAAAAAACTGCTATGGGAAAGGGACCACTAGTGGCTATAGCTAATTTCGCGCACTCAATTGAGGTACCAAATGATGTCGATTTTGGTTGAAGTTTTATGGGTTGTTCTGTATGTGCCTTAACTGCTTAAAGCTAAGGTTTGGGCTTCTCACCAATAACGGTCCACTCCACAGAAGCCGTCATTTGCACATACATCTAAAAGTGGTCAAAAAAAGGTGTCGACCAATAGTAGACGCGCTCATCCCCAATAGTAGTTCATCAAATGACCCATAAAAATTAAATTGATCCCCAACACGAAATATTAAAAAAGCCTAATTTAAAGTGTTTAAGTTATTTGGTGGGTTCACGCATTTTTTTTGACGTTAGGAACGTGGGGGCATAAAATTCTCATTTCACCACATGTGGTTCGTTTTGGGGCACGTGGTTGTTAACGCCGGTGCCCTAAAACACTACTTTTTAGCCCAAACTTCATCATTTTTCATTCCTCCCGCCACCATTTTGGTCCGCACTGCTCTACAACCACCGCCGTTGACTTTGCAGGTAACGTCTTCGGCTTCAATCATGCTTCCTTTCTTGTATGCACAACTTCACTGCCTTGTGTTTCATTAAAATGTTAATATCCCGACGAAGGTCTCTGTTTTTTCTATTGATTGATTATCCGTGTGACTAAAGGGTTACATTACAATGATTAAATCTGCTTCTGCGTTAGACCATCATGCTTAATGTGGTGAATTATTATCTGTATTCACGTTTGTTTTCGTTATAATGATGAACTTTTCTTCTGCATTCATGCATTTTGCATCGGGTTACATTAAAATGATGAAATCTGCGTCTGTGGTTTGTTTTGTCATTATTGCTTCAAATGCTGACCTTTCTATTAAAATGTTTTACTATTTCATATATATCGTAGAGGGTTTCATTTTTGTTGTGAGTGATTATCCGTATCCATATAGTCTTCCATTAAAATGATGAACTCTGCTTCTGCATTCCTCCAATTTGCATAGGGTTACATTAAATGATGATATCTACTTCTGCATTAGTCCATCATGCTTTATAAGGTTTGTTTTGTCATCATTGTTTCAAATGCCGACCATTCTATTAAAATATTTTACTATTTCATATATGTCGTAGAGGGTTTCATTTTTGTTGTGAATGATTATCCGTATCCATATAGTGTTCCATTAAAATGATGAGCTTTATTTTTGCATTCCTCCATTTCGCATAGGGTTACATGAAAATGATGAAATATGCTTCTGGGTTAGTCCACCATGCTTTATTTGGTTTGTTTTGTTTGGACAATTGTTTCAAATGCCGAACATTCTATTAAAATGCTTACTATTTCATATATGCCGTAGAGGGTTTCATTTTTGTTGTGAATGATTATCCATATCCATATAGTGTTCCATTAAAACAATGAACTCTGCTTCTGCATTCCTCCATTTTGCATAGGGTTACATTAAAATGATGAAATTTGCTTCTGCATTAGTCCATTGTGCTTGATGTGGTTTGTTTTGTCATCATTGTTTCAAATGCCGACCATTCTAGTAAATGTTTACTATTTCATTCATGTGGTAGAGGGTTTCATTTTTTGTTGTGAATGATTATCCGTATCCATATAGTGTTCCATTAAAATGATGAACTATGATTTTGCATTCCTACAATTTGCATAAGGTTACATTAAAATCATGAAATCTGCTTCTGTGTTAGTCCATCATGGTTTATGTGGTTTTTCTTGTCATCATTGCCTCAAATGTCGACCATTCTATTAAAATGTTAACTATTTCATAAATGTGGTAGACGGTTTGCATTTTTGTTGTGCATGATTATCCATATCCATAGAGTGTTCTAATAAAATGATGAACTATGCTTCTGCATTCCTGCTATTTGCATAGGGTTACATTAAAATGATGAAATTTGCTTCTGTGTTAATCCATCATGCTTTATGTGGTTTGTTTTGTCATTATTGCTTCAAATGCCAACCATTCTATTAAAATGTTTACTATTTCATATATGTGGTAGATGGTTTCATTTTTTGTTGTGAGTGATTATCCGTATCCATATAGTGTTCCATTAAAATGATGAACTTTGCTTCTGCATTCCTGCATTTTGCATAGGGTTACATTGAAATGATGAAATTTGTTTCAGTGTTACTCCATCATGCTTTATGTGCTTTTTTTTGTCTGGATAGTTATGTACCATTATATATATATATATATA
>MU227795.1:252680-268524 GCA_018584345.1 Thuja plicata
TATATATATAAAATTTTATTTAAATAAATTAAAATTATTTTTTATAAAATTGTGTGAGATCTTTTATTCTATGATTTTATGATTTTTAATATAATAAAAGTAAGTTACAAGATAAATCTTTTTTTGGTTAATGTTAAGTTACAAGATAAATCATTTTTTTATATAATTTTAAGTTACATAATACTATAATATTCATAATTATAATTTTGCATAAAGGGTTCTACATTGATTTTTGGGGCATACATCTAATCAATCTTTTTCACTAATCCTTGTATCCCTTCTAATTCAATTTACAAAACACTCAAATAATTGAATAATAGTGAATTATCTTGAACACCTTAAAAAACAATTGGATCACATGATTAGGAATGTGGAATTACCTTCACATTTATTTGATTTACCTAAAGTATAAGGGGAAATAGATTTCAATGCCTATTGTAAAGCCTATGTTATAACTATTTAGGAACTATTTTTTGTGATGTTGTACTAATGAAAAAATTTCTTAAAATGTTCGAAGGGATAGTTTTAGAGAAGTATTGTAGGTTCTCTAAGAATCCATTCATTTATTTTAAGCAACTCAGGTGTGTTCATAAAAACTTTTGACGTGAATAAGTTGATAAGGCAAGCAAATTAGAATTCTTATACACAAAATAAATACCTAAACAAATTTGTAATCATTTCATTATCAACTATAGAAAAGTTCTATAATCCTTTACTAGCACATGGATAACAAGTAGCTATGTGACTTATTTCTACAATCCTCATACAAAGATATCTAACAAGAGGTTCAAAATTTGCCTGCAAAATGTATAAGAATCTTTGGGTCAACACTTTAAAAATATGACTAGGCCCTACCATTAATAATGGAAAAATGTTTTACAATTCAAATGGAAAACTCATTAGCCACGTGTGGTACAACAAAAATAATGAGGTAGAGAACCTTGGACTCAACAACCAAGTCTAATAAATGGTGTTCCTCTCATGGAACATGAGAGGCTTAAATGGCCCCCAAAAACTATATGCTTTACGAAATTCTACTTTTGAAAATAAGATTAATGTCCTCCCATTATAGGAAGCTAAAATGGCAAAATCCTCCTTCAACACAATTGTGGGGGTTCTATGGTCAAGCTCTCATTTTTCCATTAGTGAAGCTAATGGTGTGTCTGGAGGAATAGCTACCATTGGGAATCTGCTGAAAGTGGATGGTGAATTTATTTCTTATACCCCTAGTTTTTTTACTACTAAATTTACCTCCCAAGGGAATTCCTGATTTCTTGTCAACAGTTATGCCCCCAATCCCCATCTAAGGAAGAAAGTGGTTTTGGGGGAGATCTCTTCTTGATTCGACAAGATAATGTTGTGCATTGATTAGTCATAGGTGACTTTAATTCCTTACTCTTTTCCTTTGGAAAAAATGGGTTGGCTAGCTAATTGCTCAGAAAGTATGGTTGATTTGTATGACTTCATCAATCGTGTTGGGTTGGTTGACATTGAGCTGATAGGCTAATTATTCACTAGTCAAACCATAAGAAGGGTAGCAATCTCATCCAAGTTATGTTGGAAAAATTCTTGAGTTATACCAATCAGGTCATTGGGTACAACTCTACCTTAAGTGCCCTCCTAAGGATAATGTGTGATCATAATTCTATCTTCCTTGAATGGATTGACATGTTGCACAAGGGGAACATCCCATTCTACTATTAAATTATGTGATCAACCCATCCTAAGTTCCATGAGTATATTTAGAATTGGAAAAAATCTCATGCTCATTGGACTTTAATGTGTAGATTTGTGCAAAAGCTAAACATTATTAGAAGGAATGTGAAGGGTTGGAACAAGTTCACATTTGGGGATATATTTGCATATAAAAAGGAAATCTACCTAATATTGAAAATGCTTCAGGATAAAATGTCCAAAGGTGACCATTCGTTCTTAACCCACAATGAGGAGCAAGCCTAAGAATTGAATGGAAGGAAAATCTATAAAAGAAAGATTTTTTTGGAAATAAAGTTCTAAGATCTAGTGGCTGAAAGAGGGAGGTCAGAATCTTACCTTCTTTCATTGGTCCGCTAGCAAGCATAAAATAAACACTATAGTCAGCCTCAAGGACAATGCTAATTGTGAAATCAAGGAGGATGTCCAGTTGGGTTTGATGACCTCAAATTATTTCTACAAGATCTTTAAAGAGGATAATTCCACTATTGATATTTTCTTAGAAGATCAATTGTTATATTGCCTTCCTAGTGTCGCTATTTTTGTTGATAATCCTCAATTTCTAGTCCCTGTTGACTGGTCTCTATTATAGACATTTAATTAGCGCAAAAAACTCAATGCACTCTCCTAACAAGACAAATAATCCTCTATTAAGAAAATCTTCATCTTATTAGAGGCTCATTTAATTATTGACGAGGGATGTATCTACTTGGATAGCACTGACACTATGTGTGCATCAAAGTAAAATATCGTATCTACTGAAAATATTAACTAAATCTAAAGACAATAGAACTAAAAGAAATCTAAACTAATTCCAATCACACAACAGTGGCTATTAGGGAACCTATATGGCTGCATGTGAATAGAATAACATATAATAGAAATTAAATTACTCAAAAAAAATTTAATTGTAAGAGATCTCAACAACAACTAACATTAACTAGTTCAACTAAATACTGCAGAATAAATGAAACCAATTAGAATGACTTATCTAAGTTAACTATTTATACATAAATGAAGACAAATCACAATAAGTTAACTACTTGTGCAGAGATAGAATAAAAGAAATAACTAACTAATATATTATAACAAATAGTTATGTCACCTCAAGTTGCCCTTGCTTGAGGGGTCATAACCTCATATCAAGTTAGTGCTTTACTCAATTGAAAATAATCATTACTTGTATTAAGTGTCGCTGAGAATTACAAAATAGAAATAGACTATATTGTCGACTGTGATCTAGTACATATCTATCATACAATTATAACCATCACTCATAAGACCATCCTGAATATATAGGAAATCTTAAGAGTATTAGTAATAAATGTTATTCAAGTCTTATTCATGCATGTCATCTTATAAGAAAAATTGAATTATTCTATAGTAGAAGAACTAATTAAACATAACTAAAAACATGGATCCTTGAATGAAGTTCAACACCCCGTCATGGATCATATTGTCATACAGGAACAAAAATAAGACATAGTCGGATGATCACTTCTAGTGATAAAGTCTTCATCAGCATGCATGGAATTAATAGAATGAGATCATCATGTTGAAGAAAGGCTCATTAATTATTGCATGCGACTGCAGCTTCTACATTACAACAGTGGTAACTATTTGCAACTGGAGTTTGTCATTCATGTATTGAGGCTACAAGCTAGTTAAGAACAAGGAAAGATACAAAAACATACTGAATCATCCCACAACATCATAAAAAATAATAATTATTACATCACAAAAAATATAGTTATAATATATAACATTAAATAATGCACGTGTAAATATCATAGTGGGTTCATCATAATATGCTCAAGTATCAAAGAGTCTTAACAATTTCTAATAAAATTACCCCCCATATATATGGAATATCATGTCCTACATTAGAGTTAACTTCATGCCCATGAATTTCACCCCTTTTGTGTGACTCCTCATATTTCCCTTGTCCAATTTCCTCTTGTATTTCCTCTTCTTGGTTTGGAGCTTTATTGTTGAGGAGTAGGCCTAATGCTAGCTAATTTGAGGACATTCATGGTTTCCTTAGTCTTAACATTAATAGTTTCCCCTAGATCAATGAGGGCGCTTTCAATGAGAGTGTCATTGATATGAATATTTACAACTGGGCTACCAGTATCTATATACTTGGGAACAACTAGTGCCTACCAGTATTTCTTTTAAACCATATGGATGTGTGTGAACAAAACAATATATATAAAAAAAATTAAGTGAAAGTAAATTACGCAATGAAAAATCAATTGTAAGAGATCTCAATAGCAAGTAACATTAACTTGTTCAACTAAATATTGCAGATGAAACCAATTAAGATAACTTATATAAGTTAACTATTTATGCAGAAATGAAAATAAACCACACTAAGTTAACTACTGCAAACATGGAATAAAAGAAATACCTAACTAATCTATGCTAACAAAGAGTTACGTCACCTAAAGTGGCCCTTGTTTGAGGGGTCATAACCTCACATCAAATCAATGCTTTACTCAACTAGAAATAACCATTAATTATATTAAGTGCCACTCAAAATTAAAAAATAGAAGCAAACTATATTGTCAACGGTGATCAAGAACAAATATATCAAAATATTCTAACCATCACTCATAAGACCATCCTGAATATATAGGAAATCTTAATAGCAATAGTAATAAATTATATTCAAGTCTTATTCATACATGTCATCTTCTAAGAAGGATTGATTTATTCTGCAATAGAAGAACTACTTAAACATAACTTAAAACATGGAGCCTTAAATGAAGTTCAACACCCAATCATGGATCATACTTCCATATAGGAACAAAATTAGCATCCAGTCTGATGATCACTTCTAGTCATAAAATTTTCATCAACACGTGTGGAAGTAACACATAATGAGATCATTGTGCTAAAGAAAGGCTCATTAATTGTTGCTTGTGATAGAGTCTTCTCCATTATAATAGTGGTGACCTCCTACAAGTGGAGCTCATCATTCATGTCTTGAGGATTCAAGTTAGTTAAGACCAAGGAAAGATATAGAAACATACCAGAACATCCCAAAATATTATAAAAATTATAATTAATTACTACATCACAAAGGATTATAGTTATAATGTATACCATTATATTATTCATGTGTAAATATCATAATGGATTAATCAGAGTATGTTTAAGTATAAAATATTCTTAATAAAGTTTGATAAAATATCATAAAACTAACTCCAAATTACCAAAAAATATAGTTTCCTAGACTGATCACCTGTGACGGAGGATGAGGTCAAGAATGTTATTTTCTCTATGGGAGCATTTAAGGCGCCCGCTAGTTGAGATGGTTTTCCATTTGTTTTTATCCAGGAGTTATGGGATATAGTTGGATCCAATATCACTAAGTTGGGAGATAAACCTTTGATCTCTCACTAAGTGTTTAGAATCCTCTATGGGATTTTGAAGTGGTTCTTTTGTGACCGTGTTGTCAACTACCTATCAAAATCTAAGTCCTAGAAGATTGTCTCTCTCTAATGTCTTGATCAACAACCATTGTTTCCTTTTTTAAGGGATTTGCAGGAGATATTGTAGCATCTGATAATTCCTATGTTTCGAAGAGAGAAAATTCTTTTGGAGCAATAACTTTAGGGGTGAATTCACTATGAATATTGCTTATAACTTTATCTTGTAGGAGGGTAAGTCTAAAGACCTTTGGAAAAATATTTGGATTCCCCAGCTCATCCTTAAAGTCAATTTGTTCTGTGGATGGCCATGCACAATAAAATTCTAACACAAGACAACCTGATTAAGCGGCTTTCAATTACCAAACAATTGTGTGCTTTATAAGTGCAAAGAGGAGAATGTTTCACATCTCCTAATCCATAGTTCATACACACAAAATCTATGGAATATGGCATTGCACAAGTTCCAAATGTATTGGGTTATGAATGGTGAGGTTCAACAACTTGTATTTAACTAGAGGGGTACTTTCTAAAACCCCATTATTAGATAGCTTTGGATGTAGATCATGTTAGGATCCATCAAAAATCTTAAGTATTCACTCTGACCTTGTGTTGTTAAGTTTGAATTTGGATTTGGCTAGTTTCGTGCATCAGTTTTGCATTTATTCAACAAATCCTACATGTCTCATTGTTATTAGTCCAGGTTCTTAGGTCAAATTAGTCAAGCGTAAGTTTCATTTTGTGTTAGTCACGTAGTCATAACTTGAGGTGAGTCTTGGTATCTAGTGGTCGTGAGCTTACGAGTAATTAGGATTGTTGTTAATCACAATGTCACTGGTATTTTTTTGATTTAATTGTCAGAGGTTGTGAGCTAATGAACACTCAGAAATTTATATGGTCACAAACCTACTGCAGTACTTATAGGACTAGGCAATTAGCGGTTGGGAGGCTGCGAGTGAAATGTGAAAGTTAGTCAAGTCACACTATTACATTGGTTATGTGAAAAGAAAGTGTTTGGGTCACGAGTATGTGAGGACATGATAAGTGGAAGTATTAGGCTAACATGATGGTTATGATCTGATGTTATCGCAACCACGCAAGGTTTCTAGTCGGTCAATGATTATGGATGTGAGCATGGGATAGGTTGCCACTTAGTGGAAAAGGAAATGAAGTTAAAGTGTGTCGCAGCAGTTAGTGGAAAACTTATTTGGCAGATGAGAGATTGTGACTGAGACTGTGACAAGTAAAAGTTTATAATGATCACATCCTTGCAGAAAGTAAATTTTAGAGTAATAAGTTATTTCACTTATTAATTAAATTATTTTGATTTAATAATTAAGTCACTTATTATCTCTAGTTTACTTAAGCTAAAATTTAGGCGTATAATAATTAATTCTTTTATTAATTATTATCATGCAACCTAGGTTTTTCCCTTTTAGGGTTTTGATCACCTTTATAAGGTTTGAGGTCTTTGCAATTATTAATTATCTGAGGATGCAATTGTATTGAGAGTTTTTTCTCCATTGTTTGCACAATATGTTGCCTCTTTCACCGATCTCTTATTTCTGGCCTCCATAGCTTTTTCTTCTCTCTTTCTGTGATAGGTTTGCATGCAGGTAATTTTTGGGAGCTGTAGGGTTGAGTTTTCATCAACTTCAATATGGTATCAAAGCTCCAGATCTTTATGCACCTATTCTCTCC
This sequence comes from Thuja plicata, assembly GCA_018584345.1. Classification (NCBI taxonomy): domain Eukaryota; kingdom Viridiplantae; phylum Streptophyta; class Pinopsida; order Cupressales; family Cupressaceae; genus Thuja; species Thuja plicata. The sequence continues at coordinate 259,529 of MU227795.1, forward strand.
ATAAGAAATTTGCCCTTTTTCTCTAGATCTGTGTTTGTAAGAGGTTTTCTGTTTCATATTTTTGTGGATCTAAGGGAGTTTGTTTTTGGAGCACTTTGGGCTCAAACGAACCTCTCAGTTGCACTCAAAAGCCCAAAAACCCATATTTTCATATAAGACGCGTCCAATTTGGACACAGTTGCATTTTGAGACAAAAAAAATTTATTTATTTTTTTGTTGTATGACCCTTTATTGGGGACATTATTCGAGGCGGTGAAAAAAAATTCAATTTTTTTCTTGGTACCTCTACCAATTTTGGCTAAAATTTTGGCAGTCCTGCCATATTTAACGGCATCGCCAAATTTAGTTGAGCTTCACCAACTTTAACCGAGATTTCTTGGGACTCTTCTTGTTTTGGAGCAGTCTTTGGATTTTTTCTCGTAACTTGAGCATACAGTATCCTTTTTAGGAAAATGAGATATCACTGAAAAGATGGTTCTGAGCCTGATCATTTTTTAGAGGTTTAGTTTCCTAATTTTTCTGTCTTGTAGTTGTTTTTTCCATTCAAAATCAAGGTTCCTTTTTTGCACTCCGAGAGCTATATCTTGTTCATCAGGGCTCTATTTTCTGTCTTCCACATATAGTTAGAAATCTGGTTCTGTGCTCTTTATTCTTGTATGGGTCTCATCTACAAAATTTTCTCCAGGTAGATTTTATTCAATTGTTTGCATTTTTGTAATCTGGTGATTATCTTGGATGTTTCAGGTCTTGGGATCATTTTTCTTACATGGGATGACTCTTTTTTAGCTGTTACTTATGTTCTTATAGATTTCTTTTATTCCTGAGCATTTTAGACATCTATTTATGGAGCATTATTTTATTGCAAACACACTGAGATAAAGTGTCATTTGTTGCATACTTGGGATCTTGCACATTTTGTGTCTATTTGTACTCACACTACATTATAAAGTGCCATGGGGGGTTTGATGTTTGCTTTGTTTTCCATCTACCTTTTTCAAGTGAGTGTTTCTTCCATGACATTAACCTCATGATGTGTGTCAAGAGAGTGATCATCCATGACACCATCCTTTATATGTGTTTGTACTTTCTTTTGCACATTCAACATTCCTAGTTCTTTGACATGCAATTGTTCTTGGCAGTCTGTTTTAGTGTACCTATCATGCCTCTCCCTGCTCAACATTATGGCCCGGGTATCTCTTCTTGGTTCTAATGCTTTCTTGATTCAATGGAGTGAGTTATGTATTCAATATTTGCTCCTATGTGCTAGGTGTATGTCGTGTCTGGGTACCTATGCATTTCAATGAGATGAATCATTTACCATATGGACACTCTTTCATTCCAATTTTGGAAGCATCCTTCCATCTTTTGATCAGCTCTTCAGACTTTGGTGTTTTTTTGCCAACTGTATCTTTGAGTTCCAATGTTTTCCTTTGTTTTCTATCCTAATTTGAGTAGTGTCATTTGAGGACACTCATGTAGATTACAGTCTTCTCTACCTGATCATGTTCTATTATAGTGGAGGTTTCAATAGTTATTCTTTGACAGTATATGCAGCTTCATCCTTCAGTGGTGTTCTTCATCTCCATCCCATGTTCGTATCTTCTAGGACATTCTCTAATTTGGAGGCTTCTTTAGTCCTTCACTAGGCTTCATCTCTTGTCGGAGAGGGGGTTTTCCCACTAGGTTTTCTCCTTTTCTCCTCTTTATAGAGATTTTTTATACTTGGACACCTAATCAAACCATGTTGTTGGGACCCATTTCCTGTTTTCAATAGTTGTTTTTAGGTTTTAGCTTCTCACTAAGTTTATCTTAAGGGGGGTGTTAGAGTAATAATTTATTTCAATTATTAATTAAATCATTTTGATTTAATTGTTAAGTCACTTATTATCTCTAGTTTATTAAGCTAAACTTTAGGCATATAATAATTAATTCTTTTATTAATTATTATCATGCAACCTAGGTTTTTCTCTTTTAGGGTTTTGACCACCTTTATAAGGTTTGATATCTTTATAATTATTAATTATCTAAGGGTGCAATTGTATTGATATTGTTTTCTCCATTGTTTGCATAATATGTTTCCTCTTCCATGGATCTATTATTTCTGGCGTCCATAGCTTTTTCTTCTCTCTTTATGACAGGTTTGCATGTATGTGATTCTTGGGAGCTGTAGGGTTGAGTTTTCATCAAATCTAATAGTAAAGAGATAACCATCAAACAGTTGTGATAGTATGAGTGGGTCATAAAGGTTGGTAAGTGGTGATGTTGCATGATCGCAATGGTTAGTGAAATAAAGTGCTTCAGGCTGCAAGCTTGTGAAGTGATGACACCTGGCATATATGAACCTAGAGGAATAAAGTTGGTCACTTGTTGTTTTAACCCAGATGGTCGGCATGGGTAGAATAAAAGAAACAACTTGGAAGATAAGACAGAAATGGGGCTTGATGTGATATGTGTAAATTTTCAGATAGCTTTATTAGAGATATGGAGTTCATAAAATCTCTTTAGTGGAAAGAAAGTGTAAATGATTTTGCAGGGATACTTCCATACAAAAATTGCTTGCAGTTTGGTAATCAGAGGCTATCGTCATTTGTTATCCCAATAATTTATGATAATATTTGAAGGTTATTAAAAGGTTTTCCTTTAGTAGAGTTGGTTATCCAAGAGTTATAAAAAATGCTTGTTGTAAAAAAAGAGAATGACTTATGAAATATTGCCAAATTTGTTAGGATGCATTTATAGGAGGAATATTGGGATAACGTACAGAAGTAGAATGTGACAGAATCCAGAGGGAATTTAAAATGATTGAACAATGTAGCAAACTCATGCTGAGGAAACTTGTCTATCATAATTTCCACAAGGCTAACACCCTAATATATCTTTGAGGTTGCATGGCAGAAAAGAAAAATGATGAAGAGGTGAAATATCGTGCCTCAGAGTTCTTTGATTTCCAGCAATGGGTATCAAAGCCCTTATTGGTTTGCAAAGCGTTTGGAAATCCTTGACATGAGGCTTCTCTGAAATGAGAACACCCATCTTAGGTTGATATTGGCATGGTCGTTGAACGTGGTATCTCCATATGAGACACTTCAATTTCTACAAGCAAGCAGTTGCACAATAGAAGTGGTTATGAAGTAACCAACTTAGTTAGGAAATTGCTTTTTGTAATAAATTTTGTAAAGCAGAATCAGATTTTTAAAAAAATACCTAAAGCTTGTTGCGTGCGCACGCCCACACACACACACACACACACGTGTGTGTGTGTGTGTGTGTGTGTATCCCAAGGTTGTAGAGGGGGTTCTAAAAATTTGTTTTCAAGTCTATACATATTGGTTTGCTCCTAGTTGTAGGTTGCAGTTATAGTATGCTTATGGTAATAGTTTTGTTGTTATGAACAATGGTAGACCAATTAGTGTAGGTTAATTGTTGTTATCATGGAGTTGTCTCCATTTTTGTGTACAAAGACCATTTTAATTGAATGTATCAAGTATTCTCAATTCATTCCTACAAATGTCTTTGTAGTTGTGTTGTTTCAACATTGTTCTCTTTCAAGGAAAGGGTTAAAATCTTTGTCTAAACAACAATGGTCTTAAAAGATTGTATTCAAACTTATAAAAATTTGAAATATCAAGGGTATTGGAGTTTGTCTTCACATTTGTTGTGTGTTGTGTAATACATGTTAATGGGTCTCTTCCAAGGGAAGAGTTAAATTTTGGAGCAATTATTAGTAAGCTTGAATACTGAGTTGGATTTTATAAGTAGAACATTGTGATGATATAAGTAGTTGTGTTGGTGCAAGGCAACAACATATTAAAATCTTGTTGGTTGAGATTGTTGTTCATAAAAGTTCTATTATGGATGTATATTTTACTTTTTAGCCCATGATAGAGGCATTGGTATTTTTGGTTTTGAACTGCTTTTAGAAAAAAATTAAAATCAAAAGCCTATTTAACTTTCATGCTTTTAGTAATAGGATTAGTATAGTCTTGGTTCTCAGTAAAATGAAAAGTGTATGTGGGATTGTGCATGAAGGTGGTAAGGTGTTAAACACCCTTGATTTTCAAGTCCAAGAATTATCCACATTTTTCTAGTCTGTTGTATGTCAATTAGTATGAGTCTATTATATGTGCATACCTTAAAGTAGGTAAACCCGCCTGAGTTTTGTGGAGCTCAAAGTGAAGGAGGATTGTATTCTTTGTTAATGTTAGGTTCTCTTGTCCTCAATTTGTAGACGATATAGATTATGTGAGTTAGGTGAGGATCCCTAAGTCTAAGTCCCATATTCTCTTTTAGAATCAAGGGTAGCAAGAAAAAGAACCAACATAATTGGTGACTCTACTGGGGAATGTTAATGTTAAATCCTTCTGAGTTAGAGTCCAAAATGTTAGGAATCTGAAGGTGCTTTAGATCTGATCCTTTAGGCCTGAAGAAATTTTATTGCAGTTAATTTGTGTGTGTGTGTGTGTGTGTGTGTGTGTGTGTGTGTGTGAGAGAGAGAGAGAGAGAGAGAGAGAGAGAGAGAGAGAGAGTGACTCTACTGCNTGAAGAAATTTTATTGCAGTTAATTTGTGTGTGTGTGTGTGTGTGTGTGTGTGTGTGTGTGTGTGAGAGAGAGAGAGAGAGAGAGAGAGAGAGAGAGAGAGAGAGTAACTCTACTGCTGGGAGAACCCACAATGAATATATTCTATGAAATAGCTCTTGTTGTTTAAGCATTTCCTCTACAAGGAGGTGGCAACTCTAATGAAGAACCTACTGAAGATTTGATGAAAATATCATCATTTACATATTTCTACTACTATAATGCTAGTTCTAGGTATTTTTAGGAGTTTTTAAATGAATACCATTAAGTCTGAAATTTATTTTTGAGAAAAATAGTTTCCTACTTAGTGGAATCAACACTAGTTCAGGAGGGAAGTGTTGTAAAGTGTTTGAAACTCATACATATTATAATAGTACACAAGTCTATTGAAGTATTTTAGCAAGCATACTATAGTCAGGTTGTATATAATATGTGCTTGAGTTCATTTTCTATGTAAGTGAAGCGCAAGGTTGTACCATATGTCTGTAAGAGAAAAATAAATGTATCCTAAATATTCTCATTCTCGTGTAGTCCTAAATGTAGTCATGGCTTGTAATCAGTTCCAACCAAGTAGTAGAATACATTTTAGCATTAAAATACATATCACTATAGGCTTCAATAGTATTATTGGCTACCTAAATCACATACCAGTTGAAATTAGAAAGCACATTATGAAGTTCAAGGGTAGAAAAGAGGAGTCAGTTGAAGAACATTTGAGAAAATTCACTGAGATGATAGAGGATTATGAGGTGTGTCATGAGGATGTTATCATAAAATCATTTGTATAGTATTTTATTTATGAAGCTAGTGATTGTTCACAAACTTGTTTCCAAGTTCAATTATCTCATGGGATGAATTTAAATCAGCATTCAATGAACAATTCGGGGAGTGGGTTAGTGAATCTACATTGCTTCTTGATTTATTCCACATTCATATTAAGGAAGAAGAGTTGGTCTCATCCTTCAATCTCAGATTTATGAATATTTTGAGGAAGATCCCTGAAAATCCAAAACCCAATGATGCCCAAGCTTTATGTATTTATTTGGGAACTTTTGATCCTAAAATGAGTTATAAATTGAGAATGGAAAATCTAGAAAGTTTGAATTAGGCTTATGAAAATTCTATGAATATTGAAAAGGTTTCCAAATATGGAATGATCAAAAAAATCTAGCCCAAAGGGAAACCATCATATGCAAGTGAACAATGTACTTTAGATGTTGGGAATAATTTTCAAAATTCTTCTCAGCTCGTTTCTCAAAATTTTATTTTATTTCATAATATTGGTAATATTTTTCCTAGTGTATTGATAGAATCGTAGGATGAAGAAAGTATTGATGGAACACCTAATGTTCAAAATTAAAAAGAAGCCTATGTACCTATTCAGTACTATGCATACAATCAATTGTCTAGTATGCAAGTGCCTAAAAGAATTACTCTAAGAGAACATCAAATGGTTATCCCTCCACAAGAGGCACTTACCATAAAAAATTAGATTGATCATCACAATTTATACCAACAATATGCAGATATAATGGACTCCATGGTTCATGTTCAAGATTTTATTCACTCTAAAAAAAGGTTGCAAATTATAAGGAATTTACACCATTGAAAGTTCAAGGGCAGCCTTGTAATGAAAATGATTTGTATAAAAGGTTTATAGGTGATGAAGAAATGTGTGTATTACAAAATAAACAACAATGGAGTACTTATTGTAAGGTGGATAGCCTTGTTGATAATGAATGTAGGATTGTTGATTCACCTTGTATGTTCCCATTTTGTGATGTGCTAAATGATGTTTGCTGACCTAAGATTCATGAAGGTTTGTATAAATCAGAATTTGATTTAGTTGTTGTTCATAGTGGCCATGAAAGCACTTATTGTAATGATGATGAAGACATATGTTATAATAGACAAGTAGAGGCCATATCTATAGTTCTGAAAGACTTTACAAAAAATTTAAACCCACTTTATGAAGACACACAAGAAGAAGATCAAGTGAGTATTTGTTACAGTCAATCTAAAGGTGATTTTCATATTCTCATAAACCCCATCTATGATGAATAATAGAAAAAAATCATGCCATGTTGTTCCATGGATGGTTTGAATGTGGTTTTCATCATTTTGAGAATCCATTATATGAGGATGAGGTATTTCTCACTGATAAAAATACCCTCCTATCTCGTGAAGAGGATCATCATGCTCATGAGATAAATATTTCTGATTTGTCATTTTATGATGACCTTACAAGTGATCATGATGATGATCCAAAGTGTTAGTAATAACTGAGAGGTGGGGGGGGGTGAAACAGTGACCTCAAAAATTTATCCTTTAATCACTAACCACTAATCAAATAAACCTCAGATTATTAAGTCCCTACAAGATGCATGCCATGAAATAGTTATAATGATTAACTGTTTGTCAGTTTTCCTTGTCTATCCTTATTCTCTTTGATTATCGATATGCAGTATAACTATTTACCGAAATACAATAAATAAGCAGAGTATACCGATATATCTAGAAATGCATATGTGAAATGTAAAACAATAAAGTCATAAACCATACACACATAACACTTAGATTTTAACGTGGAAACCTTGTTGAGGGAAAAAACCACTGGGACCGGCACCCCAAATTTTCACTCTTCTGAAGTGAGCCCTGTTAAGAGCCAACCCTATTAAAGGTTACAAACACATTGTTAGGTGTGACCTTGGTAGAGGATTTTATACATATAGGTTGTCACTTAGTATCGGGAAACTCAGTTTGCTACCATCCTTGAATCAACCTCTTTCTTAAACTGTCAATAGGCTTTAGGAAAATCTAGTGCTAGTTTCATGAATCAACCTTTTTGGCACTCCTTGGGATGTACCTCAATATATAGAAGACTGTTAAGTCCTGCTCTGTTAAGAGACTTGATGCTTCAATGGTTAAACTGAAACAAAATGACTTATTTCTAATGCAACTTGAATTGCAGATTTTCAGATCTATTTAAGTACATTACCTCTCTAATCAATATAGATCAATTCAATTCTTTGTGCTTCACACTTTCTGCTTTGTGATGCTGTGCTCACTGTTTGTCGGTGTCTACAGAATTCTTTAGCTCTTCCTTCAGCTTGATTGATCAGTACTGTATGAAGTTATCCTTCATCAGTTTCTCTTCAACATCCTCTTTCGATTCACTCCCCTTCCATGTCTATTTGGAATGAATAATGCTGGTCTCTTATATAGACATGATATTCTTTAATTCTTGATTCTTGATTCTTGGCGTGAAAAAAAATCCAGCCAATCTGATTTAAAGCATAACTCTTGATTTATCTCATAGTTATCCTCTTGCCAACTGTACAAATCTTCTTTAAATCAATTACTTAACTCTGGTTGAATAAAACAATGAGAACAACCAGTTAAGTCTATCTTTAGCTCTTGCCAGCTAGATATTTTATCATTTTCTGAACTCTCTGTTCCGTCAGTCAACTCTTTAGTTAGTCATCGATTACAACTGCTAGTTCTGTCGGTGTGACTCCATTTAGCTTTGGGATCTCCGTTTATCGGGCATCATTGGATTTTTACTTTGTCGGGTAACTCTATTTTCAGCTTGTTGGGAAACCTGTGGTTTGCATCGTTGGGCAACACTGTCTTCATCTTGTTGGGTATCACTATGAATTTTCTTCTTTGGCTTCACCGATGGTGTGCACTCCGTTGGTGTTGTCTATCACTTAGCGAATACTTGAATTTTATGCATTGCTGAAAGCATAACCTTCGTTCCATTGATTCTATGAAGTCTTTGGCATTATGTACATGACCGTATAGATTATATCAAGTTGACTTCAATGACAATACAAACCATTAACTAATTTAATGCCTTGCATTATCTTCAACTTAGCATTATCAAACATTCAATCAGTTATATGTCATTGTATGCAATGAAAATACCTGCAGCTGCACAACAAGTCAAAACATGCATATACAAGATATAACAAATATTATGAGCATGTAAAGAACTTGAAACACAACTAGATTTTCACTACAACCTCCGATGAGCTAAAACAAGTGCACCCAAGACTTGTTTGATTCTCTCTTAGAGATTTTGTGGGTGTGCTCTCCCACAAAATTATATTCGAACAAGTATGCTAAGGGATTGAGAACAAGTATGAGGAACTTGCCCCAAGCTTCACATGATGAAGATTGAAAATGCAATAGAAAATCTAGGATGAAGGTGCAATATTAAATAAACTAAGATTGATTCCATTAGCTAACATGTAATATCTAGATGATCTAATGCTCAAAGAAGCTAAATAAAATGAAGACTAAGAAATGCTTAAGAAAATGCTCTAAAATGCAATCACTAGCTCAATGCACTAACTAAAACTCTAGTTCTCATTCTCATTAGTTGCAAATGAGGAGTGAGGCCTCCTTTTATGGATTT
>MU227795.1:272181-302482 GCA_018584345.1 Thuja plicata
CATTTCTATCATCTTTTAAGATATAACATTGACTGCCAAAATTTTTGAAATAACTCACATTGGGTGTGTATCCATACCATAGCTCATAAGGTGTCTTCTTGGTGTCTTTCTTCAATTGTACTATGTTTAGTGTGTAAACAGCAGTGCTAACAACTTCTCTCCAGAATATTTGGGTGATTCCTTTTTCTATCATCAGTGTTCTAGCACAGTCAACTATTGATCTATTCCTTCTTTCAGCAATCCTATTTTGCTGTGGTGTTCTTGGTGCAGAAACCTGCCTTTTTATACCATGATCATTACAAAAGTTAGTGAATTCATCTAATATAAACTCACCTCCTCTATCTAATCTCAAAAAATTTAGATCCTTACCACTTTGTTTCTCTACCAAAACCTTATACCATTTAAACATCTTGAATGCTTCAGATTTATCTTTTAGAAACATAACTGTCATCATTCTAGAGTAATCATCAACAAAGAGAATAAAATATCTATCTCCATAATAACTCTTTGTCCTCATAGGTCCACATAAATCAGTATGGACTAATTCTAGAATTGCATCAGATGTATGAGTTTTTCTTTTGAAACTAGACTTTGTCATTTTACCTTTTTGACAGTTTTTACACATGATGTTGTCAGGCTTGGTCATTGTCGGTAAGCCTCTGACATTTCTCTTTTTGCTAATTTTAATCATGTTGTCAAAATTCACATGACAAAATATTTTGTGCCACAACCATATGTCCTCATTTGTAGCAATCAAACAAGTGAAGTCAGTGTCATTCAGATAGAATAAGTTACCTTTTGTCTGCTCACCGGTACCAATCAGATTTCCAGATTTGTTGAAGATCTTTGCCTTCTTATTTTCAAATGCTACTTTGTGACCTAAATTATTCAACTGTGAAACACTTAATAGATTATAATTCAATCCATTTACCCAATAAGAATTCTCACATTTTATCTGGTTATTCAACATTATTTTTCCTCTACCTTCAACAAGACAAGGTGTGTCATTTCCCATTCTTACTGATCCACCATTGTATTATTCAAAAGTCTCAAAATTTTTCTTATCACTGGTCATATGATGAGTGCAACCACTATCTATGATCCAAAAATCATTTTTACTAATTTTAGATATGAGAGATGTTTCTACATACCTTTCTTCATTATCATCTGAATCATCCTTTATAGCCACAAGCACCATCTCAATATCTTCATCAGATTCGGTGTCAGTATCATCATCCTTGAATTTTGCTAGGTATTTGACCTTCTTTCCTTTGTCCTTGTAGTCTCGGGTATCTCTTCTTTTTTATTTTTGGTAGCTTCTGTAATCACCTCTGTCAGAACTTTTCTCAAAAGATCTGTCATTACTTCTGTCATCTTTTCTTTTGTTAGTACATCTTGCAACAAAGTGTCTAATCTCTTTGCAATTAAAACAAACAAGTGGTAATTTACCTTTGTATTTACCTTTGCTTCTCTGCATTCTTCTTGCAATAAGTGCTTCAATGTCATTAAGATCATCTTCTTCATTTTCACTATCACTATCTTTTCTTATAGTGTCTCTGTGGCTTGATTTACTTATTCTCATAGAAGTTTTAAATGCAGACTCTATGTTTAGTATGACACTATTATCAAAGTTATTCATTTCAAATGAAATCATTCTTCAAATTAAACTGTCTAGAGTAACATTGCTATTTTCTACTGCTCTCATTTCTTGAATGGCAAATACTGTAATAGCATAGGTGGGCAGTAAGGTTCTTAGAATTTTACTTACCACTGTATCTTCTTCTAGTACACCTCCAACTCCTCGGATAGCATTGACTACCTCTTTAATTCTTGTGATGTACTGAGTGGTGTTTTCTCCTTCCTTCATTTTGAGATCATCAAACTTTCCTCTAAGGATTTCTGCCTTGGCTCTCAAAACATTTTTTTCACCACCATGTACAAGCTTCAATTTGTCCCACATCTGCTTTGCAAATTTGCATTCTTTGACATCTTCAAATTTAGCATTAGAGAGTGAGGAAGCAAGCTCTATCATCATTCCGTTATGTTCATGCTTCTCTCTCATTTTTTCAACTGTTGGTGCTCTTGTGGGAAACACATATTTAGTTTCAAGGAATTGAGTAACATCATTACCAATACTTGATAGGTGGAGTCTTATTCTACTTTGCCATGAAGTAAAATTATCTTTGTTCAACTTGTGCACATCTCATCTGTTCATCTTATGATCTTTGAATTAGGTCTTGAAACCTTCCTTCTAAGCACACAAGCTCTGATACCAATTGTTAGTAATAACTGAGAGAGGAGGGGGTGAATTAGTGACCTTAGAAATTTATCCTTTAATCACTAACCACCAATCAAATAAACCTTAGATTATTAAGTCCCTACAAGATGCATGCCATGAAATACTTATAATGATTACCTGTCTGTCAGTTTTCCTTGTCTGTCCTTATTCTCTTTGATTATCGATATGCAGTATAACTATTTACCAAAATACAGTAAATAAGAAGAGTATACCGATATATCCAGAAATGCATATGTGAAATGTAAAACAGTAAAGTAATAAACTATACATACATAACACTTAGATTTTAACGTGGAAACCCTATTGAGGGAAAAAACCACTGGGACTGGTACCCCAAATTTTCAGTCTTCTGAAGTGAGCCCTGTTAAGAGCCAACCCTATTAAAGGTTACAAACACACTGTTAGGTGTGACCTTGTTAGAGGATTTTATACATATAGGTTGTCACTTAGTATCAAGCAACTTAGTTTTCTACCATCCTTGAATCAGCCTCTTTCTTAGACTTTCAATAGGCTTTAGACAAATCTAGTGCTACTTTCATGAATCAACCTTTTTGGCACTCCTTGGGATGTACCTCAATATATAGAAGACTGTTAAGTCCTGCTATGTTAAGAGACTTGATGCTTCAATGGTTAAACTGAAACAAAATGACCTATTTCTAATGCAAATTGAATTGGAGATTTTCACATATATTTAAGTACATTACCTCTCTGATCAATATATCAATTCAATTCTTTGTGCTCCACACTTTCTTCTTTGTGATGTTGTGCTCACCGTTTGTCAGTGTCTACAGAATTCTTTAGCTCTTCATCCAGCTTGATTGATCAGAACTGTATGAAGCTATCCTTCATCAGTTTCTCTTCAGCATCCTCTTTCGATTCACTCCCCTTCCATGTATATTTGAAATGAATAATGCTTGTCTCTTATATAGACATGATATTCCTTAATTCTTGATTCTTGGCGTGAAAAACAATCCAACCAATCTGATTTAAAGCATAACTCCTGATTTATCTCGTAGTTATCTTCTTGCCAACTGTATAAATCTTCTTTAAATCAATTACTTAACTATGGTCAAATAAAATAATGAAAACAACCAGTTAAGTCTATCTTTAGCTCTTGCCAGCTAGATATTTTGTCATTTTCTAAACTCTCTATTCTGTCAGTTACAACAGCCAATTCCGTCGGTGTGACTCTAGTTAGCTTTGGGATCTCTGTTTGTCGGGCATCATTGGATTTTTACTTTGTCAAGTAACTCTATTTTCAGCTCATCAGGCAACCTGTGGTTTGCATCGTCGGGCAACACTGTCTTCATCTTGTTAGGTATCACTGTGACTTTTCTTTTTTGGCTTTACTGATGGTGTGCACTTCGTCGGTGTTGTCTGTCACTTAGTGAATACTTGAATTTTATGCATTGGTGAAAGCATAACCTTTTTTCCATTGATTCTCTGAAGTCTTTGGCATTATGTACATGACCGTAAAGATTATATCAAGTTGACATCAATGACAATACAAACCATTAACTGATTTAATGCCTTGCATTATCTTCAACTTAGCATTATCAAACATTCAATCAGTTATATGTCATCACAAAGATGAAGTTAAAACTTATAGTGTGTAATAATTCATTGGAAAACCTGCATGATATGAATGATGAAAAGTGCAATGTTGTGGATATAAGAGTTGCTAATCATGAGGAAATGAAGTCCTATTGTGAGGACATTAGTAAATTTGATATTGGAGTTTATACAAAGAAGCTATATGAAAAGGATATATGCTATGATGAATATATTTGTAACAAAATACCCTTGGATCTATTTAAAACATCTTTTGGAGGTGTTTATTTGGATTATAAATCAGATTATGTGTTTCAATCGGAAGTCAGTGATGATCATATTTTTTCTTCACCAATTCATAAGAAAAGTAAGTCTAATGAACCCAGCTATAGTGTAGAATATGAATATTTTATTTTTCAGATGGATGATGATTTTGTAAAGGGTGAAGCTAAGTCTGCTAGTAGTGAAGATCAAATTGGTCTTAATGTTATTCATGTAAATAATTATAATATGAATGTGTGGCATGACGATCAATATTTTTAGTTTGTGATAGATTTTCAAAGGAGTTTGAGTAATGAGCAGGTTGGTGGTGTTTTATATGAACAACTGATGGAAAGCATTTGTGTTATTCATCAGAGAGATGATCATGGGATTCTTAATTTATCTTTAGTACTTGATGAACAAAAATTTGTATATGATAGAGGTAAGTACTAGTTTTACTTGTTGGGTGGCCCAGGGCCACCACCAATATGATCGGTTTGATTTCCAAAAGGCATTGTATATAGTGAATAAGGATCTCAGTGAGGTTGGTGATTGGTCATACTTTTAAATGACAAGAATCATATATATAATAAAGGAAGATATTGGTTACATGTGTTTGGTGGCCCGGGGCCACCAATTGATGATTATGTCTGATTATAAATCTAAAGGAGAACCCAATGTAGTGGTAACTAGTCTTCTTCTACCAGAGATCTGATTTCTTGCCATGCCCACAAGTGGCATGTGTCCTCAACAAGAGCCATTGTTAGGATCCATAAAAAATCTTAAGTATTCACTTTGACCTTGTGTTGTATATTTTGAGATTCACTTTGGTTAGGTTTCCTACGTTGGTTTTTCCTTTGTCTGCAAATCCTACATGTCTCATTATTATTAGTCCAGGTTTGCGGGTCAAATGAGTCAAGTGTCAGTTTCATTTTGTGTTAGTCGCATAGTCGCAACTTGAGGCGATTCTTGGTATCTAGTGGATGCAAGCTTTCAAGTAATTAGGATTGTTGTTAATTGTAGCATCACTAGCATTTTTTGATTTAATTGTCAAAGGTTGCAAGGTAGAGAGCGGTCACAAATTTGCATGGTCACAAACTTGCTACAATTATAGGACTAGGTAGTTAGCGGTTGTGAGGATGCAAGTGAACTATGAAAGTTATTCAAGTCGCATTATCATAGCGGTTATGTGGAAAGAAAATGTTTGGGTCGCGAGCAATCGAGGACATGACAAGTGGCAGTATTCGGCTAACATGATCGTTATGCTCTAATCTTATCGCAACCTCACAAGATTTCTAGTCGGTCAATGATTATGAATCCAAGCATGTGATAGGTTGGCAGTTAGTGCAAAAGAAAGTGAAGATAAAGTGTGTCACACAGTCATAACAATTCGTAGAAAGCTTATTTGGTAAATGTGTGCTTGCAATTAAGACCGTAACAAGTAAAAGTTGATAATGATTGCATCCTCGCAGAAAGTAAAGCGATAAAAATTCAAACAATTATGATACTCTGAGTGGGTCGTAAAGGTTGGTAAGTGATGTTGTCGCATGATCGCAATGGTTATTGGAACAAAGAGCTTCAGGTTGCAAGCTTGAAAAGTGATGACACCTGAAAAATACAAACTTGGAGGAATAAAATTGGTTAGTTGTTATTTTAATTCAGATGGTCGGCATGGGTAGAATAAAAGAAAAACCTTGGTATATAAGACATAAATGGGGCTTTATCTGATGTGTAAAGTTTCAGATAGCTTTATCATAGATATGGAGTTCATAAAATCAATGTATTGGCAAGAAAGTGTAAATTATTCTGCAGGGCTACTTCCATATGAAAAATGCTTGTAGTCTGGTGATCATACATTACTGTCAATTTTTATCCCAATAATTTCTGATAAGATATGAAGGTTATAAAAAGGTTGTCATTCAACAGAGTTGGTTATCTAGAAGTTACAAAAATGGTTGTTGTAAAAAAAAGTGGATAATTTCTGGAACATTACCAAATTTGTTAGGATGGAGTTACAGGAGGAATATTGGGATAAGGTACATGAGTAGAATGTGACAGTAGCTAGAGGGATATTAAAATGATTGAACAGTGTTGCAAACTTATGCTAAGGAAAATTTTTTGTCATAATCTACAAGGCTAACGCCCTGATATATCTTGGAGGTTGCATAGAGGAAAAGAAACATGAAAAAGAGGTGGAATATTGTGCCTTGGAGTTTTTTGAGTTCCAATAATGGGTATCAAAGCCCTTATTGGTTTACAAAGCATTTGCAAATCCTAGATGTGAGTCTTCTCTACAATGACCAAACCCATCTCAAGATGATATTGGCACGACTCCTGAACATGGTGTCTCCGTATGAGACACTTCAATTTCTACCAACAAGAAGTTGCACAACTGAAGTGGTTATGAAGTAAGCAACTTTGTTAGGATATTGATTTCTGTAAACAAATTTGTAAAGAAGAATCAAATTGTAAAAGAAAATGACCTGAAGCTTGTTGCATTCTAATATGTATAATAGAATCCCAAGGTTGTAGAGGGGGTTTTGAAAATTTTCTTTTGAAGTCTGTATAGATTAGTTTGCTCTTATTTGTAGGTTGTAATTATAGTATGCTTATTGTAATAGTTTTGCTGTTATGAAAAATGGTAAACCAGTTAGTGCAGGTTAACTATTGTCATCATGGATTTTGTTAGTTCTTTTTCTTGCAGAATCTATATAAGCATCAATTCTTGACCCTATGACTCCCAACTTCTGATTCTAGCAAGTAAAAACACTAATTAATGAGGATTTGATCCTCCTACTTTGAGCTCCACAGTCTCAGGTGAGTGTACCTCTTCAGACTCACTGCTTCACAATGAAATCCTACAGTTGATTAGGGGTTCTTGCAATAATCTACTAATGTATTTTGCTGCAACCGATGCAGAGCTTAGAAAGCCAATCCATGATGTTAACAAAAGTAAACAATCATTGTAGAAAAATGAAAAATGTGACAAGGATATTCATCCTTATTCTCTTCGAGTTTCAAACTCAGGCAGGCTAACCTATTAGATTCAATTCTTCAATGAATCATCAACAATGTCTATACTATTCAATGCAGATTCTGAACATTCGTGTTCATAAATAGAAAATGGAAAATGATTTGATTTTAAATGATTGATGGTAAGGAATGAAAAACTAGCAAAGACCAGTGCCTTATCTAGTGGGCAACAAAGTCGTACAAACATACATCAACATAAATTACTTAATGGAAACACAAATAGAATGCCTTACAATCTATATGTAGCTCAGATAGAATGCCTTACAGACTATCTTATCATTCTCATACTACTGTATCAAATCCTCATACAAACACTTATCCCTTTGAAATCACTCATAAGACTGACTCCTTCCTTGAAGGAAACTCACAAGTAATTGCATAGTTACCTTGTAACCAACATATTCAGAATGCCTTACAAACTAAACATAAAAGAGCATCAACAAAATATAAAGAGACAACAATAATATGTAATAGGAACTGCATTGTGTTTTATTAAGATATTTATTCTTCAATACATCCAAAATGACAAAAAAATCAGAAAATATGACCCTAGAATCAGAAAGCTGCCTTGCAGCATTAATTTCACCATCCCTCTTACAATGGAGAAGAAACCAGATATATGAGAAAGAAAAAGAAAACAAAATTAGTCACTGACACTTGTTTGCTCCTCAAAAATATCTGCAACTTCTTCTAACTAAAACTGCAAGAATCTAATTTGAAATGCCCTCAAATGGTCTACAAAATTAGAATCCTCATTCCAAGACATTTTCGATGATATATGATACTTGGCATTTTAGATAAAATTTTCCCCCTAAACCATTAAAAAGAGTTTGCCTTCCCGTGTACATTTCCAGATTAATTTCAAAATATTTATGCCTTTTTCAATAGTCAAACTATTGAGTTGAAATGATTTTATTTAAAATATGCATACTTTATCTTTTTATCCTTATTAATCCCAGAATAAACCAGCTTGTGACACTTGTCACTCAGGCTTAATGGCTTAATAGTTAGATGTTGAGCACTTTACCATTAAGCCATTAAGTCAACCATAGGATCTCTTTCAACTTGCACACCCTTTAATTCTTCCTTTTTTGGATGAATTTATTTAAATATTTCAATTAATCCAAAATTTAACCAGCTCTTGCCACTTGTAAATTAGACTTAATGGCTTAATGGTTAGATGGTGAGCATCTTCCCTTTAAGCCATTAAGTCAACCCTTGGATTTTTCTGAACTTGCAAGTTTTTTAACCTTTCCTTTGTTGAGATGGATTTATTTTAAATTTCAAATTAATCTCAGATTTCATCTCCTCTTGCCACTTGTCAATCAGACTTAATGGCTTAATGGTTAGATGTCATGCATCTTTTCCTTAAGCCATTAAGTCAACCCTAGGATTTTTTAGAACTTGCACACCTTTTAACTCCTTTGTTGAAATAAAATCAACATAAAAATCATTTAAATCTGCACAGTTTACCAGATTGCACCAAGTGGCATCTTCTGATTGGTTTGCATGTCCATTGGGAGCCATGTGTCATCCTCTGATTGGTCCGTAGGTCCACTGGACGCCATGTGTCATCTCTTGTTTTTGCTCCAAAATAATGGGGCCCACCACGCACTTAACTATCTAGCCAAGAGGCCCACCAAATGGCCTCTTGGTTCTTTCTTCACATTATAATGTAAGTGCTTTAGTATATAAAAACTAAAAACTTTCGCAACACCATGCATGTGGGATATATCTCTGTGCAATTTTTTCAACTTCTGAGAGTTTCCAGCAAGTGCTGCTCACCAATGGTATCATTTTATGGCTTATAAATACATTCATTTTGCTCCATGTAGATGGGCGCCCCTTCTTATGGATTCACTTTGCAATTTAAATCTTTAAAAAACTTTAAAAACCTCCTCTTTGGCTGATTTCAACATGCTCTTTGCTACTATTTTTTTTGCATACTTTTAATGAAAACTTTTCAAATCTCCTCCATAGAGGGCTGCCTCCCATACCTTGGATTCATTTTTCTATGTTTGTTTGATTTTAAATAAATTCAATCTTCCCTTCTCAAACTTGGCGCACCACTACTTCGTTGGTTTTGTCTTTGTTTTTCAACCTTCTTGAAAGCTTCCAGTAATTGTTGCTCATCTATCTCACCATTTTAATGTTGTTAAAGACTTCCATATTGCTCCAAGGAGCTAGGATCCCCTTCCTATGGATGCACATTTGCATTTTAGAAGCTAAAAAACATTAAAAACCTCCTTTCTTGCTTGGCGCATCACTTCTGGATTGCTGGTTTGTATTTTGCATTGTAAAGTTTTAAATAAAAATTTTAAAACTCCCCTTTCCATTGTTGGTTTGTCTTTGAAACAAAAGATATTAAAACCCCTCTTTTGGTGGTTTCCATTTGCATTATAAATTTTATAAAAAACAATGCAATCCTCCCTCCAAAGAATTTCATTTCCATCCTCTGAATGCTGGCCCCAAATGCTTTTGTCCATTTGCCGATTAAAGCTTTTTACGAATACATTTTAAAGTGCTAATTCTAACATACTCTCAAAAGTTCACCGGCTTTAGAAAATGCTCTTGCTATGCTGGTACAAACCATTTTATAATCAACCCACAAATTAAAACATTGGCAAGCATTTTAAAACAACTTTCAAAGTTCCGCAAATCGGCTTCATTATTGGTAAGCAGCCTCCATATCAACCTTTGAAAACTGACAAAAGAATGGTTTGCAACCACGGGGTCTGAAAAATACATTCTTATACAACATATGAACAATTATCATTAACTGGATAGGCTTGGAAAACACTCGGGCCCAAAGATAATAATATGCAAAGTATGCCACTTCGTTATATCCGCAATCCACAGAATTCAAACTTGTGCAAACCCTGCCAAAGGTGCCACTTGGAAAGTCATCATATCACCTCTTGAAGATCTATCACTTGGCTAAATAATTTATTTATCTTCATCGAATACACATGCAAAAGGGCTTGGCCGGATTCATCCTTAGGTACAAGATGTAACTGTTCAAACTCAGCAATTCAGAAAATCATTGTAAGCACAAAATGCTGAATCAACATAAACTTAATCTAGATCAGTCATTGAAAGACTTGCAAGATATGCTCTGAGAATTCACCATCGGATCAATTAGTACAATTAAATGCCATGAGAATGATTCCACAATTGGTTCTTGAAAACAACTCTCATAAAATGACCATTCAATTTATTTCAATTCTTCTCTATACTGCAAACTGCACAAACTGCCTCTCAAAACTGACTTTGAAAACTCATCAACTGAAACCTTCATGAACTGGAATCTTGGGTATTTATTCACTCCCATAAAAGGAAAATGAATCCACAATTATCTCACTCTGAAAACCATAAGGTGAAAAACCAACAAACACCAAAGTCAGCCTATTAGAAACATTCTGGAATAAAATAGTGAACTATGCAGAAGTCTGGTTTGGAAATGGCTTAAGAAAGTGACCAGATGGATTGGTTAAGGTCTAAGAATCTTCAGTGAAGTAAACCTCCAAGTCTACAACAAAAAATAACTCTCAATTTTTCTTGACCTTGAACCAGGTGCAAACTGGGAGACCTCCAAGCAGGCTACTTGGAAAATTGCATTTCATCATTTGGCAAATTGATAGAAAATGCAAACGGAATGGGCTTAGCAAACTAACCAAATGGAATTGTCGTGACCTAAAGACGAAGGCTCAAGAAGTATTTGACCTCTGTAATACATTACAAAATAAATTTTTTCAATTAGGTCACAAGGTCAAAACTTACAACTGGTCAAATAGGGCTACTCAGAATTCAGGGTAGAACAAAATAAACAAGATATCTCTGGAAGACCAACTTTGAGGGATCAGAAAACCTATCAAACGGAGTCAAAATAACTTAGGATTTGAAATATGGGCTCTCTAATATACATGCTCAACATTCCCAAAATGGTGACCCATGAAACTCAATTAAATTCAAGTTATTCAAATGCAAACTGTGCCTGTTACAACAAATTGACACTTAGGTAGAAATGCAAAATGGACAAGTGCTCAAAACAAGACATCACTAAAGGACTCAAAACTTGAATCTGATGATCTGGGATGGCTTGTTATGCATAAACAAGAGTGATGAACACTTGATATGCATGAGAAACTTCAAAATTGCATTTGGACAAATAGGCTCAAAAAGCACTTATAGGGGGTAAAAATGCAAAGCACTAACAAGGTACTCAAAAACCCTTGTTGTATTTTTGAGTCCCAACAGTGGCTCTGACTGGGGACACGTGCCCCATGCGGGCATGCAGAGAATTCAAAATCATTGGTAGAAGCAGACCACCCCAAAAACAAGTCAGACTTTCTTTTCTCTTATCTCAAATATCCTCTCTCTTATTTCTCCTTCCCAACTCAAAAATTTGGAACCTCTTATTGAAATTAAACACACCACACAACTGAAGGGAAAGAGACTATGCAACATGTACATTATTTAAAAAAAGCCTCAAACCTTTTCACAACTGAAATCAACACTTGCCTCTATCAAAAATATGATTTTTTTCTTAGCATACAAATATCAGAATGAAAGTGTACTTGTACCGCTGTTGTTCAAATTCATAAGGAATCATAAAAATGAAGAATACCTTATTTGCAATTCCTTTCATACCATCATAAGTTCTTCCATTGGAATCAGTATAACCCAAGGTATAAAACTCATTCTTCACATCAACAAATATCAGAAAATATGAACCATAATGATTAGGAAATGCATCACTATAAGAAACATCAAACTCCACTTGCATTACCCCCTGATTAGCCGACTAATCCATAAAGAAGCTAAATGACTCATACTCACATAAGCCATGGATACCAAAATCTAGAAAAAATTCAAGATGGAAAGACATATCAACATGTTGCTCAAAACATGGATTGGAAACCTCTCCCACTCACAAATTACTCACATGGTTACCAGGAGCCAGCTAATCAACATCATAGTCCTGCTCACTACATGGAACAATGGACTCATCAAATGCACATTCAAAATCACAATCATTTTTACCCCAGGAAGAGATACATTCTGATTTTTTACTGCATACTGACACATTTTCAACATTAAAATCAGAATAACCCAAATCTGATAACTCAATGCATTCCTCAAATAGTGGATTAACAACACCGTGTTTTTCTCCCATATGAACATGGTAACAAAGAGATGGCTGATCCATATCAATGTCCTCATCAAATGCATCGTTAGTAAAAAATTTGAAGACATTAGTACCCTTGCTGTCATAATCACTTTCAACATATAATTCAAAATCAAAGATATCACTATAAGTAGATTCAACACTTCTATCATTAGGTAAAGAAGTGGATGAAAAATTCATACTATCTTCTTCAATCAGAGGAGATGGGAAATGACACCAATCTTCCTCAAGTTTCTCATCATGTGTAATATTTTGATTACACAAAAAAACCATATGCTTTAATTTGTCATCATTAAATGAAGGGATTTCAAAAACACACTCATCTAGCACTTTACCTTTTGACTCAAAAGACTCAACTAACTGATCTTCATTGTGATTTTCATCCATAATATCATGATAAAGTTGCAAAATAGTATCATACTCCATCTCATAAGGAAGACCATCATTTACTATCCCTCTTTCCTTAAGTTTTGACACCAAATCCACTTCAAAGCTCTTGATACCAAACTCATTTCTATCATGTTGATGTAAAAGACTATTTTCAGAATTGGTGAAGATACTCTTACCTTCACATGCTGATTTGCATTCACTTCCACGAATGTTCTTATCTTCCCATACTATACTCGGCTCACACAACGGATCAACATTCTCCAACATATCATTCTCTTGTGGGACATAGGTTTCAACATCCTCTTAATCCTCATAAGAGTGTAAAACATATACATCCTCTTCAGCATTCAAAACATTGTTAGTATCATTGCATCTAGGATCAAAATGAGAGGGTGTTTCTGATATAACTTTGTAAGGCAAAGATTCATTGAGAAAGTTAGCATCATAAGTATTTGAAACATCATTCATTGGTACTATTTCTTGGACATATGTATTTTTGTCTTCATTATAAGTTTCTTTTGTATGCAACAAAGGATTATTAACCATACATCTATTCAAATCTGAATTCAAGACCTGATTGGAAACCAAAGCAGAGGTATCAATTCACCTACTTGGAGCTGCAAAATTTTTACAACACTCTTGTCCATTCTCAAATGTATTTTGTCAGCAAATCCCTCTAGAGAAATGGTTCTTTGTCAATCCGTACTTGGCATTGTTTTCAATCTCTATTGTTGTCCTAAAAGCTTGATAAAAAGTCTTAGGTTCTTTGTCTCTCAACCTATAACTCATCTTCTTGTCAAACGCATCAAAGTAAACCACAACACACACATGATCTTGAGGTCTACTTCTTTCAGGTATTTCATGCAAAGCTCTTGTAAATCTGATATTGAAATCAGGAACTAATTCATCTTCTTTAATCTTAAGATTCAACCAATCAGTAAATACGTCGCTCAAATTTATGCTCTCACCAAATTTTTCCATGAAGGCAACATGTAATTCATCCCAAGAATAAATTGAACAAACCGGTAAAAAAGAAAACCAGTCCCTAGAATCATCTTTCAAAGTTTGGACAAACAACTTCATGTATACATCTTCATACTTTATTTCAAAGTCACCCAATAAATCAATGAACATTTGAACATGATGACTTGCTGAAACAACTTGATCTCCATAAAATTTTGGCAAATAATCTCTAATTTCATGAGGCACATCATGTGGGAAATCTTTAATACCATCAAAACACAATGGCTCATACCTCTTGGCATGAAAGTATTTTGAACAACCTTTGCTGGTCTGAATTTTAGATGAATTTTTTTTTGACATCTCACTAATTTGAACACACCTCTTTCCTAGTGCTAAAAACACTCAATAGAGACAATCCGTATAAATCACTTAATTCTCATGAAAGAAAACACATGAGAAGCAGAATACCTTTGTTGTTGTTGTTGAGATACTCATTCACAGCTAGCAGAAGTAAACACACTCAAACAACCATTTGATATTTTATCCTTCCTTGCCAAAAAAATTTGACAAAGCTTCAAATCTACAAACAATATACTGCAAAAACTCTGAAATTTTACTTGTAAATCAATGCTACTGTGCTGCACAAGAATTCAGAGTCACCACTAACAAAGATGTGGGAAAAGATTCAAAAACTGATACAGAAATGGTAAACAAATGATTAGCTCCTATGATCTTTTAACCTTCACTTCTCCTTCAGATTACAATTTCTGAGGTATTCTGATTTGTAACTTTTAAAACCAGAGATATTATGAAATTATCAACAAGATTTTGTAATCTCTATCCCTAGCAGAGTCGCCATTTTGTTAGTGCTTTTTCTTGCAAAATCTGTATAAGCATCAATTCTTGACCCTATGACTCCCAACTTCTGATTCCAATAAGTAAAAACACTAATTAATGAGGATTTGATCCTCCTTCTACTTTGAGCTCCACAAACTCGGGCGGGTGTACCTCTTCAGACTCACTGCTTCACAATGAAATCCTACAGTGGATTAGGGGTTCTTGCAATAATCTACTAATGTCTTTTGCTGCAACCGATGCAGAGCTTAGATAGCCAATCCATGATATTAACAAAAGTAAACAATCATTGCAGAAAAATGGTGAATGTGACAAGGATATTCATCCTTCTTCTCTTCGAGTTTAAAACTCAGGCAGGCTAACCTATTAGATTCAATTCTTCAATGAATCACCAACATTGTCTGTACTATTCAATATAGATTCTGAACATTCATGTTCATAAATAGAAAATGGAAAATGATTTGATTTTAAATGATTGATGGTAAGGATTGCAAAACTAGCAAAGACCAGTGCCTTATCTATTGGGCAACAGAGTCATACAAACGTACATCAACATAAATTACTTAATGGAAAAACAAATAGAATGCCTTAAAATCTATATGCAGCTCAGATAGAATGCCTTATATAGTATCTTATCATTCGCATACTACTGTATCAAATCCTCATACAAATGCTTATCCCTCGCAAATCACTCATAAGACTGACTCCTTCCTTGAAGGAAACTCACAAGTAATTGCATAGTTACCTTGTAACCAACATATTCAGAATGCCTTACAAACTAAACATACAAGAGCATCAAAAAAATATAAAGAAACAACAATAATATGGAACAACAACTACACTGTGTTTTATTAAGATATTTATGCTTCAATACATCTAGAATGACAAAAAACTCAGAAAATATGACCCTAGAATCAGAAAGCTGCCTTGCAGCATTAATTTCACCATCCCTATTACAATGGAGAAGAAACCAGATATAGGAGAAAGAAAAAAAAAAAAATCAGTCACCGACACTTGTCTGCTCCTCAAAAATATCTGCAACTTCTTCTAACTAAAACTGCAAGAATCTGATTTGAAATGCCCTCAAATGGTCTGCAAAATCAGAATCCTCATTCTGAGAGCTTTTCGATGATATATGATACTTGACATTTTGAATAAAATTTGCCCCCTGAACCATTAAAAAGAGTTTGCCTTCCCGTGCACATTTCCAGATTAATTTTGAAATATTTATGCCTTTTTCAATAGTCAAACTATTGAGTTGAAATGATTTTATTTAAAATATGCATACTTTACCTTTTTATACTTATTAATCCTAGATTAAACCAGCTTGTGACACTTGTCACTCCGGCTTAATGGCTTAATAGTTAGATGTTGAGCACTTTACCATTAAGCCATTAAGTATACCATAGGATCTCTTTCAACTTGCACACCCTTTAATTCTTCCTTTTTGGGATGAATTTATTTAAATATTTCAATTAATCTCAGATTTAACCAGCTCTTGCCACTTGTCAATCAGACTTAATGGCTTAATGGTTAGATGGTGAGCATCTTCCCTTTAAGCCATTAAGTCAACCCTTGGATTTTTTTGAACTTGCAAGGTTTTTAACCTTTCCTTTGTTGAGATGAATTTATTTTAAATTTCAAATTAATCTTAGATTTCATCTCCTCTTGCCACTTGTCAATCAGACTTAATGGCTTAATGGTTAGATGTCATGCATCTTTTCCTTAAGCCATTAAGTCAACCCTAGGATTTTTTAGAATTTGCACACCTTTTAACTCCTTTGTTGAAATAAATTCAAAATAAAAATAATTTAAATCTGCACAATTTACTAGATTGTGCCAAGTGGCATCTTCTGATTGGTTCGCAGGTCCACTGGGCACCATGTGTCATCCTCTGATTTGTTGTCTTAACACTGTACTAGATTGCACCACATGTCATCTTCTGATTAGTCTGTGGGTCCACTGGGCGCCATGTGTCATCCTCCGACTGGTCTGTAGTTCCACTGGGTGCCATGTGTCATCTCTTATTTTTGCTCCAAAATAATGGGGTCCACCACGCACTTAATTATCCAGCCAAGAGGCCCACCAAATGGCCTCTTGGTTCTTTCTTCACATTATAATGTAAGTGCTTTAGTATATAAATACTAAAAACTTTCGCAGCACCATGCATGTGGGATATATCTCTGTGTAATTTTTTCAACTTCTGAGAGTCTCCAGCAAGTGCTGTTCACCAATGGTATCATTTTATGGCTTATAAATACATTCATTTTTCTCCATGTAGTTGGGCGCCCCTTCTTATGGATTCACTTTTCAATTTAAATGTTTAAAAAACTTTAGAAACCTCCTCTTTGGCTGATTTCAACATGCTCTTTGCTGTTGTGTTTTTTGCATACTTTTAATGAAATTTTTTCAAATCTCCTCCATAAAGGGCTGCCTCCCATACCTTGGATTCATTTTTCTATGTTTGTTTGGTTTTAAATAAATTCAATCTTCCCCTCTCAAGCTTGGCGCACCACTACTTCTCTAGTTTTGTCTTTGTTTTTCAACCTTCTTGAAAGCTTCCAGTAATTGCTGCTCATTTATGGCACCATTTTAATGTTGTTAAAGACTTCCATATTGCTCCAAGGAGCTGGGATCCCCTTCCTATGGATGCACATTTTCATTTTATAAGCTAAAAAAATATTAAAAACCTCCTTTCTTGCTTGGCACAACACTTCTGGATTGCTGGTTTGTATTTTGCATTGTAAAGTTTTCAATAAAAACTTTAAAACTCCCCTTTCCATTGCTGATTTGTCTTTGAAACAAAAGATATTAAAACCCCTCTTTTGGTGGTTTCCATTTGAATTATAAATTTTATAAAAAACAATGCAATCCTCCCTTCAAAGAATTTCATTTCCATCCTTTGAATGCGGGCCCCATATGCTTTTGTCCATTTGTCGATTAAAGCTTTTTACGAATACATTTTAAAATGCTGATTCTAACATACTCTCAAAAGTTCACCGGCTTTATAAAATGCTCTTGCTATGCCAGTACAAACCATTTTATAATCAACCCACAAAGTAAAACACTGGCGAGCATTTTAAAACAACTTTCAAAGTTCCACAAATCGACTTCATTATTGGTAAATAGCCTCCATATCAACCTTTGAAAATTGACAAAATAATGTTTTGCAACCATGGGGTCTGAAAAATAAATTCTTCTAAATCATATGAAAAATTATCATTATCTAGACAGGCTTGGAAAATACTCAGGCCCAAAGATAATAATATGCAAAGTATGCCACTTCGTTATATCCGCAATCCGCTGAATTCAAACTTATGCAAACCCTGCCAAAGGTGCCACTTGGAAAGTCATCATATCACCTCTTGAAAATCTGTCACTTGGAAAAATAATTCATTCATCCTCATTGAATACATATGAAAAATGGTTTGGTTAGATTCATCCTTAGGTACAAGATGTAACTGTTCAAACTTAGCAATTCAGAAAATCAGTGTAAGCGTAAAATGTTGAATCAACATAAACTTCATTCGGATCTGTCATTGAAAGACTAGCAAGATATGCTCTGAGAATTCACCATCAGATCAATTAGTACACTTACATGCCATGAGAATGATTCCACAATTGGTTCTTGAAAACAACTCTCATAAAATGACCATTCAGTTTATTCCAATTATGCTCTGTACTGCAAACTGCACAAACTGCCTCTCAAAACTGACTTTGAAAACTCATCAACTGAAACCTTCATGAACTAGAAACTTGGGTATTTATTCACTCTCATAAAAGGAAAATGAATCCACAATTAGCTCACTCAGAAAACCATAAGGTGAAAAACCAACAAACACCAAAGTCAGCCTATTAGAAACATTCTGGAATAAAATAGTGAAATATGCAGAAGTCTGGTTTGGAAATGGCTTAAGAAAGTCACCAGATGGATTGGTTAAGTTCCAAGAATATTCAGGGAAGTAAACCTCCAAGTATAGAATGTAAAATAACTCTCAATTCTTCTTTACCTTGAACCGGGTGCAAACTGGGAGACCCCCAAGCAGGCTACTTGGAAAATTGCATTTCATCTTTTGGCAAATTGATAGAAAATGCAAACGGAATGGGCTTAGCAAACTGACCAAATGGATTTGTCGTGACCTGAAGAAAAATTCTCAAGAAGTATTTGACATCTGTAATATAGTACAAAATGAATTTTTTCAATTAGGTCACAAGGTAAAAACTTACAATTGGTCAAACGGGGCTACTCAGAATTTAGGGCAGAACAAAAAAAAAAGACATCTCTGGAAGACCAACTTTGAGGGATCAAAAAACCTATCAAATAGACTCGAAATAACTTAGGATTTGAAATATAGGCTCTCTAATATACATGCTCAATGTTCCCAAAATGGTGACCCATGAAAATCAATTAAACGCAAGTTATTCAAATGCAAACTGGGCCCGTTACAGCAAATTGACACTTAGAAATGCAAAATGGACAAGTGCTCAAAACAAGACATTACTAAAGGACTCAAAACTTGAATATGACGATCTGGAATGTCTTCTTATTTATAAACAAGAGTGATGAACACCTGATATGCATGATAAAATTTAGAATTGCATTTGGGAAAATAGGCTCAAAAAGCACTTATAGGGTGTCAAAATGCAAAGCACTAACAAGGTACTCAAAAACCCTTGTATTTTTGAGTCCCAACAGATTTGTCTCCAGTATTGTGTACTTAGACCATTTGAATTGAATGTATCAAGTATTCTCAATTTATTTCCTACAAATCTCTTTGTAGTTGTGTTGTTTCAACATTGTTCTCTTTCAAGGAAAGGGCTAAATTTTGTTGTCTGAACATCAATGGTCTTAAGTGATTGTATTTAGACTTATACAATTTTGAAATATCAAGGATATTGGAGTTTGTCTTCGCATTTTCTATGTGTTGTGTAATACATGTTAATGGCTCTCTTCCAAGGGAAGAGTTAAATTCTGGAGCAAGCATTAGTAAGCTTGAATATTGAGTTAGATTTCATAAGTAGAACATTGCGACGATATAAGTCAATTTTTTGGTGCAAGGCACAAACATATTGAAAACTTTTTGGTTGAGATTTTTGTTCATAAAATTTCTATTATGGATGTATATTTGACTCTATAGCCCATGATAGAGGCAATGGTCTTTTTGGTTTTGAACTACTTTCAGAAATAATTTAAAATCAAAACACTATTTTACTTGCATTCTTTTAGTAATAGGATTAGTATAGTTTTGGTTCTCAGTAAAATGCAAAGTGTATGTGGGATTGTGTTCGAAGGTGGTAAGATATTAAACACCCATGATTTTCAAGTCCAAAAATTATCCACAGTTTGTTGGTATGTAGTATGTCAATTAGTATGAGTTTATTATATGTGCATACCTCAAATTAGGTACACCCTCCTGAGTTTTGTGGAGCTCAAAGTGAAGGAGACTTGTATGCTTTGTTAATGTTGGGTTCTCTTGTCCTGAATTCATAAATGATGTAGATTTTTTGAGTTAGGCAAGGATCCCTAAGTCTACGTCTCATCTTCTCTTTTAGAATCTAAGGTAGCAAGAAAAAGAAGCAACAGATCCCACCCCATTTGAGCTGGAGCATATGGAAAGAGTGAAATCACATGATCTTCCATGGTGTGGAGAAACTGAAGAACAAGGAAAGAAACTCAACATATGGAAAGAATGAAATCATAGGATTTGGAGCACCTAGCAGTCACCACTTGGTCTTGTCCTTCTTCCCCCCATCACAAATGTATTGTAAAATTAATAAAAAATGGGGCCTTGCTCACTCCTGTGTGAAATTTTATAGCTTTTAGAGAATGAAAAGGAAGAACACCGAGTGGTCTCCTCCTATATCAAGATGGTATAAAGTCAACTTTGATGGGACTGCTAGACATGCTCAGGTTGCTGCTACTATAGGGGGGGTGATAAGGACAAATTCTGGAGAGATGGTGGTAGCCTGTAGTGGTAAGCTGCTGAATTATGTGAACAACCAAGCTAAAGGGATGGATATTTTTGGGGGCTTAATTGCACTCTCAATAGGTGTTAGAGAATTATCTATAGAAGGGGACTCTAAGATTATTGTCGATGTTGTAAAAGGGCTATCTCAGGAAAATTGGTCAATTGATATAATTATGGGAGACATTTACAAACTTATCTTAGGACTAGATATATTTGACATTAACCATGTCTATAGGTAAGGTAATGTGATACCTGATTTTAAGGTTGTGCTTGATTATAATATGGAAGGAATTAGGTGTTGGAGAAAAAAATAATCCCTCCCAATTTGTATCCAAATTATTCTAAGGGGAGAGAGCCCAACCTCTAATATGGATGAGGGGTGATATATTAGTCTAGTCTTTTTAGTTTCTTCTATGTACAACCTGGTGTTGGACCCTATTTTGTTGGGGTCTTGACCTAGAAGGTCCAAAGAGGGAGAATTTGGCTGAAAGTTTAAATTGGAATTGGAACAGGAATCTGATGAGGTGGCAAGGTCACTTGGGGATGTGGACTAGCCTTGATAGTCAAGATAATAAAATCTTCTTAGTAATACTCATCTTCTTAAGTGACATTTGAAGAAGCCTGAGAACCACATGATCCTTGGTATGGGTCGTATAATGAGGAGTTGTCATCATTTTTTGATCACACACATCTACTTATGCATTAATTATTATTTCTCTTATAAAGGTGCACACTTATTGTACATCGGGATGAAAAGACCTTTGTATGTGGGAAATGTAGCCTACACGAGTTGAGTTCTTGGGAGGATGGTTTAATAGTTACACCCAATATAGAAAGTGAGCCCTTTATTTCCTTCTAAATCATTGTGTTGTAACAAGTTTCTTTAACTATGTCTAGGTCTGCAATTCTATTCCTAGAGTGGGCCTTTCTAGTTATTCTTTTCATGCTTCAGGGATGGGTGGGGACCATGTCTACATTGAGCCTGATAAGCTAGATAGCTTCAAGAATGATGTTGTTGTTTAGTATATCTATAAAGATGGTGGGGTTTATGAGTTTTTGGAATCCATGAATGGATTTGATGAGTGTTTGTTTATGCAATATTCCACCTCAACTAGGAGGATAGAAGAGTCATTGTGGGGATAATTTCCTTCAAAATTAGTGAAGAAGTGATTTCTAAGGCTACTAGGCTATCCTTAGAAGTTAGGAAATGGAAGAAGACCAGTCGGGTGATGGACAATGAAATCCTTAATATATTTTTCAAAGGAGGTGAAGCTCTAGTTAAGATGCACCCACCTTGGTTAGGTTTTATTTTTTTATGATTATGCAGTATTGCACTTTAGAATGACATTTCAATGTTTACTACTATTCTCATATGCCTCTCCTTAACCATCTTAGGAACTATGATCTTATCTCCTTCCTATATTTCCTGCTTAATTTTCTTGAAAGTTCACTCATGGAAGTGATGGAGAGTGCTTGAACCTAGGGAAAGAAGCCCATTCCTTTACACTAGGGGTTAATCTATAGGATTTATACATTTCATTTGGATTTTTTTCCTGTCAAACCCATTGTCATTTATGATGCCCCTATTTTTGCACTCCCCCCTCTTTTTAACATCATTGATTCTCTAGTGCCTAGCAAGAAAAAGTGTATCTGCCACCCATGAGCCCTTAAGACTACCTCTAGACCTAGAACCCTTGAAACTCCCAATCTTGTTGTCCCTCTCGCTGAACTCGCTCAGTTGAAAAAAAAGTGTCAAAACCATTAACAACCACCAAAAGGAAAGTGAAAACCCCTCCCCAAGTGCTAAGAAAACCAAATTATCTATTCGGGAGGTGATTAGTGAGGAAGAAGATGAGGCTGAAAAGGAATATATAAATCCCCATAGTTCTAATAGGTTGTTAACCCAGTCATTGAAGAAGGGTAAAAAACTACTTGTCAATTATGACTATGAGGAGGAGGATGTTGACCAAGGGAGTGGGAAGAGTTTGGAGAAAGAAGAAAAGGGGAGGACAATTGACGGTGATGATGGTGAAACTAAAATTGTTGAAAACTCTCAGAAGTCAACAACTAATAGGTCCACTCATATCTCTGACATCATGCAGATAATCTACATTAAAATGGTGAATTCAGTTACAATACTAGGTATACAGAAACCTACAAGTATTGTTAAGAAAAATTTATAATAGAACTCGTAGAATAGTTGTGTGCAATAAAAGTTATCATTCATTGCTCCAAAATTATTTTTAAATACAAATTTGGAATCCCAATAGTCTTAGGATTCCAAGAAAATTCAAATTCAATATTTTTATATGCAATAAAATAATAAACAAAATTATAAATATTTTGAAAACTAAAAAATTGGGTAGCCCAACTTGGCAGGGAAATAACTTTCCACTTAGAGCTCAAAATTTGAAATCAGATGATTTAATTGAAAGGTATTGAAGTGATCTAGTTTTAGTTCCTTGGAAATATGCCTTCAACAATTGTTCTAAGGAACTAGCAACACTTTTGACCCCCAATTCCACTTTGAAGACCTTCACAAATGTAATTTATTGAAACATAGAAAATATTGAGAAACTAGATTTATAATTTTTTCCACCTCTACATGATCTATTAGATCTTGATGGGTTTGGATCACTCCAAAATGATTCTGGACCACCCCTAGACTATTCTAGGTATTTTTTATCATGTTTTGTATCTTCTCCTAACAACTCCTAATACACATTGGATTTGCCTCATTTTTCTCTAGATTATTCCTAACATACTCTAAATTATTCTTCCCCCCTTGAGAGTCAATATGCCCCATCACAACAACACCCTGTAACAAATGAGGAGAACATTTGGGGAATTTTTATTTGATAGACCATTTTTTTGGTAAGGGATTTATTTCACTCAAAAGAAAGGAAGTTGTTTTTGTCTGATTTGTTTGAATTTTCCCAATATTGTTAATCTTGTCAATTTTTGTAGTGCATAATTTCATGACATTGTGGTAGGTTGTGGTAGACCTTTTTATTTGG
Source organism: Thuja plicata (assembly GCA_018584345.1). NCBI lineage: Eukaryota > Viridiplantae > Streptophyta > Pinopsida > Cupressales > Cupressaceae > Thuja > Thuja plicata. The sequence goes on from MU227795.1 coordinate 295,708, forward strand.
ATGTTTGTGTGTACATTGTAGTAAAAAATTTGTAGGTGACATGAGGAACTTCTATTTCTTGCAACAATTATGTTGAATGGTTTAGGTTGTTGTGGTAAAGAGAGTTTTTTTAAAATGGTTGCACCCCTTCATGGCGAATGAAAGCTCCAATTTTTATAGTTAATTTCTTATGAATTAGAGATTTGGAATTCGTAGAGCTTACCTCAGGTATTCAATATTTATTTTTTCCCAATTTGACAGTAATACTATGCGATCTTGACTCATAGATGCCATGATGTTGATACATCATGTATATAGCTATCCTAAAAGTACATCACACACATCTATTGGTGATACATGTCACAAAGAACTCCATCTTTGAATAGCTTAATAGAATAAGATAAGTAGTACTTCCTACTTACTTGTATATTTTCCCTTGATTAACTTATCCCATGGAATATGGTTGTGGGTGATGTCTGGTCTATAAGTTTAATTTCTTAACAATTTCAATAGAAATTAAATTATTTTGACTTCCACTATCAACTATGAAATGTAATGGTTTTCCGATTACCCGTATTTTTGAATGAAAGAGTTGTTCTGCATTTTTCTAAGGTAAGATTTTAGTAGTAGCCACCATGGGATAGAATCTACTTCAATAATATGTTCACCTTCCTCTTCCTTATTTGTTATTTCTTCTTTTTCTACCAAGGTTGTCGCAACCTTTAAATCCCTAGTACTATGTTGAGTTCTTTTGTGAATATCACACCACATATATGTATCTTTTTGTTCTTGTTTAACAACTTTTTTGAATTTTGGTGATTAGGGAAAAGACTCTGTAATGGTTTGTTTTTCTAGGTACTTACTAGTGCTTTTTCCATTTTGTTTCATCTTCTCCTCAATCTTTGATTCATATTGGTAGGAAATTCCAAGTGATTAAACTTTCAAGATGGCTAGTTCGGTTTGAATATACCATTGCAACCCACTGCAATATTTTAGAATCTATTTTTTTTTAGAATCTTGGATTCCAAGCTTTGCCAATAAATCATGAAATTTGTTTTTGTACTCCTGCACTATTTCGTCTCTCCTTTGTAGTAATAGTTGCCACTCCATATATTTTTCTTCATATGTGTCTTAAATATAATACTCATCTTTGACTAATTTTACAAAATCCACCCACTTAGGATTGGTATCTTTTCCTTCATCCAATTATTGATATTCATCTGCTACAAAATCATTTTTTTTGATGCAAGCTTTCCTTCCCATGTTTGCTTGACATGTACCTCAGCTTTAAGGAGGGAAAATTTTATCTTCTTAGAATTGGAAAATGTATTAACATAAAATATCTACCCAATTGTGTTAACCATTAATCTACCATATCTGAATCAATTTTTCCTGTGAAATTTGGAATATCAAAACTAATCTATACCATGAAAGGAGTGTGACTACTGAACAGTTTTTCTTTTGTACTTGATGGTTAAACATTTTGAATAATTTGAGTGAATAGTATCATCATTTCTCCCCTATGTTCTATCAATGCTTCTTCCACAAAGGCTTTGAAAGGGTTTGCATCTGCCACTTTGATTGGCTACACTTCACAAGAAAATAAATTGATGCATTGTGGGTGTGTCTCCAATCCAAAACTCTACTAACAAAAGTGTGGGTAATTTGACATACAAGAGTGTATATGCTCTGATACCACTGATCTAAATTAAAATGGAAAATGCAGTTACAATACTAGGTATACAAAAACCTATAATTTTATAAAAATGGATAATAGAAGAACTCATAGAAGAGTTGTGCGTAAGAAAAGTGATGCAGAGGGTTTGATACTCTAGGTTTTTCTCCACTCCAAGTTACTTAAATGACTAACTCAACCATCCAATGGTTGTTATTTTTTGGATCTTCCTTCTTTTAGGACCTCCAATACCCTCTCTACCAACTTCTCCTCTAAGGTATAGTTGGTACTTTGAAGACTCCAAGATTTCTAGGCCTAACTAGTCCAACTAGTTAACCAAAAGCCTAGTTTTTCCCACTAGAACTCCACCTAGAATGCCAATCCTCTGCCTAGGATCTTCCCACACATTCACCAAGACTCTCAACACCTTTCTTGACCCATTCTAGGTCATTCTTCACTCATCCCAATACATCAAGACACTTTACCATTCCAATTGGTCACTAATTCACTAGGAGGCCTAATTGCTCAGCTCCTAGTAGGTCTATTTTCATTGATTTTGGTCAATTGCTCCCAAAATATCCAAATGAATCCACAAAAAAACTTGAAAATATTCAAGACATCACCCAACACTATCAGAATCCAAAACCTTGACCTCTGGAAGCACCCAAAACCCAACTTTCTTGCAAGCCCTAGATTATAGCCTGTTAATTAGGCCTCTTGACCAGTCAGCATGAATAATTGACAAATTTGTCTCCAATCTTTGATTCACCTCCTACCACCTTTGAATCCTTTTAGGATACTATCTGGTGCATCTATAAATGCCACTAAGTCTTCCCCAAAAGGTCATGGGTGCTTGTTCAAATCCTTCCTTCTCCCTGTCCTGGCTCACCTGGTTTCACCAGTCAGCCATAGGGATTCACTTATGGCCTGTGAAATCCATTGAAACAACCAAAAATAAAACCAAAACCCTATCTATAGACCCTAATCCTACTTCCCTCATGGCTTTAGACAATTCCACTAGAGGGATTTTAGGTTAGAGCCATTTCTATCTAGGTAGCACTGTCTTTTTCTCTGTCAGACCAGTGACCTTCAAAAACTTGAAACTTAACACCTACTAAACTTTTAAAAAAAATATCTATTGCATATGGAAGCTGAAAGAAAAACACTACACTAACAGGGAGCCCGATCACCTATGCCAATCCGTACACAATCGTACAAGAGAAAATACATAGTGCATATTACACAAAAATGGATACAGTCATCCGTAAAAGGGTGTCAGAATTAAGTGTCTCAATAAAAAATCTCATTAACCTTTCCAAAACATAAATTCCATGCTCATATATCGAGCATGGGTAGTTACAATCAGTTCTAACCACATTTTGTCATTTCTTGCAAAAGTTGCTCGAGCAACTTTCAAAGTTGTAGGCAAGTTTTTGCATTTTGACTTTCCTTGTCATTTCAATGATTGATGTTGACTCTCAAGACCCTAAATAGGATATGTAGGGTCCTAAAACATACCTCTAACCCATGTTGCACTAAAATGGAAAATTTCCACAATTTGAAGCCAAAAAGACCCAAAACACCTAATGAGCACTAAGGCCCTTACAACATGAAGTTAAACTAACATTGCTTCCAACCTTTTGGAACTTATTCTAACACACACACAAAATCCTAATCCAACCCTAAACAACATCAAATAGGGAGGTGCCCTGCATTATACTCCCCTGGACAAAATAACTTAAGTCCCTTGAGTTAGGAGGTCTTCAATGGTGACTACATGTTTCAGAATGTCCAGCTCTGTCATCCAAGTGGCCTCAGCTTCAGGTAGTCCCTACCACTTGATGAGGTACTCCTTGTAGTTACCCTTCCTTGTCTTCTTTATCACTTTAGAATCCAATACACTTTCCAATTGCAATGGCTTTGGGGTAGGTAAATCTTTCACCCAATCATCATCCACCAAATCTGTAAGAGTGGATTGACTTGTGTTTGGTATTGGTCCCTTATAGGGATACAGGTCACAAACATTAAAAATGGGTGAGATCCCCAAATCAAGAGGTAATTCCACCTCATAGGCATTCTTGCCATACTTGTTTAAAATCTTCAAAGGCCTTATCTTTTTCATTAGTAGTTTAGTAGGCTGGCCCTTGGGTAGCCTTCCTTCCTAAGATAGGATAGTACTAGATCCCCAACCTTGAACTACAAGTCTCTTTTAGTTTGGTCAGCTTTGGATTTGTACTTCTCCACTTGCTTTTCGAAAGTCTTATTGACTTGATCATGTAGCTCCTTCATCTGTTCAAAAAATGACTCTTCTTGAGCACTCCTGTTGTCCTTCAAACTAAGATCCCTCAACTACAATATTCCCCTAGGATTGACTCTATATACTATCTCAAAGGGACTCTTCCCTGTACTCCTATTAATGTAGTCATTGTATGAAAATTTTGTCTACCCTATGATGTGATCCCATGATTGTCCATGTTGTTTGGTCAAACACCTAAGCAAATTTCCAAGTGACCTATTCACTACTTCTGTTTTCCCATTTGATTGTGGATGATAGGCTGAAGAGAAAGACAAGTTTGTTCCAAGCATCTTCCATAAGGTCCTCCAAAAGTGACCTACAAACTTACTATCCCTATCACTTACAATATTGAGGGGTAATCCATGAATCCTCACAATCTCCCTAAAGAATAGACCTGCAATTTGAGAAGCATCATTTGTTTTCTTGCATGGAATGAAGTGTGTCATCTTCCTAAAATGGTCTACCACCAAAAACACACTATCATGACCCCTAGGTGTCTTTGGTAACCCCAAAAAAAAATCCATACTAAGGCACTCCCTTGAGGCCTTTGGGGTATAGATAAATGTTGATACAACCTACTGTTGCTGCTTTGTCCCTTTTCCCTTTGACAAATCTGACATTGTTCTACAAATCTCTTAACATATGACTACATCTTTGGCCAATAGTAATGCCTATTTACCTGCTCCAATGTTTTATCCACTCCAAAGTGGCCTCCCAAGCTCCCTTGGTGTTTCTCCTTCATAATGTTTTCCCTCATTGAACACTGAGGTATAGACATAAGGTGACCTTTAAAAAATAGGCCTTCCTGTAGTACAAACTCACTGAACTCCACCTTGAACCCCTGCTGAAACTTCACACATGCTTCATAGGCTTCTCTGAAATCTTTGTCCTCCTTGTAGAGGTCCTTCAAATCATCCATTCCTACACTTTTTAGTTGTATCTCTTGGATTGTGAGTACTCTCCTACTAAGAGCATCTATAACCTTGTTGCTAACCCCCTTCTTGTGCTTTATAACAAAACTATAAGCCTGCAATGATTCTACCCACTTCATGCGCCTTTGGTTCTAATTTTCTTATCCATTCAAGAAACTTAAAGCATGGTTGTTAGTGTAGACCACACAATCTCTAGGTAGTAGGTAGTGTCTCCACTTCTTTAAGGCTAGTACCATAGCATATAACTCCAAATCGTAGGTGGAGTGTTTTTGTTTTTCCTCATTCAACTTCTCAGAGAAGAAAGCCACATGATGTCCTTCTTGGCTTAACACTGCTCCAATAGCCAACTTGCTAGCATCACACTCTACCACAAAGAGTTGATTGAAGTTAGGAAACCTAAGAGTAGGTAGCTCTGCAATTCTTTTCTTTAACATTTCAAACCCTTGGTTTGTTTCCACTGTCCATTCAAACTTATATTTGATTCCACCTTTTATGGTGTTAAGTATAGGGGCACACACATGACTTAAATTTCTCACAAACTTCCTATAGTAGGAGGCAAACCCATGGAAAATCCTAACATCCCCTATGGACCTAGGTGTAGGCCACTCCAAAATGGACTTAACTTTATTAGGGTCCATTTTCATACATCCATTAGCAACCACAAAACCAAGGTAAACTAGTTTAGTTTTGAGAAACTCACACTTTTCTTCATTTATCATCAACTTCTCTTGATGTAGATTCCTTAAGACCATCTCCAAATGCTTCATGTGCTCCTCCTTGGACCTGCTAAAGATCAAAATATCATCAAGGTAAACTATTACAAACTTACCAATGAATTCTGCTAGCACTTCATTCACAAGCCTCATGAATGTGCTAGGTGAATTACTTAGGCCAAAGGGCATTAATAGCCACTCATACAGACCCTCATTGGTCTTAAAAGTTGTTTTCCACTCATCACCAGGCCTCAATCTTATCTAATGATACCCTGACTTCAAGTGCACCTTAGAAAAGTAACAAGAACCTCCTAAATTGTCCATGAAATCTTCTATCTGGGATATTGGGAACCTATATTTGATTGTGATCTTGTTTAGAGCCCTGGAGTCTGTACACATCCTCCATTTACCATCCTTCTTAGGTGAAAGTACTATTGGCACAACACATGGGCTCAAACTCTTCCTTATTAACCCCTTATCCAACAAATCTTGAATCTGTTTTGCTATCTCTGCATTCTGACTTGGTGTCATCTTATATGTTGCTTTGTTAGGAAAATTTTCTCCAGGAATGAGGTCAATCTGATGAATCACTTCCCTCATAGGTGGTAATGCACTTGGAAAACCATTATCTACTATGTCATGGTACTTCTCTAGCAATGTTTGTATCTCGGGTGGCAAACTGATTTTCTCCTTAGTATCCTCCTTTGGTTTTATCACTACTGCACAACAAAATCCTTTCTCCTTCTTCATGGCCTTTAGAAACTCTTTCCCACTCAATAAAATCACACTTGTCCCCACATGTTTCTCTTCATTGGGTTCTTGCAATGGATCCATTTGGAACTTCTTTCCTAGCTTTGTGATGACATAGTTGTTCTTCTCTCCATCATGTATTGCTTTGACATCATACTTCCATAGACATCCTAGGAGCAGATGGAATGCATCCATTGGTAGTATGTCACATAGGACCTTTTCCTTATACTCTCCAATCTCAAACTCTACCAAGGTTTGTTCATCTACCACTATTCTTTGACCCTTATTCAACCATGAAACCTTATAGGGTGTGGTATGAGGTATCCTTCTCAACTTCAATTTCTCCACCATCTCTGTGGATACTATATTCTCAGTGGATCTAGAGTCCACTATCACTTTGAAAATCTTCCCATGAGACCTACAAGTTGTT
>MU227795.1:321668-384214 GCA_018584345.1 Thuja plicata
ATACATAAATGTGTGTATATGTGTATACACACATGTGTGTATGTGTGTATATATACACATGTGTGTATATGTGTATACATGGATACAAACTTGTATGTGTATATACACACATGTGTGTATACACACATGTATGTGTGTATATGTGTGTATGTGTGTGTATACACACATGTGTGTATGTGTGTATATGTGTACACATGTGTGTATATACACATATACACATGTGTGTATATATACATGTGTATATACACACACATGTATGTATGTATATATACACATGTGTGCATGTGTGTATATATACACACCATATTCAAAGAAATTAAAAAATAAAGAATTAAAATTCCTTATGCATCTTCTCATTCATCTTTCGAGTGAACCAAACGGGTCAAACCATATTCCGAATTTCATTTTGATGATAAGCATCTTCCTGAATTGACCATATCCATGATATGGTATTCCAGCACCCTAACGGGCCCTTAGGAAATGAACTATCCATTATTCTAATAAAAAATAATCCATTACATTATTGGTCAGTTTCTGCAATAAAAATCCCAAACCCTAGATCATCAAATAGAATGTAGCTCTTTTGTGTGTCCAGTCTCTGTCTTAATCAGTTAACCCAGGTCAACATTGAACAAATTCAAATTGAGAAAGTTATGAACTGATTTTAGCAAATTCAATATTATTCCTCCCATCAAGTTTTCCAGTATTGACAGGGATGCAACTCATGTATGAGCTCAGGAGTAGGACCCACTTCTGTTTCCATGCTTGGACCCCAGAAAATGGCAATGGAGATTCGATCTCTGTCCATGTTTGTGACTTCTCTATGTTTAGTGCTCTTATATATTCCATTTCTTATTACCTAAAGAAAAACACAAGAACCAAACTTACATTTGATATCAATTGGTGGCATCAAACATTGTTCCCAATTACTAAAGCTAGGTACTCGTCAAAAATGAAATGGGGAGATTTTTTCTTTGTACATGAAATTTTAAATCCAGACAATCATATACAACTTAAATTAAAATCCCGGAATTATAAACCCAACATTCTTTGAAACAAGTTAATATAGTTTGATAGTTTCTACAAATTGTTTTGGCCGAAAGTGTTAGGAAAGAAGAGTGCAAAAGAAGAGTGCGAAACACTTTCCACACTATCAAATTCTTAGGGGAGAATAAACCACGTATGACTATTAATTTCAATTAAATTCATTAAGATGCACAAAAGTAAATAGAGTAAACACAGAAGGATAAACAATCACAAAACAAAACACCCGTATTTACGTGGTAAAATCCTTACAGGTAAAAAACCCACACACCCAAAGCAACAGTGACTTATATTATCATAAATTTGGTTACATATAAGTAACATATTGTTTGTTTTCAGATATACATTCTCAACCTCAGTTTTATAATTGTTGAATACTTGATCACCAAGTTTCACAAAGATTGACCCTCTACAACTTATCGAGTATCTCTACAACATTAGTACATCCCCTACTTGCTATCCTCTCGCTGCACATATATCAATGAAACTTGCAATGATTTATACACACCACAATTCGTTATAGAATCTGGTACTTTAACTGTCACTTCAGAGACGGTTAACTAACTCAGCATTTCTATTCATCCAATCCAACTGACGGTCTCCATAGAGATGTGTGTGCGAGCATCACCACACGACAGATACTACTTGATGGGCATCATAGGCATCACTGTACTGCTTCAGTGTATCGACTGCACTATACCAGATCCACCTTACTGGAACCGGCTTCGGCATACCAGCTTCACCGTACTACTTCACTGCCAGCCTCGTGTACCACTTCACCGCTAGGTACCGGCTGCATCGTACAGTCAAGAGTGTTGTCTCACCTCGTGTGCCACTTCACCGTCAGGTACTGGCTGCACTGTACCATTAGGATTTGAGTCTCACCATCAGGCTAAGTCTCCCCTACGGTGGACCGTACAGTGGAACCCGGTACGATAGATTCGGTGACTCCACCATACTTCTTCATACCCAACAATCTCCCACTTGACGAAGTACTTTCTGATATTCGTAGAGTTCCTAGACAAGACTTATGAGTAGGTAGTTGTAAGCCCCATCAAGCTTGTGCACCATTTGAACTTAACTAGTACCTTCAGAACAATCAGAGGCTACTGAGAAACACAGACATCATAAATCTCATTAGATTGATACACCCTTTCTTCCTTATCGTACACACCATTGTGAACCAGAGCTCACCATGTGGTCCATTGAGATATTTGCAACAAAAACATGAATAGTCTCATCTCAGGTACGGATGGTCTCACCTTCTACCATGCCACTGCCACTGGACACACATAGAAGACATTCACAAAGAAAGCCACACAACTGTTGCACATGAATCACAAGTTTTGTCTTCAATGGATATTCCAAAACATAGACACTCTATCCATAAGCGATCAGATGTATCAATTTAACTATCGACAACATCATAGAAATAACATCCACAACAAGTGCTTACACATCTAACTATCCATACCTCTAAGGTATATCAACATGAATTCCAAATCATCAACATATACACCCTATTACACACAGTCTCAAGCCTCAAATACAAGTGCAATACCTGTCACATACACACCAAGAAGCTCCCACTGCACAAGAAATGTCAAAGTTGAAAAGAATCCATTAACAACATCACATAGAAGTGTATAAAACCTGTAGTACCAAGAACATTCACAATACTGAGTAGTTGTAAACTAAGAACTTGCAAGCACGAATTCCATATCAAGTCTCCACAACCTCTTGTATCATGTCCTTCTACACACACACCTCTAAATGCTAACAATGTCAAGTACATAACAGATGAATGCTTCTCAGTTGGAACTATTACTCATTCCAACACAAACATCTCTAGCCACAAGACAAAATTAGCATCATCTATGTTTCCATGTATCCATGAGCACCTGTAACTGATCAATCCATGCCAAACTCCAAATGCAAAATCACAATATCATGAAGTACCCAACAAATGATCAATATACTCAAAACACAAAAAACTCAACCAAGATCAATGTCAAAGCTCCAACTGCAGAATTAGCAACATAAACATGACAACCATGATCTAAAACATCTCAAGCAAAGAGATAACATGCTCCATATGAACATAACCATATCATGTCAAAACTCTAAATGCATCTCAAGAGTGTATTACGACATAATATTGAAAACATCCTAATAACAAGGATAACATGTCAAAAGAAAACATAAACAACATCTTTACCAAGGACCCCTACGAGTCCTCAAGATGTCAACATCTCCCTTCACATGTGATAATCTACTCCAAATAGTGATCCAACAAATGTCAAAGATCCTTTTGTAGCAACAGGATCTAACTTCAACATCTACAACACTAATGAAGGTCATCCACCATCAGATGATGAATCTACATCACTGCTAACAACTCCCACTGAAGCGTGGTACTAGGTCTCACATGACATCGTGACAAACATCTTCTTCATGAAGATTGAACTGACATCAACTGCCATCTGACTTGCCAAAACAGCTCAGAAGGCACTTCCATCATCACTCCGAGAAGACGAAAAAGACACAAAATTTGAAGAAATCTTCTTTTCTTTCTTCTTCTTCTTCTCTTTGCAATATTTTTGAATATGACCCATCTACCCACAATTACAACACTTCTCTTTGGACTTCTTTCCAGGAGACTTCGAACTTTCCTCTGACTTGGATTTAGACTTCTTGTCCTCTTTCTTGCGTTGAACTGCAAGAGCCTCCTTGACCATCTCAGAAGATGTCCTTTGTGCTTCTTCTGACAACAACGAAGCAACCACATCTTCCATCTTGAAAGTGGTTGTTATACTCCCAATGGCCATCACCGGATGATCTCATGTGTTAGGGAAAGAACATAACAAAAGCGTACATTGATCCTCATCATCAATCTTGACTCCTACAAAAGCTAACTATGCAATAATAATGTTGAAACCATTCAGATGATCTGCTATAGATGTACCCTCGTCCATATTCAAGGAATACAACTTCTTCCTCAAGAATAACCTGTTTACCAGAGGCTTTCCCTGATAGATGTCACCAAGTTTCTTCCACAAAGAAGCTTTTGTCTTCTCCTCTTGAACATTTAATGTAACAAATTCTGCCAAACAGAGTCTGATCAGCCGCTTGGCTTTTCTATCTGTGAGATCCCAGTCCTCTTGTCTCATGCCTGAAGGTTTAGACCCAGCCACTACAAACCAGAGATCTCTATCTAGTATCAGATCTTCCATCTTGAGTTTACAAAACTCATAATTGCTACCATCAAACTTCACAGCATCTACCCTTCCTGAAATGGTCGCCATCTCAATCTGCAATATTGATTACCAGTACCCTGCAAATCACCCACTATAGAAATGACACAAACAACCTATCTAGAAGGATAACCCAACTAGCCTTGTTCTGATATCACTTGTTAGGAAAGAAGAGTGTGGAGCACTTTCCACAGTATCAAATTATTAGGGGAGAATAAACCAGGGATGACTAGCAATTTCAATTACAGTCATTAAGATGCACAAAAGTAAACAGAGTAAACACAGAAGGATAAAAAAGCACAAAAAAGAACATCAGTATTTATGTGGGAAAACCCTTATGGGTAAAAAACCCACACACCCAAAGAAACAACCACTTATATTATCGTAAATTTGGTTACATATAAGTTACTGATCCGTGAAAACCCAATAGTGATTGTGGAAACAATGTGAAGCATTTGATAAGTGAATTGTAAATGGGTACCTAACAAGGCTCTAAGCCAGAACCCATCGTTTCTATATTATGGGGGGATATCTAAGACCGTTCGATAATTAATTTATGGGGGATGTTAGAATATAAATTAATTACCTACAACTACCACTGTCAGCACCGGCCACTACCTGCACAGTTAGACTGGAAACTTCAAGCACTCTCCAACATTGTCCACACACCCTGTGGACAATTCCAGAATGTTCTCATAATTCTGGAGTATTCTGAAGACCTCTATTTAACCAACATTGGGTGATCTGCTAACAACAATTTCTTCTTGATTTGCAACTTCACTCACTTGTATGATGTTTCTCACCATTCCTCACCCATGGCTCTGATACCATGTTAAAAACCCAGGCAAAGAGAGGAAAAACAAACAAAGGAGACAATTGAAAACTCTATATTAATCACTAAAATGATCAGATAAAGATCTGATGCTCAAGACATTACAACTGCCTCTATAAATAGAGGTCTTCAGAATACTCCAGAATTATGAGAACATTCTGGAATTGTCCACAGGGTGTGTGGACAATGTTGGAGAGTGCTGGAAGTTTCCAGTCTAACTGTGCAGGTAGTGGCCAGTGATGACAGTGGTAGTTGTATGTAATTAATTTATATTCTAACATCCCTCCATAAATTAATTATCGAACTGTCTTAGATATCCCCCCATAATATAGAAACGATGGGTCCTGGCTTAGAGCCTTGTTAGGTACCCATTTACAATTCACTTATCAAATGCTTCACATTGTTTCCCCAATCACTATTGGGTTTTCACGGATTACCCCTAACCAATGTGCAAGTTTGAAGTACTTTTTCAGTCACCACAAACTTTGCACTCAAGTGGTTTTAGCTGACCACAAACTTCACACATGAAATAAGAAAGTGGTTTAAGGATGACCATGAACCTCTCAACAAATGGTTTTAGGATTACCACAAACCAAGCACTCACTGGTTCTAATGACCATAAATCATCATTGCGGGGAAACCATCATCACTCTGGGATTTTTTCGATTTGCACCTGCATGAAAAGTGATTATTGAGTCCATATGAAAATAAATCCATCTACCGAGATACATGGGTACCCAGCCGCTATACTCGCCAGTTCTATAGGACTCCTTTTCAGATACATGGTTCATCAATAAGTTAAATCAAAAACTTCTGGGGTGTCGGGTACAACTGACAATGCACCCCTTACAATAACTCAGGTACAATACATGTTTACATACTATTTGAAGTTGGGCTTTTTTCAAGAGCCTCCCAAATACTATCAATCACTTTACAAAATAAAAACATTGATTTCTTGAGGGATATCTTCTAAAAAAAAACCTTTTTCTTTTTTTACATGACCACTTCTTGATAGCAACATAGACTTTCTGACAAAAAAACTCATTTCTCTCAGCCTATATGCCTCATAAGATAACTGACCATTACAAACAAACCATTCTCTAGAAAGCACCAACTTCACCCAACACTACTACTACTTTACTGTATTTCACATCCAACTTTACTTTGAAAAATACAGTTTCAACACACACAATCTCACAGAAATACACAATACCTTATTTCCTTATAAATCTGACTTTTCACACCCTTATTTCTTCATGCAGCAGACTTTCTCACTTACAGTTTTGACTGATCTCCCTCAGCGGATAGATATCCTAGCAGCCACACCATTCTTCAATATCTTTGGATCCTGAAATTAGTGTTTATAAGGCTGCAGCATCTATTTGTTGCTTGCTCCAAATTTTTGAATCTTGAATCTACTTTTCAGCGAACCCAAACAACAGAATTCCAGTGATCTGACGATTCCTTTTTCAATGGCCAGTAATCTTCTCAGTTAACAACGCACTCTCACTTTGCAATTTCCTCTGTTTAAAATCTACACTCTCTTGAGTGGCGGCTCAGCAGGTGAGGGTTTCTATAACACAATAATTTTAATTTCTTTTTAACAACTATAGACCCTCTTTTCCTGCACCAACAATCTCAACTACAAAGAATCTTCACCTGAGAGATAAAGCACAAGACTCACAGGAAAGCAAGACTGATTTTTTTTATTTTTTTTGGCTGCAACAACATTGGGTGATCTACTAACAACAATTTCTTCTTGATTTGTAACTTCACTCACTTGTATGATGCTGCTCACCATTCCTCACCCATGGCTCTGATACCATGTTAAAAACCAGGCAAAGAGAGGAGAAACAACCAGAGGAGCTCTATTGATCACACTGATCAGATAAAGATCTGATGCTCAAGACATTACAACTGCCTTTATAAATAGAGGTCTTCAGAATACTCCAGAATTATGAGAACATTCTGGAATTGTTCACAGGGTGTGTGGACAATGTTGGAGAGTGCTGGAAGTTTCCAGTCTACTGTGTAGGTAGCGGCCGGTGCTGACAGTGGTAGTTGTAGGTAATTAATTTATATTCTAACAGTTACAGATTGTTTTCTTTCAGATATACATTCTCAACCTCAGTTCTACAATTGCTGAATTCTCGATCACCAAGTTTCACAGAGATTGACCCTCTGCAACTTATTGACTATCTCTATAGCATTAGTGCGTCCCTACTTGCTATCCTCTCACTGCTCATATATCAACGAAACTTGCAGCAATTTATACACACCACAATTCGTTATGGAATCTAGTACTTTAATCGTAACTTCACATATGGTTAACTAACTCAACCTTTCCATTCATCCAATCCAACTGGCGGTCTCCACAGCGATGTGTGTGCGAGCATCACTGCACGATGGATACTACTCCACATGCATCACTGGGTTCAATGTACTGCTTGAGTGTATCAGCTGCACTATACCGGATCTACCGTACTGACACCGGCTTCAGCATATTGGCTTCACCTTACTGCTTCACTGCCAGCCTCGTGTACCACTTCACCGTCAGTTATTGGCTGCACCGTAAGAGTGTTGTCTCACCTCGCCTACTACTTTACCGTCGGGTACCGGATGCACCGTACGGTTAGGATTTGAGTCTCACCATCGGGTTCAGTCTCCCCTATGGTGGACACCGTACGATAGATTCACCGTTTATACGGTGGACCATATGGTGGAACCTCGTACAATAGATTCACCGTACGGCGACTCCACCGTACTTTGTCATACCTAACAAAAAGACTGTTAAAATTCATCTTTAATTATTACCTCAAGCATGTCCCCAATATTGATAACCAGGGCACTAGGGATGGGTTGAACAGGAATCCATTGACCATCCTTCTGTAGCCCAACTGTTTCATCATCCTGCAATAACGCTGTCAAACCTGTTATATCTGAATGAGGGCTTATGCCTAAAACAAGCTCTGGTTTTTGGCAGGGCGGGTAGTAATTCAATCGCACTTCCTGTCTCATTTTCCCAAACATGTTAATAAAGCCGTCTGGTTTTAACCCTACATTTTCTGATAAGAGGCAAATAATTGTATTGCCAAGCTTTTGAATTTTCAGAGAATATCGATCCGTAATTTCTCTGCAGCATAATTAGATCGAAATTAAAATGATAATAATCAGATTGGATAAGAACAGGCTACTTTACCAAGCAAATATTTTAAAATGGACTGAATAAAAGTAAATGAAGAAGTAGATATGATTTTCATGCCTAGTACAGTAGAAGAGGAAACAGAGACTTTACATGAGATCAATAAAATGATCAACATTGTTCGAGTTTAACTTTTATTCTTCCTATGGAGAGGGGGAAAAGTTGAGCATGAGACTAATGCGATTTTACATTGTTTTTAGATTTTAGATATTCACAAATCCATTTTGTTATTCTGTAGAAGAGCACGAGTATGATATTTTTGTAACACAATTTTCACTTCTCCTCATATCATCTTTATGCTAGACAATATCACTATAAAAATTGGTCTCTATAAAGAATTAAAAACTACAAAATAGCTAGCAATCCTTATACTGATATTAGATGCAGATTTATGAAAACTGGGGTAGTGAACTTTCATATTACAACTTGCACATGACCAATCAACTATAAATCAGCTAAAAAATTTCCGAGCAACACTTTTTAAGAAAGTCACAATAATCTCTTAAGATTGAACGAGTACTTGAGTTTTCTCTTTAATTTGTAGAGCTTCCTGTAAAAGTAGATTGTATATAGATAGCAACTAGGCAAATTACCCTTAACCATACATAAATTAAATGTCAGGATCTAATGATGGACTGAATCAACAAATGTTTGGGTACCTAAAATCCACTGGCTTTGTTGGCCAAAAATCCATGTTTCTATTCTCTGGAGGCAAAGTTGTCAAGGACATCATATCCGCCCAATCAAGTACTTGGTCATCGGAGATTACAAAGGCCTACCCATAGCCTTCAAACTCTTGTATTTTGTACTTAGATTTTCTTGCAGGGGCATTTGAATGAATTCCCTAACAATTCCCTTCATTTTTTTCTGTCAGAGACAGAGGAATTCCATGATTCGCAGCTGCCATACAGACCATCTTAGCTAACGTTAGGAAGATAAAGATAGTAAGTAAGCACGATAGTAAGATAAAGATAATTTTTTGTCTACAACATAATTTATAATTAATTTTGGTAATGCCCACCTGAAAAAATCGCCATTCCTAGCATGCCATGCCAAGTTTTTCCAATTCCTTTTGCCTGCATATATCTGAATCACTCAAAACCATACCCATATCAATTACGGGTATGTTCAAATTATGAAGAGTAAAGTCAATTGGGTGCTCTTTCTGTGATCTGATATATCTTTGAAGAAGGCTATGAAGGTTCTGAGATGCCAATTCCTGAACAACAGGAACTGAAAACCTTTTTGAAGTTCCATCAGAGGGATTAAATACCAAGGCTGAATTAAACATGATAGTTTATATAAATCTAAACAAACACTCTTGAGTTCTGAAATTACACTCCTAGAAATTGTATCCAGTGTTGAAGGGAGAAACTCGTTCAGATGAGAATGAGAACGTGGTGGGAAGTCAACTTAAGCTCTGAATATTTAATTTCATCGAATCGTCCATATGCTTCAGCTACTTGTCCAATTTATTTTAATTTATTGATAATAATTTCCCCTATTCAAAATTGTCCAAAATATTCCTTATAAGAACCCTTTGTTAATTAGCTATTATCATCCTTTTGAATACTAGTTTTCATGTAGGTCATACCATCCTTTATATCTGAATATGATTACGGGTTCACTGGTGGTACCTTAATTTAAATAAAAATAATGTAAATTTTTTTATAATATGATTTTGAAACATTAAATATTATGTTTTCTATCATTATATCAAATATATTACACTTTCAATAACAATTTTATATACAACATTCATTTAGAATGGTTAAATTTTCATTAATAGTTTACATTTATATGAAAGATTAATATTTGTCTCAAAGTAAGTTAAATAATTAAATGTTTACAAACTAGCACAAATGTCACATCTCCTAAAAACCTCATTAGTTATCTTGCATGATCCCCATCCTCATAGTAATTTGGATAATTGGTGGGCTTCATTATCACACCAAGGGGTGGGCTCCATTATCACACTATGTTAAATGGACCCACGTGTATGTGAGAAGGTTATGAACTTTTGGTGCTAGTATTAATGAATTTTATTTCTATTATTATGATGTTATTATTTATTTAATGTATTGATTATACTTTTGACTATCCTAGACTAATGAATTGGTTGGTGGAATTGTGTGAGAATTATGAGTGGTTGCAAGTACATAGGGTGGAAGGTGAGGTAAACTCTATGGTCCAATGCTAAGAGAAAATGAACAATAATGTCCTATTTAAGTGTCACTTGACCTTGCCTATAATTTTGCTAATATAAGGTTCATCTAATCCTAGGGCCCTAGATGTCTTTTCAATTGCTATTGTTTATCCATTCCCGATTATGTTTTGAAGACATTGACAATAACCTAAGTTAGTCCCAATCAACCCTACGCATTGAATACAATAAATTCATCAAAGAATAATTCAATGAATCAAACATTTATATACACATTTAATTAAATAAGTATTTGTTTGAAGACATTATCTTGGTTTGAATCATTATTTAAAAGAAGTGAAATACACCTATCTCCACAAGCTATGAAAGATAAATATTGAACAAAGGGGAAAAACATGGAGAAAATGAGAGAGATATGTAAGGGGAAGAGTCGACCTAAGAAGAGACTTCATGTATTGGTTGCCCACTCTTCCCACAACTATGAGAGAGCTTACACTAGATGAGAATGGTGTTTAAGGTAAGGGGAAAAATGGTGATCTTACCTTGAAGGGCACAATGAACTCTTGATGTTGAAATTTTATAAAGTTTGACTTAGAATGACACACCAATGCAAGACTCCCATCCTTTAATAAATCAACTTAATGAGATTCATTTTGGAGGAGAGAACAAATGATACATGAGAGTAAAGAAAAGGGGAAAGTAAGATGGAGATATAAAAAAAATAAGAAGCTAGGTCAAACAGTGTGAGAGAAAGAAGGCCAAGTTATAATTTCAAGCATTGGGAAACCCTAAGATATCATTAATCTAGGTTCTTTTTCTTCTTATAGTCAAATTTCTAGTTTATATTGATGTTTCTACACCTTTTTGGGAATGTTGTGAAATCTAAAAATTCAATTTATATCATAGCTTGAGATAGACTCTAACCCATTTAAATCATCTTTGAAATGGTAGTGGGTTAAACCTTAGATAATATCAATTTATACACCCTTTTTTGAATGTTGTGGAATCTAGAAATTCAGTTTCAATCATAGCTTGAGATAGACTCCAGCCCATTTAAATCATCTTTGAAATAGTAGTGTTCATGAATCTAAAAAGAGATATTTGGGAAATGACATTCATTTAGGGTCAATTTTGGATGCCTATTTAGAAGCCTGCCCTTTGTCCATACTTTTATATACCCGACCAAAGATACCACCTAGTGCTATAAATGAATGGAACAATTGGCTACACTATAGCATACTTATAGGAGTTTAATTCTCCATCACTTGTTTTATTGACTAAGGAAGTAATGAGCTCCAAATAGAGGAGGAATATAGTAACAACTACTAGAGGGAAATATATTTTTGGCCACCATGGATATGTATCTTGAAAGTTAAATAAATTTGGATAATTTTTTAGTTCTTTGCAACTAATCCATGTCTCGCCCTCTTATCTTCACCTCAATCCGAGGCTATATAGGAAATGTTGTATGAATTAGTTGACTACCCAATTTTTTTATTTTTTTTGGAAAAGAAAGCTCAAATCTTGGTGATTTTGTGGTATTTGACTAGAATTGTCCTATCCCCTTGCTTGAGAATATAGTGAAATTTCAAATTTTACATAAAATTGGATTTCACGCAAAGACTCTTTGAGCACAAATACACAGTTAAATGTTTGATATGTAACAACTCAAGATTAGTATTGTTGTTGAAAACAAATAGTCTTTGCAAATGTCTGTAATAGTTTATTGCATTGTATATATATGTGTGCATATTTGTTTAAGTTTGGAGGGAAGTATTAACTACAACAAAAATTTATGGAAAGGTAAGAATATTAGCTTGGAAAACTAACACATTAAAGTTGTTAAGTTCCTTGTAGTGAAACAATGTTCTAATATATGCAAATAAAAGTTGATAAGACTACAATATATACATGAAGTATGATTGTCCATGTGAGTATTATCCTTAATGTTGGGAGAGAGGGAATTGTGAACAAAACTGATAAGACAAAGTTAACTTTACCTTTAATTAGGAAGTCTTTAGAAAGTAATGTTCTATCATTACCCACTTTTGATGTTAACTAACATTGTGTTTAAATTTAGAACAACTATAATTTATTTTAGTCCATATGAAATGAAACAATAAAATACCATATAAGAATGGCTGGCAAATTTTTACTTATACATGCCTTCTTCCTTGGCATCCTTGGATACCTCCCTCAGCTAAATCTTCGTAGAATATTCTAGGGGAGGAATAGGTGAACAAACTTTCTTTTCATCATACAATTTTTAGAAAGTTAGATAGATGAGTTGGAGAGGGGGTTGGTCTTGGGAACACCATATTCCTAATTAGGAATATCTAGTTATAGTTGTTGGATGATATCAGGTTTGGGTACTATTTATGCTATTGATAATCATGTTTTGTCACTGATGTCAACATATGTTTATGTGGAGAAAACAGACTGGTTATGATAAGTGATAGAAGTGTACAGACACCGTACGAATGAATCAGAATGATCAAAGATAAGGATATGAAGACAGATGTGTGATGACCTTATTCCTAAGGTCACTTGGATTAAGATTTCATATTGGTGATGTTACAAATGTTTTAGTGAAGACTGGTTTTTGGAATGTGACAGTGATGCTTGACAGAGCAGGTCTCTATGTTTTGGGTATATCTTATAGGCGAAGATGTTTCAGGTGATGCAAGCTTAAAGGATGATAGAGGACACATTGAGGAATTTTGGGTATTGATCAATAGCCATGAACATGTTGGTGATGTCAGTTGTGGCGTGTATTTTGGAGGAGACCTATTTGGTGGTCGACTTTAGAGATGTAGTGTGTATTATGGATTGTGAGTGTAGATTGTGAATCTTGGAGTATATATGATGTGTTGTAATTGATGTTTACTTGTTTTAGGTACCTTGTGTATCTTAGCAAGGGGTTAAATAATTACTTGTATATTGGAAAGCCTTAAGTGGTCGACCTAATAAATTATTTGTATATTGGGAAAGCGTAATTGGCTGACCTGATCAATTATTGTAATAGGGTATATATGAGAGATCTTTTCTTTAAAAAATATGTAGTAGAGATTAAAAAGGAAGAGAAGTGTGAAAGCTACGAGGCTTGTTTGGCTGCTGGATGTAGAGCAGAGTTTGTGATTATAATACTTCATTGGAACTGACCAAGCAAAGATAGTTGCTATCAAACAGCTCACTGGATTGTATATTTCTCTATATACACTTGTTTGGATTTTTAATCCTTGAGGGTGGCCTTAACCTTCTTTGGGTAGTGAGACCACTGTTACTCTTGAATCCTAAAAGGGTCTATCCTTTAACATGGAATATGTACTATAATGTTGTAATAAGCTCCTAAAAGGGCTAAATCTTTTAAAAAGGATACTATATTCTCAGTACATCATTTGTGGGTGCTAATTGCCACTGGGGTTTTACCTTTAATAATGTTTCCTCGACAACAAGTATTATGTTGGAAATTATCGTGTTATCATTTGCATTAAAGTTTTGGTTTATAAAGTTTAAAGTTTGATATTATGTATCACAACTGATTCACCCCCCCTCTCAGTTGTGCTTGTCGACTGTTATTCCTAAAAATTGGTATTAGAGCTATTGGTGCTTAGAGAGAAAGCTTAACAACTTGAGGTGATCCTAAAGATGAATTACTAGTCCAAAATTTGATCCTATAAACTTTGACAGTTGGAAGAACAAGATGAGAACACATTTTCTATGTTTGGGAATTGACTACTGGATGATCACGAAAAAGAAGGAAATGATAGCGAATGAGGATGAATTGGAGAAGGCTATAGAAGATGATAAGAAGCTATTTTACTATAATATGGTCGCAAGGGAATCATTAATCAGTGCACTTTATGAAGGTGAATTTATAGAAGTAAACGACTTGGATTCTACACATGAGATTTGGACAAGATTGGAAGCACTGTATATATCTAGATAAGTTTACTAAATAGAAAAAGCTAGAAAACTAGAAGACAAAGATGGAATCAATGAAGATGAGAGATGATGAGAAAATTAGGGCATATGCACAAATAATTACTTAAGTGGTTACTAGAAACTGAAACTCTAGAGGTACTTACAGTGAGGAAGAAGTGATTGTGAAGATACTTAGATCTCTGACACCTATATAAAAAACTAAAGTACAAGTTATAGAGGAGATTATACCTTTGACATCGAAGTTCACTAGAGAGATGTTGATTGTAAAGATAACTACTTTTGAGGCTGCAGAACTAGGAGATTCTTTACCTAAAGTAGAGTCTGATCCTTAAAGGATCGAAAGTTGTCATTAGTATACAAGAAGACAATTTTGGTCAATCATGATCACCGAGTGACAACACTCACCGAGCAAAAGAAGTCACTGAGCAATAACATTCACCGAGCGTAGTGGTCACCAAAATATTTTGAACACCGAGCAGTATATCAACCGAGCATCAATCTACATAGACACAACCGAGCACCAATATATAGAGACATCACTGAGCACCAATTTACATCGAGAGACAACATTTCACCAAAAAAAGTGGATCTCAAACAACACGTCAGCTAAAGCACTTTAGTCTTTAAAATAGATTTTGCTTAGCTGGATAACCATTTCTTGTGGATCAAGAAAATTGTAAATGATGGATTCAATTCGTTTAACTGATTGTATTCATGCAAACTAGGGGATCAAGGTCAAGTTGTAAACCTTTGAGCTTAGAGTTATTCAAGAAAAGTGTGAAACCTAATTAGGTCGAAATATTGTATATATAGATGTATTAATAAATCTTGAGATAATGATGATTGTAGCCACCAAGGACATCTATTGATCATACAAAGGTTTTTATGCAAAAGGACAAATAAAGAAGAATTCAGTTATGAAGAACTACATTCAAGGCTACCGAGCATAATATAGGTATTATTCATCTCAATAGGTGATATACATTTTGTGAACTTAATGGATATATAATCAACAATTCAAGATTACAAGCTATCAATTCATACATATTTTTTTACTCTCTAACAATTGTGGCAAGCAGTAAATCCCTTTAAGAAGGTGGACTTAATAGTTTTTATGTAAATCTCTTAACCAAGTGCACACATACATTGTGTTGCTAAAATATCTTAACTGAGTAGACTTAAAAATTCTAACATGTTACTCCTAACATGGTAAGATCATCAGAAGTGATCACAACTTGTAGCCCTAACATGCACCTTCCATTCTACAGATAGTGAAGCTTTGTGGGTTTTATCCCCACCACAATTTTTACCTTCTAACAAGGGTTTCTGTGTTATCAAATAATTGTGTCATGAGTATATGAGTTTCATGAATGTTTTAATGTTTGTTTACATGAATTTACATTTATGCTATGATATTCCATGCATGAAGTAAAAAAGATACAATGGCTAGTTATGCAAGAAATAAGTATTAAAGGTTAATTGATAAAAGTTTTTAAGGGTACTGATTCACCCCCCCTCTCAGTACACACCCTTCCATTATTCTAACAATTGGTATCAAATCTAGATCTCTTATTTGGAAAAGTTTAAATCACTTGAGAGAAAAGATAATACAATGGAAAGGTATAAGATTGATAAAAATATTGAGAATCAGAAGTTGCAAATACAAATTTTCTTTGAGAAAAACAAAGAAGCAAGAAACAAAATGAAAGAGTTATTGGCTAAAAGAAAATTCATGGCAACTTGCTACAATGAAACTGACTATCATGAAGAAAAGATACCTGACCTATTTGATTCATCTGGATCTGGATCTGGTAATACATCTGACACATTTGAAGGAACCATTGGAGATCTAAATGAAGTCAATCAACATCTAACTGAACAAGTGAAAGAACTGTAGATCGGTCAAGAGACATAGATGGTAAGAATGATTAATGCTATGAATAATGCAAGACAAGCAGAACAAGAAAGAAATTTAACTATTGATGACATGAGAAAGATTACTAAAAAATTGCAAGAGAAGGAATCTGAGATACAAAGACTTATTGAAAATCACATTGAGATCACCAATCAAATAGTTCTTATAAGTCATGAGGCCAACCAAGTGAACATAGAACTTAATTGAAAATTGGAAGCTATTGGTGAACTAAAAGAAGAAAATGAGAAACTGAAGCATGAAGCAAAGATTCAACAACAACATAATTATATGATCAAGAAATTTGAAGAAAGTACAAAAAGAATGGACAAAGAAGACTCAACAAAAACACTGATTTAGGGTATACCGAGCATGGAGAATCATCAAACCATGCTGATCAAAGGAATGTCTACACAAATCCAAAACCAAAGAAGTGTTCATGTAATCACTATGGAAAACCATGCCACACATCAAATGTTTGGAATCTAGCAAATGAAAAAGTAATTGTTATAAATATAACAAGAATGGACACAAAGCACATGAATGCAGATATAAGCTGAACTACTTCTACATTCATAGGTAATTGTTATAAATATAACAAGAATGGACACAAAGCACATGAATGCAGATATAAGCTGAACAAACCAAAGAAGAAATCTAACATGGAAAAACATTGCTCTACTTGCAACTTGTATGGCCACACATTTCATGAATGCAGGAAAAGGATAAAGCAAGTCTGGAAACCTAAGGAACAAGAAAATGCATATCAACCGAGAAGAGTCAGTAATACATATGTTTGGGATTACAACACTTGGTAAATTGCATAGAATGTGGTAGATATGGAAATATAGCTACTAACTATATGAGGAAATGGATAAGAAGATCTAGAAACTAGAATAACCCTGGAATGGAATGCTTACACTATCATAAGGTCGGTCACTTAAGCAAAGACTGTAGAGACCGAGTGACAGATTCAAGCACATTTGCAAATAGAAATACTATTGAAGACATCAGGAGAATGAGAAATCAAATGTGGAGGAGAGCTTCAACAATGATAATATTGGACCAAGTAATACTGTTGGTGACTCCTAATCTAATGGATCAGGTGATTCCACCACCCCTACCTAAGCAATACAAGTAAGTATGGAACTGCACTCTACAAAGTTGTATTTTGTACATTAGTTCTTATATTCATTAAGAATATGCCAAATTAGCATGAATGAAGATGCACTATGGTATTGCATGTTATGTTTTGTGAATCTAGTTTCGTCACTTAATATGAACTAAGCATAAAATACACGTCGGTAAACATATGAAAGACAGCTGAGTTAACACTTTGTACCAAGTATTGTATACTCACTAAGCTAAAGACTTTGGTGTGTTAACCAAGCATCTATGATTTTTCACCTGAGTGGTATGTGAAGCATTTAATGCATCACTTAGGTTATATTTTTCTATAATAAGGGCAATGAGAACTCATTCATTCACCCAATGTTAAAGAGTAGATTGCAGAGCGAAGAAGCTATTCAAATTGATTACATTGCAGAGAAATTCACAACACATTTAAAGCAATTCCAATAGATCTCTAGGATTCTCAGAAAGAATCATGTGAGTATCAAGACTTATCGAGATAACAGGTTATTTTTGAAGAAGACCTAACTTAACGAACAATGACAACCACTTCCCGAACATCAAAGATCAAGATGGAGAATGATAAGAAGGTTGTTCTAATCAAGAACTCAACCTGTGAAGAACCAAACTACAAGTTCTTCCCTGAGGTTGCTGCTGAACCCGACGATAAGGGAGCATTCTCAAGTATCCCACCTAGGGTTTTGCTGGTCGAAGACATCCGAGCATACATTCACTGCAAGTTGCAGATATTGGAGATGTTGAACTTGAAGAAACTTATCAGAAGCTATGAAAGGATGGAAAACTAAAGGATGAGTACAAACACATCGAAGTGAAAGGGTTAACCAATGCCCTACTATTCCTGAAAGAATTCAAAACAGAATGGATACACATTGTGCTCAGCCGAGTGCATGATGGTAAAATGTGTTTATATGAACCTAAGGAAATAAAAAAGGATGTGATTCATGCAGTAACTCGATACCCAATCACCAAGAAGGAAAAATCCCTAAGGCACCATGGACGCATCGAGATTGAAAAGGTAACTGGAGCCAAATGGGACGACAAAGGTCTGAAAGTTAATTCAATCACTGAACCTAAAATGAAGTTCGGTGCATATGTAATTGGCTACAAGATATTTGAAGCAAGAAAAATGAACAACGTTGCTTGTGGAGCTGTTGACACTACATACAAAATAGTAAATAAAGGTGTGCAACTAGACCTAGCCGAGCTACTACTGAAACAACTGGAAGAAAACATGAGAATAATTGACATCAATTTCTTGTGGTTTTCCTCCTATTTCTCAGGGATTTTTCAGATCTATCTGATCCTTTTCCTTTTAGGGTATATATCTTGTATTTTCTGTCCATTTTTAGGGGCTCTTTCTTTTTTTCCCTTTTTTCACATTGTGAAAAATTGAATCATTGTATTGAGCAATTTTTCTATGATTTATAGAAGAGATTTGCATTATTATTGAGTAGAGACTACATGTTTCCTTCCTAATTTTTTGTGTCAATGTGTTGATTGTGGGTACTTGGTGAGATATTGTGATCAATTCATTTATTTATCAAACTCTTTTTAGTATTTTGATGCAAGATTTGTTTAGTTTTAAGAATTTATTTTTACATTTCTTATCTAGTTGAGGTTGTGAGAAATTTGTGAGTCTCTAGGAGGTGATTTTTGTGAATATTTACAATTTCATGTCATATTGATATTCATTAGGCACATCACCCATTAGTGTATAGGTATTTTATTTCACAAGCAGTTTTTATTCCCCTTTTCCTGTCAAATCATCAAGGTTTTAAGTGAATATCAATAAGGAACCAACCTTGTAATCCCACAGATTCAGTCTCAAACATACTTACACTATTGAGACTATTTCCATGTTATGACATGATAGCTAGATTTCACATCTTGATACAACTATAAATGCTGATCCCTAATAGTTCTGACACACTTGGTGGGATGCAAACTGATTTTGAGTTCTTTGAAGCTTCATACTTTCTTGCTATTTTGGTGTGAATAACAATGTTTAATCCTTCAAGGAGGGTAATTTTCACGACTTGGAGATTCTATAATTTGGTTTTTTAGTAGATACAATAATTTTTCATATTAGAAAAGTGTAAACTAGATCCACAAGAGATAAATTTGATTATTAGGAGCTTCACCTAGCAAAAAGAGGGGGCAAGGCAACAAGAAGGGCTTCCAGAATATCAAATAATAGAGGAAGGAAAGAGCCTTCTAGATCTGATCCTACAATAACAACTTTCAAAAACCCACTCTATGAGAGTTTTCAAGATCTTACTGATCAAGTTCTTAAAGATTTTGAGTTTCCTTGTAGTTCTAATGATCGTAGTAATTCTAGTTCAGAATTACCAACATTTGAAAATCAAGTTCCAACAAATGAAATTCTAATAACAGTGGTTATTAAGCCTCTACCGGCTGTATTTAATAGAGTTTTACAAGTTCCACCACCCATATATGGCTCAAAATTCACCTTTTATGGCCTTTGATTCAGAGAGTCCTCCGAATATTGCAGTTTATCATTATATATACTAGCTGCTTCTCTAAAAAGTCTTCCATATTTTATTGGAGAGAATCATGTTTCAGTTGTGGATCATATAAGAGATGTAGCCACTTTGTGTGGGTTGCATCAAGTCACTCACCAAGACGTTGCATTGAATCTCTTGGTAGCTTCATTAGAGGGTAAATATTTGATTTGGTTTAGGATATTACTAGTTAATTCTATTTCTATGTGGGATGATTTGGGAGCTTGATTGAATTGTCAGCTTGATGACAATCAGATCATTTCTCGCTGGTTGAATCACTGACTACCATTAAAAGGCAGCATAATGAGCATATTTCAAATTTTAATTTTCAATTTTAGAAGACTTGGGTCAAAATTACATTGTCAGTCAAACCATCCAATGATTATGCCTTCTTGTTTTACCTTAAGGCTTTTAATAGTGCTATTTTAGTACAGATTAAGTCCATGGGTGGATGTACCTTA
Source organism: Thuja plicata (assembly GCA_018584345.1). NCBI lineage: Eukaryota > Viridiplantae > Streptophyta > Pinopsida > Cupressales > Cupressaceae > Thuja > Thuja plicata. Next base: position 342,157 of record MU227795.1, read on the forward strand.
CTAGGAGCATTTGACATCGCCATTCTAGAGAAGAGAACAACTTGATACAAGTTGGTAAGTTACCTCCTAGACCTCTTATGTCTTATTTTGTAGAGATTCAGTCAAGTACACCAGTCATTTCACCTGTTGTGGCTGTTGTTCCAGCATTTCCATTGTTTAATTTGCAAGTTGCAGCCCAAGAACTGTTACTCCAATTGCACATTAAAGTTGTCATTAGTTATCAAGAAGGCATAATGGATAGTTGGTGATAGAGTCAACACAAGATAGTCGATATATATCACCGAAGTATAGAGTTAATCGAGAGAAGCGATCACACCCAGAGTTAACTAAGTAAACAGACTATACCAAACACAAACAACACCGAGCTACACAAGCATAACCGAACATCAGTATAACCAAGATATACAGTATACACCAAGCACCAAGAAACAACATTAACTGAGTGGAACAGAGTCCACATAATTTTTTTTTATGACACATTGTTCTATGTAACAACTTTTGAGCCGACCTAGATAATGGTTTACACGATCGAGGAGGACATTAATTACAGATTTACAACATTAATTTTTTATGTCTCCTATGTTTATTTGATCAATGTAAATTATGTACATCGTTGAACTTAGGGTAAGGATGTAATTGTTGAACCCTAATTAGGTCATATCATTTGATATATAAATGTATAGATGTCAAATTTTGTTAAGTATGTTGATCAAGAAATGATCATGTAGCCACCATACTACATACATCAGAGATCGAACAAGGAATTCAAGGACAGAGTCTACATTGCAAAAATTAGTTTACAGAACTAAGGCAAGGCTACCGAGCAGAACATAGTAGAAGGTATTATCATTCACATTGAGGTGATATGTTTTGTATGAACTTAATGGATCTGTATCAAGAATTTTGAGATTGTATATGTTTCAGATCAATTTTCTGTTGCTCTCTAACAATTATAATAGACCCTAAATCTCTTAACAGGGTAGACTTAACCATCTTATTATAAATCTCTTAACCGAGTGCACACATAGATTGTGTTGCTAAATCTTCACATGAGGTAGATCTAGTTGATATTTTTGTTACTCCTAACAGGGTAAGGTCATCAAAAGTGATCATTTTGTAAAGCTTTAACATGCTACCTTTATTACTGCAGCAGTGAAGTTTTGTGGGTCTCATTCCCACCATAATTTTTACCTTCTAACAGGGTTTTTCTACGATACCAAAATATTAGTGTCATGAGTAATTAATTGTGTGTGTGTGTTATGTTTACTTTACCTGCATTTACATTTCAGCATTGATACTATATGTTTGGAATAAGCAATCTACTCAGTCAGTTTATATAGAACAGTGAATACAAGGAATTGACAAAAAGTTTTTAAGGGTACTGATTCACCCTTCCCCTCTCAGTGCACACACTTTCCATTATCTTAACATTGGGCTAGCAATTGGTAGCAGAGGTTGTTCATTTATTTTTAAGGTTTAGAAGATGAAGAGAAAAGATCTTACAATGGAGAGGTATACATTTGACAAAACTATTGATAATCAGAAGTTATAATTTTAGATCTATGTCAAACCGTTCAAGGAAGCTAAAGAGAAACTCAGGGAGATGTTGATTAAGAGGAAGGACATGGTACTTTTCTATCAGGAGATTGATTATCATGAAGAAGAGATTCATGAACAATTTGATACATTTGGATCTGAATTTGGTAGCATATCCGTTGCATTTGAAGGAATCATATCAAAGCTATCTGAGAGAAATCAACAACTTACTGAACAAGTGAAAGCACTGCAGATCAGAAAAGATACACAAATGGTCAGAATGGTTGAAGTCTTGAATGATGCAAAGAAAGATGAACAAGATAGAAACATTGTTGTTGATGATAGCAGACAAATGACTGAAAAGTTACAAGAGAAAGAAACTGAGATATCTAGACTTACTGAACATTACTTTGAGATAACCAATCAAGTGGTTGCTATGAATTATGAGGCAAACCGAGTAAATATTGAACTTGAAAAAATAATAGATGATACTGGTGGATTGAAAGAAGAAAATGAGAAATGAAGTGAATATGCTACAACAACATAATGAAGTAATTAAGAGATCTGAAGAAAGCAATAAGAGAATGGATGAATTTCTGAAAAATCAAATAAGACTGAATGACAATACTAGATTAGGGTTTACCGAGCAACGAAAATTGTCAAATCAAGCTGAACAAAGGAATGTCTACTCAAATCCTAAGCTAAAGAAGCCCTCTTTCCATCACCATGGAAAATTAGGCCACACATCAAATGTTTGTAGGAGCAAAGCAAAAGGTATTCCTAGAAGCCCTCCTAAATTTAATGGTATTTGCTATAACTATAATAAGCATGGACATCAGACACATAAGTGTAGATCCAAGTTGAACAAACCAAAAAAGAAACCATACATGGATAAATACTGTCAAAATTGCAACATGATTGGTCACACAACACAAGCATGCAGAAAGAACACAAAGAAGATCTGGAAGCCTAAAGGAAAAGAAATGATAAATCAACCGAGAAGACAAGGAAATGCTTATGCATGGGATTACAACACTTGGAGAAATTGTGAATTATGTGGTAAATATGGACATATAGCAGAAAATTGTATGAGACTATGGCAGATAAAATCTAGGAATTGGTCAAACTCAAGAATGACATGCTCTCACTGTCAGAAAGTTGGTCACTTAAGCAGAGATTGTGCAGACCGAATAAACACTTATGGGAATGGAAATATAATTGATGAAATTGTGAGGATCAGAAACCAAATGTGGAGAAAAGAATCAAGTCATAATGTAGGACCAAGCACAACAGTCAGTGACACCTCATCCAATGGGTTAGGTGGCTCCACCATCTCCAACTAAGCAATACAAGCAGGTATAGAACTATGTTTTGCAATGCTATATCTTACATCAGTTCCTATATTTATTGCACATATGCCAAATCAGTAGGAATAAATATGGATTGTGGAATTACATATTTGATTATTGTAATCTAGTATAGTCGGTAAATATGTACCAAGTTAAAACTATCAGTCGGTGAAAATAAGAAGAGATCACCGAGTTGCTATGGTAACCGAGTATATGGTATACTCACTGAGTTGAAACATTGATCATGTTAACCGAGCATGTTGTTTATTGACCGAGTGGTCGATGAAGTGCATTTATTGCACTGCCCTAACCTATCTACTATAAATTTAGTCTATGTGAGATCATTTGTTCACAATGCGATCATGGAGAAGAACAAGGAACATAGAACTAAGTTGTAGAAGAATATTTTTGTGCATTCTATAGAGATCCAAGTAGATTTATGAGCATACAGAGGTTAGTTATTGCACATTCTTTCCTCACTGAGTTATTAAAGCACATTTTATAGAATCCCTAAATACACAGAATCATGGCATCTTCATCACGAACAACGAAAGCTAAAATGGATAAAGACCAGATTATTGTTTTGGTGAAGAACTCCACCTACATGGATCCTAATTAAAGGATACATCCACAAGTTGCAACACGACTGGATAATAAGGTGCATTTTTGTCTATCCCGTCTAGGGTTTTTCTAGTGCAAGAAATGCATGCATATATACATTGCAATATTGGAGAAATCAAAGATTTTGAGCTTATTTTAACCTACCAATCATTATGCACAGATGGAAAACTGAAGGAATATCAAAAATACTTAGAGGTTAAAGGATTAACTCATGCCTTAGATTTCCCAAAGGTCTTTCAGAATGAATGGATCCACATTGTACTAAGCAGAGAACATGATGGAAAGATATGGTTGGATGAACCTAAAAAGATAACCAGGGATGTAATTCATGCAGTAACAGGGTATCCCATATGTGACAAAGCCAAAGCCCTAAGACATCTACTGAGAACCGAGTTGGAAATGCTAACATTAGCCAAGTGGGACAGTAGAGGCTTAAAGGTCAACTGCATTAGTGATCCTGAACTGAGATTCGATGCTTATGCCATTGGGTATAAGATATTCCAATCCAGTAAACCAAACAATGTACCATGTGGAGCTGTTGATATAGCTTACAAGATGGTCAAGAAAGGTCTTCAATTTGATCTTTTAGAGCTGTTGCAAAAGCAGTTAGAAGAGAATATGAGAACCATCAGAACAATAAACATAATCACATGTAATTTTGGTTCATTTCTACTTTGCATATTCTTCTACATGCAAAATTTATTCCCATCAATCGGTAAATTTAAATGGAAGACAGACAGACCAGTTACAGTACAAATCGATGAGATGATTAAAAGTTTTGGTCAGAACTTTGAACCTGTAATGAATGAATACTTCACAAAATTCAAAGCTATAATGGAGAAGAGATCCTGGATTCCACTACAACTAGTTGATAAATACCAAGATAATTTTCTTTTGTAGTAGATACCGACACATCATTGATCAAAGCAGTAGATTCGAGGATTGCATGGCTATCTCCAATGGAGTATGAATTGAATATTGATGTTGCTACAAAGGCTATTGAAAAATTGTTAAATAATCCTATTGAAAAATATGCCATGAGATTTGGCAGTTATGTTGAGGCAAAGACCCGTATACAAATAAAGTTACAAGTACAACAATTAGGGAGGAAAAAGACCAAAATTATCAAAAATCTGAAAAGGAAACTTGCTATAACAGATGAAGAATTGAATAATTCTGAAGGAGAAACTGAGCAACATACCTCAATCATTCAAGAAGCAGAACCAAATCATGACACTGATGCCACAGAGTCTGATGACACACCAGTTGAGGCATCCAAGGCCAAAAAGAGAAAAAGCACAAAGACTTTATCTCTACCACAAAGAAGATCACAATCGGTGACTAGTGACTCACCACCTTTGAAGAAAAGTGTAGCAAAAATTACCAGGCACTCACAAAAATTTACTTACCAAACAAGGAAGCAGAAGGGCACTACTACTGCACTGAGACAAAGGAAGAGATATGTGTGAAACAAAGATGACCAGGATGATTCTGATAAAAATAAAAAATAATTCAAGTTTGTTCACAACACATCATCATAGAGTATTGATGAGGTTGCAGAGACAATCAAGACATCTAGACAGTTGACACATCTGAAGATACAAGTATACTCTGATTTCTCTATCGAGAAAAAGGATAAAATCAAAGAAGCAATTATAGGTGTTAACACTTTTTCTTTTAGAATAAATTAAAATAGAAATAAATGCTTGACTCTCAATTCCCAATTCAGATTCATACATGAACAAGGCTAATTAACAAGGATATAATCCTTCTTCACTTTGAGCTCCACAAACTCAGGTGGGTGTACCCATTTGTAGATTCAGTAAATGACTTAGAATCTAGTAGTGGATCAAGGATTCATGATCCTTCTTCTTTTTAAGTTCTCGAAACTAGGAAGGTTAACGTATTGATTCTCTATCTAAGGAATCATTAAAATGAATTGTATTTCTCAATACAATTAGCTAGACATCCACATATTTTGATAACAGAAAGTAAAGATTCTCAAAGTTTGATTAATTGATGATAATACTACTATTCAGAACTTGACCAGTGCCTAATCCATTGTGCCATAGAGTCACTACGAAAACATACATTCATCAAAGATAATTAATCTAAATACAACAAGATCTCAGATAATATGCCTTACAAATTATCCCCTCACTCTCATATCCCTGTATCAAATTATTGCACAAACCCTAACCCCCTGGAAATGTCTGTAAGATTTAAACCATCCTTGATAGCTACTTACAAATAGCAACACAGTTACCTTGCAACTGATAAATTTAACATGCCTTACATATCAAATATACAAAAGCTGAATAAAATGCAAGAAGAAATCAACAATTTGAGACTGGAAATTCCATTGTATTTTTATTAATAACTTTATGATTTCAATACATTCAGACTGACTCTAGACTTGAAAAAACTAGACATCATTTCAAAAGCCTGCTGTGCAATTTTTATTTTACCATCCTCTTTAAAACAATACCACTTGCTACTTATAGACAGCCTTAGTCATCTTGGAATCCTTTTGGAAACTAAGGATGCAACAAGCTTCAGATGACTAGGCTATAGGACAAAATTTACACTTCATAGACAAGACAAAAAATAGGCGGAGAGAATAACAATTCTTTGTTACAAGTTATATAGTCCTTTGTCTCATGACTGGCTGAATGCTTGCATCTGCCTTGAAGTTTTTAGGTCCTAATCATCTAGGATTTGTCATCTTCACTGATGCAGAAACCTATATTTTCCTTTGTTCAGACTATTAGGCATCACTAGTGCTTGCTGTCACTCCTACAATAGTACTTTCTGTTATTGGGGTGACTATACCATATTTGCTTACCCGGGTGGTAAACACCTCATCATTCGGCCAAAAGAAGCTGAGAACCTCATCCTTTTAGCTGTTGAACTCTTCCCAATAAACATTGGCCTTCTCAATCTCTGATTCCCAAGATTCAAAAAATTCCCTGGCCTTGTTGAGAATGTCAATGGTTAAAACAAACCAACCCGTGTTTTCCAATGTGACAATACTGTTTGTCATGTTGGTTAGTGTTTCATTCAACTTCCTTAGCCATAGGGCTTCATTCTTTATGTCTCTATCTTTCTTGAACATGTTAGGGAGTATGTCATACCTATCTCTAGAGAATTCTCCTCTTAAAGTCTCTATCCTTTTGATGACCATATTTTTCTTGGTGTCTAGGTCAGTCATCAATTTAAGACATTTGTAAGTATTTGTCAAGATGATGTCAATATTATTCTACTCCTTTGAGGTGGAATAGAATAAATTTATGTGAGATTTATTTCCTTTCCAGCTATCAATTATTAATCCCCAATGCTCCTTACCCTCATCATGCTTGCTTATTATGCTAACAATCTTCTTTTCGATCAAATAATGATTAGCAAGGTTGACTTCACCAACACAGCTCTTAAGGTTAATGTATATTTTGTCAGAATGCCTCTTCTTTACTAATTCTTCAGCTTCTTTATATGCAGGGGATTCTTCAAGATCCTTTTTGTCTTCTCCTTCCAACCTTGATCTTTCAACAATCAACTTGTTCTTTTTAGCCTCTAGTTCTGCTTTCTTAGCATCAATAATTGCTTGGGTAGTAGGGCTCACTGGTGCAGGGGATGGGGGGTAAGTCACAAATGGATTGGATGATGAGGGTTGGTGAGGTTCCTGAGCAGTCATCACCTGGGGCATTAATTGAACTATCTGCCTCCCCTCCAAAACTGCTATCCTATTGTCCTTTTGTAGGGATTTAACCCTTTCATCATTATATGCCTTCAATACAAATTCATACTTTTTATTCAGGCTATCATAAGCCTCTTTCTCCTTTTCAGCCACCCTCAGGCTCAGGTTAGATGTTTGAAGGAAAAGGTTTGCTACATTAGTACCTAAGGTATCATAAACTCTTTTGACAATGAGGCTTCCTGCTTCCTCAATTTTATCATCTTCTTTCACTCTTTTTCTGTGCTTTTTCTTCAAGGCCCATATTGCTAAGGCTGCATGATCTTCACTAACCTGGGCACCAATTGATGTCCCAATAGTCCTCAGTGGTTTTGCCTCCTTTTTGATAGAATCAAAGACTACTGCATTAGTTAAGTCCCACTGAGGTAGGATGAGGAATCCCTGTTTCTTGACCAATTCTCTACCCTCTCCAGGGGTGATTTTGTCAAATCTAGACACTAGCTCCTGCTTAACATCCTTTTCTATATTATCTTTAGTATAATTTGGTTGACCTTCCTGCAACCTTTGGCATTTATTATTGAACTCATTAATGTAAATTCTCCACAGAAACTGAATGAATACCCTAGTCTTGACAAAGTTGTTATCTGACAAGAACTCCTCACTGACTTGCTTAGTCACATGATCTAGTTCTTTACCTGTTAATTCTGCCACTATGAGGTCAACAGTTGTATGCCTGGGTGCCTCTGGCATTCCTTCTTTTAATTCTTGGGCAGTAACATAAACTTTGCCAGTGTTCCTCACTTATACCAATTGCTCAGTAATGGCTTGGTCATAAAAATGCATAAGGGTTTGGGAGGGAGACTACAACTCACTCTCTTGCTCTTTTTCCTCCACCTTTTATTTTTTGGGAGAGGGAATTTCTTTTGAACTATTATTTATTGGCCTTTTTCCTTATTATTCAGAGGGTTTATAAACTTTGGGCATAATAGTAGTGTACCCTCTCCTCTTGTAGACCACATAGTTCCCTGGTGGGACTACTCTTCCTTGTGAAAGTTTGCTCAAAATAGCATGAGCCTTTTCTAGCTCAGCTTCCATTATCCTCTGTCTCTTCTCACTAAGGGTGTACATGATTCCCTCAAATAGAGTCATCAGGGACTCAATTTTGTTGGCCCAAGGGAAAAATTCCTTCAAAGGATCATAAGATTTATCAAAATTATGCACAAAGTCCAAAGACTTCTTGTACACCAGCCATTTCTCTTTCCTAACCTCCTGGTCACCTAGATCAAAAACATTTCTGACAATATCCTAGGGAAATTAAACTTGTGTTCTAAAGTTAAGCACTTGGTTCTTTTCCTGAACATGGCCATTATAAAATCCTCATTATCTGCACATCTGGACACAGATGTTGCTAAGTGGTAAGGTTCAAAATACTTGTCAAAATGTGCTCACCCACCCTTTGCTATGATGAAATGATGGGCTCTTCTGAGAGTAGGGAAAATGCTTCCCTTCATTTTTCCTGTTAGGGCTTCCTCCTATAGTCCACAAAATTGTCTTATAATATCTGCTATTCTAATCTTCAAAGGGACTCTGTAGGGAAGCACATTGGGGGTTCCCTGAATCCATAAACCCTTATCACTGTAGAAACAAGGTATAAAATCAAATCTCCCCAATTATGGGAAATTTTTAGCTTTGGGGAAAAATCCATGGGTCTTAGAAACCTCATCATGTCTGTATGGATCATGGCATTCTGATTGCACAACAATGACCTAAGCCTAGTAGAAAAAACCCTTTCAAAGTATACATAACTAGCTTCTTTTCTGTCCCATGACAGATCAACACTCCACATCTGAACAGGCAAGTCCTCATCACCTTGGAACTTAGTCAGGTTCATCTCTTCCTCAAAGAAGTCAGCATTATTAAACAAAAACATATGCATCATAAAGGAATACCATCCCATTGGCTTAAGTATATTACTATCTTGGATACCTGCCAAACCCTCATGCATTTGTATGGCAATGTAAGAGGCATAGTCAAAGACTACTGATAAGCGGGGATGTTGAATTTGAACCACCATGAGCATTATGTGGATAGGCGTTACTTTTTCAGCTTCTCCTAGAACCGGGCACAGGGCACTATACATTTTCTTGGCCTTGCCATTGAAATAATCCAATTTAAACAGTTCTGGTGTGTTGGGCCCTACTACAATTAGGTCCCCTATCTTGTTAAAATATCCTTTCAAGGCCTCATTTCTGTAATACTCCCTCTGGGCCTGGTATACTTCCTTAAAATATTCAAAGTCAATATCATCCATTTGTATTGAAGTATCACTCAACTTGAAAATTCTTCTAATTTCATCAAATGAGACGGTCAACAACACATTTCCCTGTGTATCTCTAACAACCCTAGATACTTTGTCATAAGTGTTGGGGATCAGGGTAAATAAATTTGTATCCATAAACAACCCAGGTGCTATCAATTTTCCCATGTCTAAGTCCCAAATGTTACAGTCTAGGGTAGGGGTGTCCCTTTGGCTATATGTAGTTCTGAACAAAGTTAGACCATTTAGACTGGTTTTTACATCTTTTGCCCACCTACCCGAGTCATACAAGCTTTCTCCTATTTTGAAACGGGGATGTGATAGAACTATTCTCATGATCTGGGTTGCATAACCCATGGATCCATTTAATTACTACACGAGGACCTCCCTAACATTTCTTTTCTGGTAATCTACTTCTCCAGAGATTTCAATTCTAGGGGCCATCTTAAATCTAGGGATTTTTTGAGACGAAGTTTAGATTTTGAAACAATGATTCTGAAAACCTTTTGAATTGCAAATCTGACTAGAAACTTGAATTTTTCCATATCAAAAAAGACTTACCCATTCTACAATGCTATCATGAGGAGCTGAAATTCTCTACAATTCTGTTTCTTTGCTTTGATAATTTTGGTGAGTTATGGCAACTTCAAGCTGAAATAACTAGTTTTACGGCTTCAATCAAATCAGTCAATCATATTGAATATGACTGGAGTGGCCACACATTCTAAAATTGTTACACCAACTTCAAATTCATGGCTTAATGGCTCTCTGAAACTCACTTTGACAACTTTGAATTTAAGCTGTAGATCTTATACATCATCTTCTTTATCTTACGACTATCTTATTTTCTCAGAAATAAATGTTTATTTAGGAGATGTGTCAACATTGCTTAATCACTTGTCCATTAGATTTCATTTATTTTAACTCTAAGTGATTAAGTTAACTATCATATTATTTTACACATGCAACCTTATAAACATGACTTAAGCGCTATACAGGACTCACCTTTTGTGCCACGCATCGCTCAGACTTAATCGCGTACCCATTAGATCTTGATCAGTTTGCCTTCTAAGAGATTAAGTCGGTCATTGATTCTTTTCGACATGCTGTGCCTTTAGCATGATAACTACACTATACATACTTGACTTCAGCCAGACCCACCTAGGACATGTGTCAGCATGGCTTAATTGCTTAAGCAATAGATTTTGATCAACTTTTCTCTAAGTCATCAAGCGAGCTGTCAGATCCTTTTAAAATTCTCCAAACTTTATCCTATGGGTAGCTTTACCTTTAGTGGACTACACATCATCATCCTGACACACATCAGCACCACTTAATGGCTTAAGCGTTAGATCTTGATTACTTTGAAGTTCAGCCATTAAGTCAACCGTTAGATGAAAAAAAATTTAACTGTACTTTAATTATCACCAGCTCTGAATATCCAGGTCCACCAGCTGCCAGATGTCAACATCACTTAATGGCTTAACCAATAGATGTTGAGCATCTTGGGTATAAGCAATTAAGCCCATTGTTAGATCTTTCTGAACTTTACTCACCTTTATGTTGCTTGCGATCGGACCCACATCACTTCCCTTAACACGCATTGGCACCGCTTAGTCACTTATCCATTAGATGATGCGCACTTTTCCTTTAAGTGATTAAGTCTATCGTCGATTATTTCATGACTTGCCCATTGTTTAGCTGACAATATTTACAAAAATCAGACCCACCAAAGACATGTGGTGTAATGACTTAATAGCTTAATTGATAGATATCGATCGGTTTGGGACTAAGCTATTAAGCGGGCCGTTTGATCAAAACAAACCTGCTCGACGGATAACAACTTTAATTAAAACATCAGTTGATTTTGGACTTAGGGAATAATATAATACCATGGTGTTAGGATCGACAATTTTAATACACATGACCACTTTTAAAATGAACCCATTCGAGACATAACTTAAGTGAAAAAGGCAAAGTGAAATTAAAAGACATTTCAATGCTTAGGGTTTTATGACCAAAATTACACTCCGAAACATGAGACAGGGATTTTTCAACATTTTCAACTAGGTCAAGGGTTAAAAATAGAATTTTTAGTGCCCTCAGAACAATTGTTAACTATGATTTTAAACTTTGGATATCATGAATGACAAGAGACTTCAAAAAAATATAAGGCATGTTTCAAACATGAAATAGAACCAACAATGGCTCTCTCTAAGGATGCTTAAACGCTAGGTTATAGCAAGAACCACATATCTCTAGGGAAGAAGACCACAAACCAGACTAACCTACAATAGGAAACAAACACACAATAGAAAACAAACACATTTGCATAGATAATACATACTACTGTGCATGGAATTAAAAGAGCTAATTGAAGAAATTTTTCATGAATTGTCCATGCACTGGCAATTCCCGTTCTTCATCATCCAGATTCTTGAGGAAATAAGAATCTTTTCCAAAAATTTGGGATATGACAAAAGGCCCTATCAATAATGATTCAATTTTTTTGTGTTTTCCTTTGTCTTTAGCCATGGTATTCCATTGCAATACAAAATCACCAGGCTGAAACTTTCTCTCATCTACCCTTCTGTCAAAAAGATACTTCATTTTTTGTTTCAATTTGATGTTTTCTCTCTGGCTTTCTTTCCTTATTTCATCCAATTCTACCAACTGAACCATTCTTTCTTTCATTGGTTTAGAGACTTCCATTTCCTCATCTTGGATAAACTTATAGATTGGGAGCAGATTATTGACATGCATTCTTGATTGAATACCATAAACCAACTCAAAGGGGGATTTTCCAGTGGCCTTCTTGACAGTGATCCTATTAGCCCAAAGGGCAAGTTTTAGTTTAACATTCCAAGCTCTCTTATTTCCTTCCAAGGTCTTTTTCAAAATTTGTAAAATACTCTTGTTACTAGATTATGCCTGACCATTGGCTTGAGGGTGGTATGGGGATGAGTAGGACATAACAATTCTCATATTGGTGCAGAAATCAGTAAATTCCTTAGACCTGAAGCACATGGCATTATCCATTACCAAATTGAGGGTAACACCAAATCTTGTAATCACATTATCCATCAGAAAGTCAATAACCATAGTGCTTGTTGCTCTCTTAGTTGGGATTGCCTCTACCAATTTTGTAAAATAATCAGTTACCAGTAAAATCCAACTATTCCCCCCACTTGATTTTTGAGCAAACTCTCCTATGAAGTCCATTCCCAACATAGCAAAGGGAGCCTCTGCTACTACAGGGTTTAACAATAATGCTTCTAAATACTTCATCTTTCTTGAGAATCTTTGGCATGGCTCACATTCCCTGACAAAAGTTTAAGCATCTTGAAACAAAAAAGGCCAATAGTATCTAGCCCTCAAAATTTTATGGGCTGTGGACCTAGCAGAATAGTGTCCTCCACACATTCTAGCATGCATTTCCTTCAATACCTTCTCTTATTGACCTTTGTCAAGACATAACAACAAGATCCCATCTCTATTTTTCCAAAACAAATCTCCATGCAACAAAACATATTTTTGAGCTTGCAGTCTCAAACTTCTCTTTTGGTTATCATTCAAGTTATCTGGACATCTAGCATTTTTCATAAAATATACAATATTGGCATACCAGGGTTGCATTTCAATACTTTTCAAACAATTCTTATTTACATAAACACCGTTAACTTGGAATAAATCCAAATGTTCTTCTGTCATCAACTTAGCCAATCCTAATCCCCTCACCAACTTAGTGATATGGATTTCTATGTCAAACTCTTGAACTTTGTTTATCCATTTACATCTTTTTCCTATTACTTCATTTTGAACAAAAATATCTTTGACAACAGCATGAGGAACATAAGCATTTACCTTTGCACATACCAGATAAGGTCTAAAAGCCTTGACTTCCTTCACTAGAGCATAAGCTTGTTTCTCCATCAGCTGATAATTTAACTTAGCTGACTGCAATGACTTGCTAAAAAATGCAATGGGATGTTCAAATCCCTCAGCATCCTTTTGCAATAAGACTACTACAATAGTATGGAATGAAACAAAAGTAAACAAAGAAAAGGGCTTGGTGTAATCAGGGGAAACAAGGACTGGTGCTTCTTGGATAGCCTTTTTTATTTTTTCAAAAGCTGGATGTGCCTCTTGGTCCCATTCAAACTTCACATTTTCCTTCAACAATTTGACAATAGGTTTAACTAGTTCTACAAAATTGGAAATAAATCTCCTAACAAAATTAATTTTTCCTAGAAATGATCGTATACCTTTTAAGTTCTTGGGAGCAAGTAATTGTTGGATGGCTTCAACCCTTTCAGGGTCTATTCTGACTCCTTCTTTTGACACTATATGGCCTAGAAGTTTTCCTTCAGTAACAACAAAATGACATTTTTTAGGGTTTAAAGATATCCCATATTCCAAAGATTTTATCATGACCTTCTCTAATTCATTGTAGTGATCTTTTACCCCTTTTGAGAATGCTGTTAGATCATCTTGGTATACCACCATCAGAACATCAATAAGATCTTTAAAGGCTACATCCATGGCTCTCTGAAAAGTTGCACTAGCATTCTTCAATCCAAATGGCATGTGAGCATACACATAAGTGCCCCAAGGGGTAGTAAATGCCATCTTGAATTGTTCAGATTCTTTGACAAGCACTTGATTGTACCCTGAGAATTCATCCATCATTTATAACAATTCACATCCAGTGACCTTTTGTAACATAGCCTCCATATTGGGTAACCCATAATTATCTTTTAATGAGGCCACATTGAGGTTTCTAAAGTCAACACACAATCTTATATCCCCATTCTTTTTTCTCACAGGGACCAAGTTAGAAACCCAAGGTGAATGTCTAATAGGCTTGATTATGCCTGTATCTCTCAGCTTCATCAATTCTGCCTACATTTTGGTAGCCAACAATGGATTGATTGGCGTCTATTTTTGTCTGAATGGTTTAATGCTTTCTTTCAAAGGGATATCATGCTGAAATAAATATTTTTTATAGGCTTTCAAATCCTCATAGGACCATGCAAATACATGTTTATATTTCTTCAGCAATTTTATCAAATTCTGTCTCACATTGCTGTCCAATTTTTTACCAATGTAGACTAATTGGGGAGATGTTTCAGATCCCAAATTAATTTCCTCTAAATCTCCCACCTTGGCATTGGACTTCTGAGCCATATAATTGTCATTTATGCTGAACATGCCTTCCAATTCAACCAACCCCTTGGGAATGTGATTAGTATCCAATTGGATGACCTCCTGATCAAAGACATACTCCTTATTGTCCACAATTGATACTAGAGTTTCACAATCAATCTTCTGACCATCATATTGGTCTACACACTGGATAAACCTAAGAACATCATCATCATCCTCAAAAACTTGCCAATTATGAATATTGTCAGGAGTTGTAGGCCTACTTTTTATTTCAACCACAGACATGCCAGTAAGAGTAGCATCATTATTTTTTAGGGAAACACTTGCCAGGAAATCTTCCATTATGTTGTTGGATCTCTCTATCTATAGGATATTAAAAGCATCAAAGAATTCTATTCTATCCCAAACAACATACTTATACAATTTTAATCTGTCATCTTTAGCAACATAATGCTCCCTAATCTAAGATATAATTAACCGACAATCTCCTTGAACTTTTAAACACTTAATACCATGCTTGATAGCAATATCCATTCCCAAGATCAAGGCTTCATACTCGGCAGTATTGTTTGTGCATTGAAAAGTCAACAGGAAAGAGTACTTGAAAGTGATACCTGATGGGGAAATAAACATAACTCCTACTCCAGATCCTTCCTTTGAGAATCCTCCATCAAAGTACATTTTCCATAGTCCATTTTGTTGCGACAACAATTCATCCATAATTGGGTGAGTGTTCTTTAATAGGGGCTTAATTTCTTCCATGATAAAATTCTCCATATCAACATTTATGCAATAGTTTAATTGCTCAAGTGGAACCACCTCCACCATAGTAGATGATCGGGGTTCCCTGTACAACTTGACCTCATGTCCCTTTACAGGGATAGTTGCATAGGACAAATCTAGATGCATTTTTCCACCTACTGCTGCTGCCCACTGCCTTGATAGAAGCATACCATAATATGGTTTAGTATCCACTACCACTATATCCATTCTATAAGTTTCTTCAGGGAAAGCAACAATTTTCACCTTAATGTCTTTCAGTTTCCTATCATAGGAACTTCCCTGTTGTCCATAGCATAGCAACTTCTAGCCGATGTTGTGACCTAGAGACCCAATTCCTTCATGACATGATAAGACATCACATTTGCTACAGATCCAAAATCAATCATGCAGTTTTTTACCAAGAAATTATTAACCATTAGGGTGACATAGAATGAGTCAACAGATAATGGTTCTTGAGTGATTATGTTTCCAATGCATATATTTGAAAATTCTTTTCTTTTTTCTTTTCCTTTCTCTAGTGGGCTGCCTTTTCTACCATCACTTGCTGTCAGAGGTATTTTCTTTTGGTTGGGAGTAGATACATTATCTATCCCTTTTAAAAGTGCCAAAGCAACTTCCTTGTGCTCCCTTATTTTCAGCATTTCCATGAGGGGGACTGAGACTTTCATTTGGGTCAGAGCATGTTTCATGTAAAAAAGGGGCAATTCAGAGGACATATCATTTATCCTTTTCACTTTCTTGGATTTATCATTAGGTATTAATTCTTCTATTGCTTCATACCCTCCAGGATGATCAAAAGAAGACCCTACTTGTTTTTCATGCTTTTCACCCTTATTTTCCCTGACATGGGAATCCTCAGTAACTCTAGGTGACTCCCTTTTGACATAAATAGGGAAGGATTTACCTTGAGCTGGTTGCACTGTTCTATTTCTTAAGTTGTAAGCATTTATTGTCTGATTAATTGATGCAACAGTCAAGGACCTCTTTTCTTCATCAGTAGGGATTCTAAAATGAGACCTTGAGTTATCATTCCCCGCTGTATTTATAGTTGTGTGTGAAACATTTTCATCCTGATCACTTTGATAGGGTAGATTTTGTAATTGATATTGAGAACAAGACTTATCCTTTGTATACAAACTATCAAAAAATGATCCAGTATTAGAGAACCATGGGTATGGTTTCTTCACTGTAAACATATTGATAGCAGGGCCTTCTTGTTCTCTCTCTTCTGTTTGATCAAACAGGGCCTGGGCTACTACACATTGATAGCAAGAGTGTGACATATTGTAAGCATCACACCAGTGAGTGTTCTCAACATAGTTGGCACTATTCCTTTTTAGGGGATCTGGGGTTTCCTTGGCCTTTGGGTTATCTTGTCCATCAGGGATTGGTTTGCCATTATTCCAATTTGTCTTGTAAGGGTAATCTCTCAGGTTAGGCTGTTTGTCAAATCTTTGGTTAGTATATTTATTATCACAGTATCCTCCTCTATCATTTTTATCCATTTTGGCAGCAAGGTATTTTACTGCAATCACCAGTTTATCTACTGTGTCATCTTCTTTGACACTTTTATTGGCTGGTCCCTTCTCTTTCCAAAGTTTATTGTCTTCCCTCTTCCCCAATTTCCCTGAGGCTCTCCTATTACTCTCAATGTCAATGGCTATTTTATAAGCATCCCTCAAGGTAGTCGGGTTCTTACCTCTGAGTAGATAAGACATTTTTCCATCAGCAGCATTAATATAAGTGGTAAGACATACTTCCTCATCTAATCTTAAGACTTGGAACAATTTGTTCATGGCCTTTTGAAATCTACTGTTAAAATCAGCCATACTCTCATTTGGGAACTTCTTAATGTTATTGAATTCATTTAACATGTATCCAAAATTAACATGCTCTCTATATTGTTCCCTAAAATAATTTACAAATTCATCCCAAGAGGAAATACTATCATTAGGAAAATTTCTGAACCAATCACTAGCATATTCTGTTAATGACTGAACAAAAAGCTTCATAATAACATCTTCATTTTCAATCTCAAATTCAATTATCTTATCACTAAAATATTTTAGATGCTCTTCACAAGTAACCACATTATTTCCAATTAACTTGGGGATTTCATCTCTTACCTCATTGGGAATCACATTAGGGTGACCAAGAATGCCTTCCAAGAAAAGATCTATATATTTTTTCATGTGGACAGGCCTTCTTTGGAAATTTCCATGCACATTGTCACCACTTGGTCCTGTAGCTCCTCCTTAATTTTGAATGGGTGGGTGAACACTTTGCTTAGGATTGGTAACTTGAATGCTTAGGCCAGGACCACCGGGCTAAGCACTTGCATTTGGGCCAGAGTTCTTAAAATTTAAATTCAAACCATACAATTGCACCTTGGGATCACCCCCTTGATTAATTGGGATTGGGAAAACAAATGGATTTTGTGGGTGTGTTACATGATTAACTGACATAGAGCTTCTTGCAGAAGTGTTAGTAGTAGCATGTAGAAAAGCTATTTTCATTCTCATGTCTGTTGCAGTAGCCTCTAATTCTAACTTCTCTAGTTGCTTGACCAAGTCATCTTTGGCTTTTTTAGCCTGATTTAATTCAAGATCAACTTGGGATGCTCCTATAGGGATGGTCAAGTTTTTCTTAGGCTCCTTTATAATCACACCAACAACCTTTTTTTTGCCTTTGTTAGGAACCTCTTTCATATTTATCTTGATCTTTGCATCATGCTCAATCTCATATGGGAACAGTTGTTTGATGACATGCCCTTCCTTCTCAAATTCATCCTTGTCAGGATTCAAAATTTTAATTGGGGCTTTGTTCCTTAAATCATCAAGGTTACCAAACAATTCTGGATTCAAACCCTTAACTTCTTGACTTAGGCTTTTAGCCTTAAGATCAATCCTTCTAGTCTCAGCTAAGAGCTATTCTCTTTCCACTAGCAAGTCATATATCTTTTGTGCACATTTATTTTCTGCTTTAGCTATTTCCTTTTCTCGTTCTTTCTTTTTTCTTCTTAAAACCATAGTTTCATCTTGCAATTTATCAGACTCATATGAAGTTGTTTCAGTAGCAGAGGTCTCTTTTGGTGGAGAAAGATTTTTTTCTGCTGGAAAGAAACCTATATCAGCATTTTCTCTATCCCTGAAGGGATCAAAATTGGCATCATCTCTATAAGCATCAATTGGCCCTATGGGTCCTGCATCTTCAGATGAAGATGGTTTTCTTTCACGAATGGGAGTCTCCATCCTTCCCTTAGATTTATGTTGGGAGTCATGCTTGGAGGTACCTCTCCTGGACCATTGTTTACTTTGAGGAGTATGGAGCTCCTCTCCAACATCCACTTTGGGATTATGTCTGAAGTATGATCTAGTATTCCTTTGTCGACTCATCTTTTAGAACAAACAAATATTTTCAAAACTTTTAATGTGTAACATTGGAGTACACAAAGGTTAGAGTCACCACCTCTTTTCAGAGGAAAAATATATATAAATATCAAGTGCCTTGTCCTAACTTAGGTTTCCTTTTATAGCAATAAGTTGAAATGAGAATTGAAAACAAAGTTTCTTGATAATTCCTCACCTGGTAACTTCAAGAAAATGATTCTTCACTGCCCATATTACTGCAAATATTTTCCACCCAGTGGATTTTCTCTTGAAAACAAACAAGGGACTAGATTAGAGGCTTTACAATTACCAGTTATTCCATCTTAGACAAGATCTGTATCATTTTCAGGATCAAGACCTTCAAATAGTGTGCCACAACAGATAAGAAGAACAAACTTGCTTCAATTATTATGAGGAAAAACAAACTAATTCTCAATATTGCAAGGACAAACTCTTTCATGAACATGACTCTTAGAACATCAAAAGAGTCCCCAGTAGAGTCGCCAATTTGTTAGCACTTTTTATCGTAGAATCAATTAAAATAGAAATAAATGCTTGACTCTCAATTCCCAATTCAGATTCATACATGATCAAGGCTAATTAACAAGGATATAATCCTTATTCACTTTGAGCTCCACAAACTCAGGTGGGTGTACCTATCTCCAGATCCAGTAAATGACTTAGAATCTAGCAGTGGATCAATGATTCATGATCCTTCTTATTTCTAAGTTCTTGAAACTAGGAGGGTTAACCTATTGATTCTCTCTCTAAGCAATCATTAAAATGAATTGTATTTCTCAATACAATTAGCTAGACATCCACATATTTTGATAACAGAAAGTAAATATTCTCAATGTCTGATTAATTGATGATAATACTACTACTTAGAACTTGACTAGTGCCTAATCCATTGGGCCATAGAGTCACTACGAAAACATACATTCATCAAAGATAATTAATCATCAAAGAAAACATACAAATTAGCCTCTCACTCTCATATCACTGTATCAAATTCTTGCACAAACCCTAACCTCCTGGAAATGTCTGTAAGATTTAAACCATCCTTGATAGCTACTTACAAAGAGAAACACAGTTACCTTGCAACTGATACATTTAACATGCCTTACATATCGAATATACAAAATCTGAATAAAATACAAGAAGACATCAACAATTTGAGACTGGAAACTTGATTTTATTTTTATTAATAACTTTTTGATTTCAATACATTTAGATTGAATCTAGACTTGAAAAAACTAGACATCATTTCAAAAGCCTTCTTTGCAGTTTTTATTTTACCATCCTCTTTAAAACAATACCACTCACTACTTATAGATAGCCTTAGTCATCTTGGAATCCTTTTGGAAAATAAGAATGCAACAAGCTTCAGATAAATAGGCTATAGGAAAAAATTTACACTTCACAAACAAGACAAAAAACAAGCGGAGAGAATAACAGTTCTTTGTTACAAGTTATATAGTCCTTTGTCTCATAACCGCCTGAATGCTTGCAACTACCTTGAAGTTGTTAGGTCCTAATAATATGGGATTTGTCATCTTCATTGATGCAGAAACCAATATTTTCCTTTGTTCAGACTATTAGGCATCACTAGTGCTTGTTGTCACTCCTACAGTAGTACTTTATGTTATTGGGGTGACTATACCATATTTTCTTACCCAGGTGGTAAACACCTCATCATTCGGCCAACTGAAGCCAAGAACCTCATCCTTTTGGCTGATGAACTCTTCCCAATCAACACTGGCCTTCTCAATCTTTGATTCCCAAGATTCAAAAAATGCCCTGGCCTTGTTGAGAATGTCAATGGTTAATACAAACCAACCTATGTTTTCCAATGTGACAATACTGTTTGTCCTATTGGTTAGTGTTTCATTCAACTACCTTAGCGATAGGGCTTCATTCTTTATGTCTCCATCTTTCTTGAACATGTTAGGGAACATGTCATACCTATCTCTAGAGAATTCTCCTCTTAAAGTCTCTATCCTTTTGATGACCATACTTTTCTTGGTGTCTAGGTCAGTCATCAATTTAAGACATTTGTAAGTCTTTGTCAAGAAGATGTAAATATTATTCTACTCCTTTGAGGTGGAATAGAATGATTTTATGTGAGGTTTCTTTCCTTTCCATCTATCAATTATTAAGCCACAATGCTCCTTACCCTCATCATGCTTTCTTATTATGTTAACAATCTTCTTTCCCATCAAATAAAGATTAGCAAGGTTGACTTCACCAACACAGATCTTAAGGTTAAAGTATATTTTGTCAGAACGCCTCTACTTTACTAATTCTTCAGCTTCTTTATATGCAGGGGATTCTTCAAGATCCTTTTTGTCTTCTTCTTTCAACCTTGATCTTTCAACAATCAACTTGTTCTTTTTAGCCTATAGTTCTGCTTTCTTAGCATCAATAATTGCTTGGGTAGTAGGGCTCACTAGTGTAGGGGATGGGGGTAAGTCACAAATGTACTAGATGATGAGGGTTGGTGAGGTTCCTGAGCAATCATCACCTAGGGCATTAATTGAACTATCTGCCTCCCCTCTAGAATTGCTATCCTGTTGTCCTTTTGTAGGGATTTAACCCTTTCATCATTATATGCCTTCATTACAAATTCATACTTTTTATTCAAGCTATCATAAGCCTCTTTCTCCTTCTCAGCCACCCTCAGGCTTAGGTTATATGTTTGAAGGACAAGGTTTTCTACTTTAGTACTTGAGGTATGAAAAACTCTTTTGACAATAAGGCTTCCTGCATCCTCAATATTATCATCTTATTTCACTCTTTTTCTATCCTTTTTCTTCAAGGCCCTGATTACTAAGGCTACATGATTTTCACTAAACTGAGTACCAATTGATGTCCCAGTAGTGCTCAGTGGTTTTTCCTCCTTTCTGACAGCATCAATGACTACCGCATCAACTAAGTCCCACTAAGGCAGGATGTGGACTCCCTATTTCTTGACCAATTCTCTACCCTCTTCAGGGGTGATTTTATCAAATCTAGACACTAGCTCTTGCTTGACCTCCTTTTCTATATCATCTTTAGTATAATTTTGTTGAGATTCCTACAACCTTTGGCATTTATTATTGAACTCATCAATGTGAATTCTCCACAAAAACTAAATGAATGCCCTAGTCTTGACAAAGTTGTCATCTGACAAGAACTCCTCACTGGCTTGCTTAGTCACAGGATCTAGTTCTTTACCTATGAATTCTACCACTGTGAGGTCACCAGTTGTATGCCTGGGTGCCTCTGGCATTCCTTTTTTTAATTGTTTGGCAGTAACATAAAATTTTCCAGTGTTCCTCATTTGAACCAATTACTCAGCAATGGCTTGGTCATCAAAATGCATAGGGGACTGGGAGGGAGAGTACAACTCACTCTCTTGATCTTTTTCCTCCACCTTTTGCTTTTTGGGAGAGGGAATTTCTTGGGAACTAGTACTTGCTATCCTTTTTCCCTATCATTCAGAGGGTTTATCAACTTTGGTCATAATAGTAGTGTACCCTCTCCTCTTGTACACCACATAGTTCCCTGGTGGGACTACTCTTCCTTGTGAAAGTTTGCTCAAAATAGCATGAGCCTTTTTTGGCTCAGCTTCCATTATCCTCTATCTCTTCTCACTGAGGGTATACATGATTCCCTCAAATAAAGTCATTAGGGACTCAATTTTCTTGGCCCAAGGGAAAATTTCCTTCAAAGGATCATAAGATTTATCAAAATTGTGCACATAGTCCAAAGACTTCTTGTACACCAGCCATTTCTCTTTCCTGGCCTCCTGGTCACCTAGATCAAAAATATTTCTAACAATATCCTTAGGAAAATTAAACTTGTGTTCTAAAGTTAAGCTCTTTGTTCTTTTCTTGAACATGCCCATTATAAAATCCTCATTATCTGCACATCTAGACACAGATGTTGCTAAGTGGTAAGGCTCAAAATCCTTGTCAAACTGTGCCCACCCACCCTTTACTATGATGAAATGACAGGCTCTTGTGAGAGTAGGGAAAATGCTTCCCTTCATTTTTCCTGTTAGGGCTTCCTCCTATAGTCCACCCAATTGTCTTATAATCTCTACTATCCCAATCTTCAGAGGGACTCTGTAGGGAAGCACATTAGGGGTTCCCCTAAATCCATAAACCCTTATCACTGTAGAAACAGGGTATAAAATCAAATCTCCCCAATTATGGGCAATTTTTAGCTCTGGGGAAAACTCCATGGGTCTTAGCAACCTCATCATGTCTGTATGCATCTTGGCATTTTGATTGTACAACAATGACCTAAGCCTAGTAGCAAAAACCCTGTCAAAGTATACATAACTAGCTTCTTTTCTGTCCCATGACAGATCAACACTCCACATCTAAACATGCAAGTCTTCATCACCTTGGAACTTAGTCAGGTTCATCTCTTCCTCAAAGAAGTCAACATTATTAAAAAAAAACATATGCATCATAAAGGAATACCATCCCATTGGGTTAAGTATATTACTATCTTGGATACTTGCCAAACCCTCATGCATTTGTTGGGTAATTTAAGAGGCATAGTTAAAGACTACTAATAAGTGGGGATGTAGAATCTGAAACACCATGAGCATTATGTGGACATGCATTGTTACTTCTTCATCTTCTCCTAGAACCTGGCACAGGGCACTATACATTTTCTTGGCCTTGTCATTGAAATAATTTAATTTAAATGGTTATGATGTGTTGGGCCCTACTACAGTCAGGTCCCCTATCTTTTTAAAATATCCTTTCAAGGCCTCATTTCTGTAATACTCCCTCTGGGTCTGGTATACTTCCTTAAAATATTCAAATTCAATATCGTCCATTTGTGTTGAAGTATCACTCAACTTGAAAATTCTTCTAATTTCATCAGCTGAGACGGTCAATAGCACATTTCCCTGTATATCCCTAACAATGCTGGATACTTTGTCATAAGTGTTGGCTACTAGGGTAAATAAATCTGTATCCATAAACACCCTAGGTGCTATCAATTTTCTTATGTCTAAGTCCCAAATGTTACAGTCTGAGGTAGGTGCATTCCTTTAGCTATATGTAGTTTTGAACAAAGTTAGACCATTCAGACTGGTTTTTACATCTTTTGCCCACCTACCCGAGTGATACAAGCCTTCTCCTATTTTGAAACGGGGATGTGATGGAACTATTCCCTTGATCTGGATTGCAACACCCATGGATCCTTTTAATTTCTGCAAGAGGTCCTCCCTAACATTTCTTTTTTGGTAATCTACTCCTCTAGAGATTTCAATTCTAGGGGCCATCTTAAATCTAGGGATTTTTTGAGACAAAGTTTAGGTTTTGAAACAATGATTCTGAAATCCTTTTGAATTGCAAATCTGACTAGAAACCTAAATTTTTCCGTATCAAAAAAGACTTACCCATTCTGCAATTCTGTTTCTTTGCTTTGATAATTTTGGTGAGTTATGGTGACTTCAAGCTAAAACAACTAGTTTTACGGCTTCAATCAAATCAGTCATTCATATTGAATTTGACTGGAGTGGCCACACATTCTGAAATCAATTCACCAGCTTCAAATTCACAGCTTAACGGCTCTCTGAAACTCACTTTGACAACTTTGAATTTAAGCCATAGATCTTAAACATCATCTTCTTCATTTGACAACTATCTTATTTTCATGGAAATAACTATTTATTTAGGACACGTGTCAACATCGCTTAATCGCTTGTCCATTAGATTTCATTTATTTTACCTGTAAGAGATTAAGAGAACTATCAAATTATTTTACACTTGCAGCCTTATTAACATAAATTAAGCACTATACAAGACCCACCTTTTGTGCCATACGTCGCTCAGACTTAATCACTTACCCATTAGATCTTGATTGGTTTTCCTTCTAAGTGATTAAGTTGGTCGTTGATTCTTTTCGACATGCTATGTGTTTAACATGATAACTACATTGTACATACTTCTTATGACTTCAGCCGGACCCACCTAGGACATGTGTCGGCATGGCTTAATCGCTTAAGCGATATATATCGATCAAATTTTCTCTAAGTCATCAAGTGAGCCGTCAGATCCTTTTAAACTTCTCCAAACTTTATCCTACGACCAAATTTACCTGTAGTGGACTACATGTCATCATCCTGACACACGTCGGCACCTCTTAATGGATTAAGCATTTGATCTTGATTACTTTGAAGTTTAGCCATTAAGCCAACCATCGGATGAAAAACAAGTTAACTATACTTTAATTATAGCTAGCTCTAAATATCTAGGTCCACCGGCTACCAGATGTCAACACCACTTAATGGCTTAACTGATAGATTTCGAGTATCTTGGGTATATGCAATTAATCCCACCGTTAGATCTTTCCAAACTTTAGTCACCTTTATGCTGCTTGCGACCAAACCCACATCACTTCCCTTGACACACGTCGGCACCGCTTAATCGCTTATCCATTAGATGTTGCACACTTTTCCTTTAAGGGATTAAGTCTACCATCCATTATTTCATGACTTGCCCACTTTTTAGCTAAGAATCTTTACAACCATTAGACCCACCAAAGACACATGGTGCCACAACTTAATAGCTTAACTTATAGATCTCGATTGGTTTGGGACTAAGCTATTAAGCGGGCTGTCTGATCAAAACAAACCTGCTCAATAGATAACAACTTTAATTAAAACATCAGCGGATTTTGGACTTAGGGAATAATATAATACCACGGTGTTAGGATCGACAATTTTAATACACATGACAACTTTTAAAATGAACATGTTCGAGACATAACTTAAGTGAAAAAGGCAACATGAAATTAAAAGACATTTCAATGCTTAGGGTTTTATGACCAAAATTGTGCTCAGAAACATGAGACGTGGTTTTTTCAACATTTTCAACTAGGTCAAGGGTTAAAAATAGAATTTGTAGTGGCTTGAGAACAATTTTTAACCATGATTTTAAACTTTGGATATCATGAATGACAGGAGACTTCAAAAAATTATAAGGCATGTTTCAAACATGAAATAGCACCAACAGTAGGTATGATGATTAACCTTAAACAAGTTCCAATTGAATTTTTTACTTCTATACCATCATAAATATATGATAGAATATCATCAAGATGGTCTTATGCACTCCAAACTGAGAAATAGATGAAAGAAGAAACTCTCACACTTATAAAAGCCAAGTGCACTATTGAGGAAATTCAGGATATCATGAGACAATACGCAAAGCAATTTTCAAAGAAATAAAGGACATTGAATATCATACAAGGTAATATGAAGGAAGTGGATATTGAGAGCAGCAAGATATGGAATGAATTTCTGAATCCACCCAAGATTATCAAGGACACTAAGGAAGTAACTGATGTTTCATCTACTAGACCAAGTACATAACCCATGACTATTGATGATGTAGAAATTGATAATGTGTTAGATGGTATTCCTGAACTCCTGACTAATCTAGGTCACCCAGATATAAAAATAACTGATGTAACCAAAGGAGATCTAGATAATAAGGCCAAGGAAGGTGAATCCATAAAAAAAACTGAGACTATTGATGATCAAGATACATCATAGGTTGCCCAAGCTACTATTCCATGCCAGTTACCTATTTTGGTTAAAGAAATTGAAATTGAGACCGAAGCATAGAAAAATTCACCCGAGAACGTCACATATACAAATTAAGATAAGGGTAAAGAACATGGTAAAGAGACTGAGCATAGTGGTGAAACAAAACAAGGTGATACACAAAATGATACAATTGATGCTATAAAAGAGAAAGGTGAAGGTAACACATAAACACCTGATAAAATAGTAGATAGATCTACTACCGACACAGGGTCAGTTACCAAGGCACCTAAACAAGTTGTCAAATTGAGTACTGAGCTATCAAAGTCAAAAACTGAGAAAAAGGCTCAGTTAGCTTTAGCACTTTCACCGTCATCAAGTGGTCATAGTAAGAAGATGAAGAAGAAGAAAGGAAACAAGGACGTAGTTACACTTGTTGAGATTATAGAGATTCCTGAATGGGATCCTAAGATACTTGATCCTGAAACACTGAAGAAATATGGTGAACTTTGCACCAGAAAAGCTACACAGGACAAGCTCAGACAAGAAGCAAAGTGTGCACAAGTACTAGAGAAGGCAAAGGAGATCTTAATGCAAGTTGTACCAGATATCAAAATTGATGAACGATCCCCCACACTGGAACAACTTGAAATTCTAACCTAGGCAATTGATAAGCCTGAAATTGATTCCGAGGAAAGACTTGAAGAGAAAGAAAATAAGAAGATTCAATATAAAGTTCCAATAAGATTAGCCAGATAGTGGCTATACATAAGGTAACTCTGTCATAATTTTTAAATGGTTTAGAAACTATTATATATGAAGCCATTACTATTCTCCAGCAGTTATGGACACTAGATCACTTCACTACCGAGATTAGTGAAAAGGTAAAGAAACTAGATAATGATCTACATGATAGTGCACAGAGTCTAACAACCGAGAAACATGTATTACATATGCATTATAAGAAGGTACTTCAAAACTAGCAGTTCAGACAAGACTTAAGAAATAAGAAGAAAAAATCAAAGATAAAGTAATCAAGCTCCAAGTGACGTTAGTACCACATTTATCAATGATGCAAAAACATGTGACTTTGGCAAACAATCTCATTGCCACCCCAGATTTATCAATGAAAGAAAGCATATATGATATGCATGCCCAACTACAATTAGAGATACTCACTCTAGAGAACTTAAAGGAGGAATGGGAGAAGTTATTTGAAATTCTCAAGAATGCCCATCCCAATATTTTTGACAAACTCTAAGTTATACACCTTTTATCATTATTTCAAAAGAGGGGGAAAGATATGTATATATGTATAGTAAGAGTATCCTGGGGGAGTTCCCTCAAAAAATTATCCTACATATATGTATATATGTAATTGTTATTGATGCAGTCTAGCTCAGAGGACCCAATAAAGGACTGTCCAAACTTGCAGCCAACAACAAGAACAACATAGTAGAAACAACACAACACAAGATCAAAATCAACTTTATTATCTCAAAATTCCAATTACATACGACACGTCAGGCTGTAAGGCCTTCCCATTTAGGGAAAATTACATCAATAGATTCAAAAAGATCTCGTAGGATCCAACTTTATCTATCTAACCTATAGCTAAGTGGAAGACCCAAATCTTAACTTATGCTCGCAAGCCACCAAGTAATCTGCAATCTCTATCTACCCACTTACAACTATCTGCAGTAACTTACAATCTTTCAGCTTATTAGCTTACTCTTCTATCCTCTATCTATATTTTCATTCCTCTATCTCCTCCTCTAAACATCAAGCTAGACTCTCTTTTATACACACTTACCACAAGTCAACTTGTAAATAGTAATTAAATGACCCAGTCGGCCATACACTCTACAATGACCAAAAATTAAATGCACTAGTCGACTGCAAATAATAACAAAATATATAGGAGAACACATCAACCCAGATTTAGGTTCACACAAGGTCCAATGTAACAAATATGCATGCCTTAGAACTTATTACGATCCCAATGAACCCCTCAAATCATGGATGCAATATCCAATTTCTACCCAATCCATAAACACAAGTCGGTGAACCCCAACAACCAGTCGGTAAAAAAACACACCGAGAGCCAAATTAATTGATGAAAGACATAACCGAGAAGAACTCCACCAGATAGACACCACCAAGTAGTATGATATTGAGCAAGACACCACCAAGCTGAACACACTGAGAAACTACCACCGAGCAGTGTACCTCAAGTAGAATATCACCGAAAACAACAACATTGAGAACCACCGAGTCCAGTCACCAAGTTCAATAGTAAAGAAATACATCTTCCAACCAAGAACTGCCACCAAAGTGACTGATCACCTCAGGTCTCCAACCAAGTTAACTACTAAAAGCGAAATCAAACCAAAACATGTTTTTGGTGACACAGGATTTCCAACTACCCTAGGATGCTCTTGTATCAGACACCCCAGGTGCGAAAAGATGTTCTCAATAGCCGGATGAAAATCTATTGGGATTCAAAACATAGATGCCAAACTGGTTCTTGTCTTCCAAGTCATCAACTGATACACTCTTCCCTCAGTTCTTCTTCTGCTTCCCTTTACCACTAGTACTTGTTGATTTATCTTCATATCTCTGCACACTCATACCTGCACCATCCACTGCAACCACTTTAGATCTGCTACCAATGCTCAAGTTGATGCATATAATAAGATATGTATATATATACTTGGTATATATTACACCGAGTAATAACAATTGAGGGATATTTTATATTTTGTTTTCATCAATGCCAAAGGGAGAGATTGATGAACTAAAACTGATTATATGTTTGAAGTCATTTGTTGATATTCAACCAAGTTGAGTCTTATATTTGATATTGTTATACATCTCAAGGAATTTGGGATAGTAGGGTAATTTTGTGAGGGAAGCGAGTCTAACTGATTCACCCCCCTCTCATTTATTCTAACAATTGGTATTAGAGCTATCAGTGCTTATCAAGGAGCATACAGTGCTTGGAAGAAAATTTTCAAGGACTAAAGCTAAAGATCACAAAATCTATAAGAGAGATGCACCTAAGATGAAAAAGGATAACTTCCAAACATGGAAAAGTAGAATGAGGTTATACCTATCAGGAATTGCAATTAACATTGAAGATTTTCTAGACAATGAATTTATTCTACCTACTAGAGCTTTGACAGTAAATCAGTTGAAATAAAAACATGACAATAACCTTATCGTGGTGGAGGTTGCCTCTTCACTTACCAATCCCAAATTTGAGGACATCAATAATTGTACAAGTGCCAAGTATATGTGGGATCAACTTACAACATTTTATGGAGGAGATCTAAATGTACTGAGAGCCAAAGCTTAGAGCCTTCATGGAAAGTTTGATGACATGCAAATGAAAGAAGGATAAAAAATCACACAATACAATACCCAAATTAAATAAGTTGTGAATGCTATTCGAGGATCTGGTGGAACCATTGATGAAGACACTATTGTGAGTAATATTCTTAAAACTCATTGCCTATTTATTCTATAAGAGTCTCTGCAATACATGAAATGAGAGCAGCACCTGGAAATAACATTATTGTTGATAGTCTTGTTGGAAGATTGATTTATTTTGAGCTATAACTTTGACAACAGTATTGTACCATCTATGGAGTCTACATTTATGTCTACTTTGAAAATTGGAAAATCTAGTAGCAAACACATAATAAAAAATAATAGTGATAGTGATAGTGATAGTGATAGTGATAGTGATAGTGATGACAAGAAACTTGATGAACTTGAAGCTTTAATGGTTAGAAGATTACACAGAGGCAAAGGAAGATATAAAGGTAAAGTACATTTGATATGCTTTAACTGTAAAGAGATTGGCCATTTTTCTGCAAGATGCCCTAAAAAAAAGAATGATGATAGAAATGATAGATCTAATGATAGAAAGGATGATCGTGACTTTAGAAGCAATCAACAGTATGACATAAGAGATAATTGAGATTACAGAGATAAAGGTAAGAAATCTTGTTACATTGTTGAAGATAAAGTTAATGAGAGTAAATTTGACAGTGATGAAGATATTGAGATAGTGTTTGTATCATTGAAAGATGATTTATATGAAGATGAAAGGTATGTAGAAAAAAAACTTATCTCTAAGTTAGTAAACATGATATTTGGGTTATTGATAGTGGATGTACACATCACATGATTGGTGATAAAGGAAAATTTTAATTTCTTGAACATTATGATGAAGGATCAGTAAGAATGTGAAATGATACACCCTATCAAGTGAAAGGAAAAGGTACTATCAAGCTGAATAATCAAATCAAATGTGAAAATGCTTATTGAGTAAAAGGACTTAACTACAATATATTGAGTGTTTCACAGTTGAATAACACAGGACACCGAGTTGCATTTGAGAACAGTAAATAAAGAATCTATGATGGAAAAGGAAAATTGATCGGAACTGGTGAACAATCAAGAGGTAACTTATTCTATCTTGACACAACTGAAACTACTTGTTTATTGGAAAAGAATGAAGATATATCATTATGGCACAAAAGACTTTGTCATGTAAATTTGGACAACATGGTTAAGATTAGTAGAAAAAGAAAAGTTAGAGGCTTACCGAGCCTAACTAAACCAGACCATGTAATGTGAAAAAAGTGTCAAATGGGTAAGATGTCAAAATCTAGTTTCAAGAGTAAAATTTTTTCATCTAATGACATTTTGGAGTTAGTTCATATAGAACTATGTGGACCAATGAGAAAAAATCTATTATGGAGACAAATATTTTATTTTATTTGTTGATGACTACTCTAGGATGATGACTGTAATGTTTCTAAAAGAAAAATCTAAAGCATTTAAGATGTTTAAGTGGTATAAAGCTAAATTGGAAAAAGAAACTAATAGAGATCTGAAGTGTTTGAGAATTGATAGAGGAGGTGAATTTATTTATGATGAATTCACTAAATTTTGTAATGAGTATGGAATCAAAAGATAGGTTTCTGCACCAAGGACACCACAATAGGACGGGATTGTTGAAAGAAGGAACATATCAATTGTTGATTGTGCAAGGACATTGATGATTGAGAAAGGATTTTTACAAAAATAATGGAGAGAAATAGTCAGCACAACTGTATACACACTAAACTGAGTACAACTAAAGAAAGATTCAAATAAAACACCTTATGAGCTATGGTATTGATATACACCGAATGTAAGTTATTTTAGAATATTTGGTAGTAGGTGTTATATTCTGAAAGATGAGAGAAATGGAAAATTTGATTCAAGAAGTGATGAACGAATATTTCTTGGATAATCTACTAAGAGTAAATCTTACAAATGTTTGAACAAGACAACTAAAAAAATCATTGAGAGTGCCAATGTGAAAGTTGATGAATTTGCTGAGATAACTGATGAGGACAGCGTAAAAGAGCCTAAAGATTACAGTAAATTTGTTTATTGGGAAGAACCTAACACTATACCTACGTAGATGCCTAGCATTATTGGGAAAAAAACTAACATTACGGGGCAACAAATTAATTTCACCGGGCAATAGGTAGCACAAACTGAGAATGAGGAAAATGATGAAATAAAAGATCATGAAACATAAGACAATGTAGATACTGAAGAAGATAATGAAGGACTAAGAAGTGAACCTTTACTTGCTAGATATATAAGAAGACACCATCCACGGGATCAGAACATTGGAGATAAAATAGCAAGCATATTGACAAGAAGTAAGTTCAAAGATGACACTTGTTTAATTTGTGAATTTGAGCCTAAGAATGTTAGAGATGCATTAGAAAATGAAGAATGGTTTAATGCCATGAATGAAGAAATTGAGAAGATACAAAAAAATAAGACATGGACATTAGTACCGAGATCAAGTGATAAAAATATCATTGGCACCAAATGGATTTTTAGAAACAAATTGAATGAAGATGGGAATGTAACCAAAAATAAAGCAAGATTAGTTTGCAAAGGGTATGCACAAGAAGAAGGAATTGACTATGGAGAAATTTTTTCACTAGTTGCTAGACTTGAAGGAGTAAGGATACTACTTGCATACACTACATATAAAGGATTCAAGGTATATCAGATGGATGTGAAATCCACATTTTTGAATGGAATACTAGAAGAGGAGGTATACATTGAACAACCTAAGGGATTTGTTGATCCTGATTAGACACACATGGTATGTAAGTTACATAAAGATTTATATGGACTGAAGCAAGCACCAAGAGCATGGTATGAAAGAATACATTCTTATCTAATAAGTATTCGATTTATTAGAACAAGTGACAACAATAATTTGTATTTAAAATGAGGAAATGATGATAAGACACTTATTGCTGAAATATTTGTTGATGATATCATATTTGGAGGTAATGATAACTTATACAATTCATTTGTTGATGAAATGAGGAAATAATTTGAGATGTCAATATTTGGTTAGATCAATTTTTTTCTAGGATTCCAAATTTTACAAAAAAGTGGAGGAATATACATTACTCAATCAAAATACATCAAGGAAGTACTACAGACATTCAAAATGGAGGAATCAAAACTAGTTGGAACACCTATGGTGACAAGATGCAAACTGACAAAAGAAGAAAAGACACCTGAGGTAAATCAAACCTTGTACAAATCTATGATTGGTAAATTGATGTATGTTGTACACACAAGACCAGATATAGCAGATGCAGTGGGAATAGTTGCAAGATTTTATGCTAACCTGAGGGAATCACATATGACCGCTATAAAAATAATTTTTAGATATTTGAAGAATACCAAGGATTATGGACTATGGTATAAAAGAAAAGGAAAATTTGAATTGAAAGTTTATACAAATGTTGATTGGGCTAGGAATATAGATGATAGAAAAAGTCCTATTGGTGCAACATTCTTTATTGGAGAAAGACTAGCTACTTGGATTAGCAAGAAGCAAGGATGCATATCTCAGTCAATTGCAAAAGTAGAGTATGTCGTTGCTTCTATAAATTGTTATAACATAGCATGGATAAAAAAAATATTGAAAGGAATGAATGAGGAGATCACCGAGTCAGTGATGATTTATTGTGATAATACAAGTGCTCTAAATATTTCAAAGAATCCATTAATGCATGCAAAGACAAAGCACATATCTATAAAGTATCACTACTTGAGGGAACAAGTACAAGACAAACAAGTAATACTAGAATATGTCCAATCAAAGGAACAACTTGCAGACATATTCACAAAACTATTATCGAAGGATACATTTGAGTACTTGAGAGGTAGACTAGGGGTTTGTTCCATGTCTATTGGTAACTAAGTAGATTAGGAGGTTGCATCAACCTACATGAAATCAGAATATAAATCATGTTGATGCAAAAATGAGTTGGACTAACACAGAGATATCCGTACACTGAAAGGTACTTACTACATCGAAAATCAGAGATATTTTATTTGGCTACTGAAGAGCTGCATATTTCTTTTTGGCATTGTTGTCAAAGGGAGAGAAATGATCAATGAAATATATATCCACTAAAGGGAGAAAAGAGAAAGGGAGAGACATATCTAATCAAAAGAGAAATTCAAGAGCTGAAAAGACAAAACTGCAAGGAGAGTCTGCATAATGCATATTTTATTTATACTAACACAGAGGGGGGGTGAATTAGTTAGACTCAGTGCCCTAAAAAATGATCCTAGAGTCCCAAATTCCTCCACATGTATAACAATATCAAATATAAGACCTAGTCAATCAATGCAATTTTTGATGTAGTCAAGCTCGGAGGACCCAATAAAGGACTATCCAAACTTGCAGCCAACAACAAGAAAAACACAGTGGAAACAACACAACACAAGATATATCAAAATCAAATTTATTATCTCAAAATTCCAATTACATGCGACATGTCAGGTTGTAACGCCTTCCTAGTTAGGGCCAATTACATCAACAAATTTAACAAGATCTCACAGGATCCAACTTTATCCTTCTACGCTATAGCTAAGTGGAAGAAACCAGATCTTAACTTTTTCTCGCAAGACACCAAGTAATCTACAATCTCTGTCTACTCACTTACAACTATCTGCAACAACTTACAATCTTTCAGCTTATTAGCTTACTCTGATATCCCCTATCTATCTTTTCAGGCCTTTGTCTCCTTTCTTTAAACATCAACCTAGACTCTCTTTTATACACACGTTCCACAAGTCAGCTTGTAGAAAATAATTAAATGACCCAATCAGCCATACACTCTACAATGAACATAAATTAAATGCACCATTCGGCTGCAAATAATAACAAAATACATAGGAGAACACATCAACCAAGATTTAGGTCCACACAAGATCTAATGACACAAATCTGCATGCAGCCTCAGAATTCAACATGATCCCAATGACCCCCTCAAATCACGGATGCAATCTCCAATGTCCACCCAATCCATAAACACAAGTGGGTGAACCCCAACAACCTGTCGATAAACAAGCACATCGAGAGCCAGATTACTCAGTGAAAGACACAACTAAGAAAAACTCCACTGAACATACACCATCTAAGTAATATGCTACTGAGAAAGACACCACTAAGTTGCACACACCAAGAAACTACCACCAAGCAGTGTACCCCGAGTAGAATATCACCAAAAACCGCAACATTGAGCACCACTGAGTCCATTCACCGAGTTCAATAGTAAAGCAATACATATTCCAACTGAGAACTGCCACCAAAGTGACAAAGCACCTTAGGTCTCCAACCAAGTTAACTACTAAAACTGAAATCAAACCAAAACATGTTTTTGGTGACACTGGATTGCCAATTACCCCAGGATGCTCCTGCATACGACATCCTAGGTGTGAAAAGATGTTCTCAGTAGCTAGATCAACATCTATTGGGATTCAACACATAGATCCTAAACTAGTTCATGTCTTCCAAGTCATCAACCGATACACTCTTCCCTTAGTTCTTCTTCTGCTTCCCTTTACCACTAGTACTTGTTGATTTATCTTCATATCTCTACACACTCATACCTACACCATCCACTACAACCACTTCAGATCTTCAACCAATGCTCAAGTTCCTCCTCTCGAGCTCTGCATCCTTCAAAGGAATCAAAATAGACTTCTTCCCATCCTTCAGTATAGTAAAGGAATTTGTTTTACAGTCATGAATAGACTCTCTATCATACTGCCAAGGTCTCCCAAGTAAAAAATTACAAGAAGTCATCTCCACAATGTCACATAATTTTTCATCTCTATAGGTACCAATGTGAAAAATCACCATGCACTTCTCCTTCACCTCTACTACATGACCATCTTGTAACCAACTTATCCTATAAGGACAAGGATACCTCAACCTTTTCAAACCAAGTTTCTGAATCATCTCCTCAACAACTAGGTTGTCAGTATTTCCTCCATCAACAATCACCTTACAACATTTACCACCAGACTTGTACATAGTCCTAAACAAGTTCTTCCTCTGAAAAAATCAGCTTGCTTCGAAGGCAGAAAAGTTCTCCTAAGAAAAAGATTCACACTCTCCACCTCAGGTTCATTCTCAAAAAAACTCATTCACAACAACATTTTGGTGACTACCGACCTTCTTATCTGAATGGGGAAATTCAATTGACCAATTTCCTTCTTCTCTATAGTTGTAATAAGTACATATGAATACACCTCTATCTATTCTTTTCCTCAGTTCAAAAGGTTTTGATTCATCTTCAAATTTTGGTTTATCCTTCACCGACTGTTCTTGCTTCTCTTTCCCTCAGGAATTACTATAATGTCTTCTCTTCAACTTATCTTCTTCCTTTAGTGCATATTGATAAGAATCCTCTACCGATTCAATATTCAACATACCAATCTCATCTTGGATATTGAATTTCAGATCATTAACATATGTTTCCACCTTTTCCTTAGAAATTTCCCTATACTCAGACCGAGTAGTCAACTTGTAGAACTCCTTGGTATAATCTTCCACAGTCATCTCCTTCTATTTCAGATTATACAATTTCTTAAATAACTCAAGTTCATAGTTGGTAGGAATGAACTAAGCCTTTAGCTTTTCCACCATCAACCTCCATCGATTGATCTTCATCTCACCTTCTTCTTCTCGGTCCCTCTGGAAATTTTTCCACCGTAAAGCAGCATGCCCCTTCAACTTTGCCTGTGCCAACCTTACTCTACGCAAATCTTCAATGTATTCTAGCTCAAAGTAGTCTTCTAACTCAGTGATCCAATCAATCAGATCCTTAGATCTTAATGTACCTAAAAAATTAGACACCTCCATTCGGTAGCTTGTACTCAACTGAGCTCCAGATCTCTACAACCGATCATATCTGTCTCCTTTAGATCTCTCTATCTGATCAAATTTGTCATCTCCACTAGAGCTTGCAACTTAAAACTCTTTAGCAGCTTCTTCATAGCCATCATCCTTTCTTGGACCTCTATATAATCCAAAATTTATGATACCTTCTATGATTACATTCTTCATCGCCATCATCTCAAATCTGAATCTTTCTGTTATCCTCGCTTCCACCTCCTTAGAAAGATGTGCAATATCCCTAGGGTCCAATCTTCTCAGAGGCATCTCTCTATATTTTCAAATACCATAAGCTACACAAGAAACAAACTAGATGCTCTGATACCACTTGATGTAGTCAAGCTCAGAGGACCCAATAAAGGACTGTCCAAACTTTCATCCAACAACAAGAACAACACAACGGAAACAATACAACACAAGATATATCAAGATTAAGCTTTATTATCTTAGAATTCTAATTACATGTGACATGATGGGTTGTAAGGCCTTCCTAGTTAGGGCCAATTACATCAACAGATTCAACAAGATCTCATAGGATCCAACTTTATCCATCTACCCTATAGATAAGTGGAAGATACCAAATCTTAACTTGTGCTCGCAAGCCACCAAGTAATCTCCAATCTCTATCTACCAACTTACAACTATCTACAACAAATTACAATATTTCATCTTATTAGCTTACTCTTCTATCCTCTATATATATTTTCATGCCTCTGTATCCTTCCTCTAAACATAAACCTAGACTCTCTTTTATACACACTTGCCACAAGTCATCTTGTAAACAATAATTAAATGACCCAGTCAACCATACACTCTACAATGAATAGACATTAAATGCACCAGTCGGCTGCAAATAATAACAAAATACATAGGAGAACACATCAAACCAGATTTAGGTCCACACAAGATCCAATGCCATAAATCTTCATGCCTCAGAACTCAGCATGATACCAATGACCCCATCAAATCATGGATGCAATCTCCAATGTCCGCCCAATCCATAAACATAAGCCGGTGAACCCCAACAACTAGTTGGTAAACAAGCACATCGAGAGCTAGATTACTTGGTGAAAGACACAACCAAGAAGAACTCCACCAAACAGATACCACCAAGTAATATACTACCAAGAAGACACCACCGAGCTACACACACTGAGAAACTACCACTGAGCAATGTACCCCGAGTAGAATATCACCAAAAATAGAAACACTGAACACCACCGAGTCCAGTCACTGAGTTCAATAGTGAAGCAATACAAATTCCAACCAAGAACTGCTACCAAAGTGACTGAGCACCTCAGGTCTCCAACCAAGTTAACTACTAAAACCGAAATCAAACCAAAACATGTTTTTGGTGACACATGATTGCCAACTACCCCAGAATGCTCCTGAAAGATATGTATATATGTATAGTAAAGGGGATACTATAATTAGGATGTTCATATACATATACTGATTATATACATAGGGGGAGCATGTACAAAGGGGGAGTCATCATGTATAGGATATTATGTACAATACTAATTTTTTGATACTAATTCCAAAGGGGGAGAATGTTACTCCAATTTCACATTGAATTTGTCACTAATTATCAAGTAGACATAATGGATAGTTGGTGATAGAGTCAACACAAGATAGCCGATATATATCATCGAAGGACAAAGTTAACAAAGAACACTGATCATGCCCAGATTTAACTGAGTGCAGTGATAATAGAGTAAACAGACTATACCAATTGTAGACAACACCGAGCTACACAAGCATAACCAAACACCATTATAACCGAGATATACAGTATACACCGAGCACTGAGAAAAAAAAATTAATCGAGTGAAACAGAGTCCACATAAATGTTTGTTATGACACATTGTTCTATGTAACAACTTTTGAGCCGACCTAGATAATGGTTTACACGATCGAGGAAGACATTAATTACAAATTTATAGCATTAATTTCTTATGTCTCCTATGTTTATTTGATCAATGTAAATTATGTACACCATTGATCTTAGGGTAAGGATTTAATTGTTGAACCCTAATTAGGTCATATCATTTGATATATAAATGTATAGATGTCAAATTTTTTTAAGTATGTTGATCAAGAAATGATCAAGTAGCTGCCATACTACAGACATCAGAGATCATACAAGGGATTCAAGGATAGAGACCGCATTTCAGAAATTAGTTTACATAACTAAGACAAGGTAATCGAGAAGAACAAATAAAAATGTATTATCATTCACATTGAGGTGATATGTTTTGTATGAACTTACTGGGCCTGTATCAACAATTTTGAGATTGTATATGTTTCAGATTAACTTTTTGTTACTCTCTAACAATTTTAATAGACCCTAAATCTCTTAACAGAGTAGACTTAACTGTCTTATTGTAAATATCTTAACCAAGTGCACACATAGATTGTTTTAATAAATACTCACATGAGGTATATCTATTCGATCTTTTTGTTACTCCTAACAGGGTAAGATCATCAAAAGTGATCATTTTGTAAATATTCAACAGGCTACCTTTATTACTGTAGTAGTGAAGTTTTGTGGGTCTCCTCCCCACCGCAGTTTTTACCTTCTAACAGGGGTTTTTTTGGGATACCAAAATATTAGTGTCATGAGTACTTAATTGTGTGTATGTGTTATGTTTACTTTACATGCATTTACATTTCAACATTGATTCTATATGTTTGGAATAAGTACTCTACTCATTCGGTTTATATAGAACAGTGAATACAAGGAATTGACTAAAAGTTTTTAAGGGTACTGATTCAGCTCTCCCCTCTTAGTACACAACCTTTCCATTATCTTAACATTGGGCTAACAAGAACATGCTGCTACATCCCCATAAAGAGAGATTTAAGAGAAAAATCAAGAGCTAAAAGAGTAGAATGAGAATATGATGAAGACATTGTAAATGTATGACAATAAAATCACCAATTTGGAAATATGTAAGGTTCCCAAAATCAGAAAAGAAAGGCTTATCGTGCACCAATACCTACAGAATAGGCCTACCCATCAAGCTATAAATCAGGGTCAAGGATGGGGGTATAGTAAAAGGACTAATTAGGCCTACAATCCATTGGTTCCTAGCACTTCAAAGGAGCTCGCAGTTGTACAAAATAATTTGGTTCAAGAGGAAGAGTTATGCTTTGTTTTTCATTAACCTCATTATTGGGCAAATTATCCAAAAGTTTTCATGAGTCATGTGTTTCCCTTATAGAACTATGAATCATCATAATAGAGTGCATCACAAAGTGGTGATGAGTAGCAAGGTGGGTCAAATCAATCAAATCAGAAAGGTAATACTAAAACAAAACTTGTGAATTTTCAAGAGGGTGAGCATATTGAGGTTAATTATGCACAAAATCAGACTTGGGTCCCTATAGCAGCCAGTACCAAATCAAAAACTAAGGTTGCTGATGGGAGACAAAAAGATGATAAAGGAAAAAATCAGCAAGTTTTTAATGTTCAAAGTCAAATGTAACCTTCAAATGCACAAAGGGTTTCAAATCATTTCAAAACAACCACTTGGGATGAAAAATATCAACCAAAAGTCTCAAAATAGTAAGTATAAGGACTAAAGGTTGTTGTTGTACCAAAAGTACAACAAAAGGTTAGTACCAACAATTTTAACATTGTTGATCAGTTAAAGAGAGTACATGTCAATGTGTCCATGTGGTATGTTTTAGTCTTTCCTGCGTAGGAATATATGTTTCATGAGGCATTACAGTTGCTTTCATTGTCAAATGAGGAAGTCAACCAGCAAACATCCAAAGTTATGCTTTCTGATAACCCTTCTAAAATTTATGAACAACGGGTCAATATAGTTAAACCACATCCATTTTATGTATCTTTAACTATTGAAGGTGTAGTACACAATTGCATGATAGATTCAGGTGCCAGTAGCTCAGTAATGCCCAAACAAATTATTGAAAATTTGGGATTAAAAAATGAACCAATGGAAAAGGGGGTAGTACAAAAAGATGAGACTGTTATTAATACTCTTAGAGTTATTCAAAATTTAAGCCTAACTTTGCATGCTTGCCCTAATTTTTCTATTCCTCAAGATATCTATGTGTTTGATCTACCTTCATATTTTTCCATATGCCTATCATGAGATTTTATAGCCAAGATAGGAGGGTATTTGTGATCAGATTGGTAACACATTCTTTTTAGAAACAAGTATGGGACTAAGGTCACTATTCCATCAGATCCAATTGCAAAATATTGTATTGAGCCATATAACCCAAGTACTGTAAATGCATCTACTATTATTTTATTTGATTATGAAGATATTATTGTTGTTAAAGAATCTAAAACACAAGTGAAGGACATCCTAGATATGCTTGTAGATGAGTGGGAATCAAAAAATCATCATGATATTCAAGTAGAACAACCAATAGAGGTTAGTTTGGGTAACTATCTGACTCATGAATATGCTGATTTTATTCCTAATGTTTTGGAAAGTACAATAAAAAATTGGAACAAAAAGATAATGGTGTTTGGAAGTTATTTTTTGATGGTTCACACACTAAGGTGGGTGCAAGAGGCAGTTGTATGTTGATTTCACCTTTTAATGAAAATTATTATTCAACTTTTAGATTTACATTCAGCATTACCAATAATACGACTAAGTATGAGGCATTAATTAATCATCTTAAGTGGCCTCAGAATAGAGGTATTTTTTGTTTACAATTTTTTAAGGATTGAAAAATTATTGTAAATCAGCTTAGAGGTATTCATACTACAAAAAAATGAACTTCTAAAATGCTACAAGAAAAGAGTATGGGACTTGATTGAAGAATTTTAAGCTTTTAATTTTTTGTCCATTCCAAGGAGCAATAATAAACATGTTGATCATTTAGTAGCCATCAGTGCATGGTATGACATATCAACTGAGTAGAAGTATAGGACAACACTATGTCAAGGTAATTGTGAGGTCCTCTATGCTAAATAATACTGAAAAATTGGCAAGTTTTTTATTCAGACCAACAAATAGTCAACTTCTTAAGAGAGGATGCTGAGTTTTCTAGAACAAACTAGCAAACGATAAGAGATAAATACAAATCTAAGATCATTCAGTTAAAGACCAACAAGATTCCCAAGAGACTAGTGACCTTGGAATCTATTTTTAATACCGATGACTAGCTCAGGAAAGAAAAGGTCAGCTTGTAGATCAAGGAAGACCACTATGAAGAGATTGAAATTCTCAAAGGTAAGTGTTGGAAATATGGATGGAGTAACTGAGAGGGGAGGGGTGAATTAGTTACCACAAAAATAAATCCACAAGTCCCTTAGATGTCTTAGATATAAACTGTTGTAACTCGGTAAATTAACTTATCATTGT